>CM055127.1:242435939-242905334 GCA_029206835.1 Rana muscosa | reverse complement strand
GCCTCAAAATAGTCCAAGATTTAACCCCAGGCCCTTTTGTCCTGAAAATTGTTAAAAATGGTCCAAAATCTAACCCCCGGTCCTTTGCCCCGAAATGGTCCAAAATCGAACCCCCGGCCCTTTTGTCCCAAAATGGTCCAAAATCAAACCCCTGGTCTTTTTGTCCCCAAAATGGTTCAAAATGGTCTAAAATCGAACCCCCGGCCTTTTTGTTGAAAATGGTCCAAAATCGAACCCCCGGTCCTTTTGTCCCCAAAATGGTCCAAAATCGAACCCCCGGCTCCTTTGCCCCGAAATGGTCCAAAATCAAACCCCCAGTCTTTTTGTCCCCAAAATGGTTCAAAATGGTCCAAAATCGAACCACCGGCCCTTTTGTCACCAAAATTGTAAAAAAATCAAACCCCTGGCCCTTTTGTCCCTGAAATGGTCCAAAATCTAATCCTCCGGCCTTTTTGTCCCCAAAATGGTCTAAAATCTAACCCCCGGCCCTCTTGTCCCCAAAATGGTCCAAAATCTAACCCCCGGCCCTTTTGTTCCGAAATGTTCCAAAATCAAACCCCCGGCCCTTTTGTCAAAAATTGTCCAATATCTAACCCCCGGCCCTTTTATCCTGAAATTTGTTAAAAATGGAAAAAAATCGAACCCCCGGCCCTTTTGTCGAAAATGGTCTTAAATCGAACCCCCGGTCCTTTTGTCCCCAAAATGGTCCAAAATTGAACCCCCGGCCCTTTTGCCCCGAAATGGTCCAAAATCAAACCCCCGGACCTTTTGTCCCAAAATGGTCCAAAATCAAACCCCTGGTCTTTTTGTCCCCAAAATGGTTAAAAAAGGTCTAAAATCGAACCCCCGGCCCTTTTGTCGAAAATGGTCCAAAATCGAACCCCCGGCCCTTTTGTCCTGAAAATTGTTAAAAATTGTCCAAAATCGAACCCCCGCCCTTTTGTCAAAAATGGACCAAAATCGAACCCCCGGCCTTTTGTCCCCAAAATGGTCCAAAATTGAACCCCCGGCCTTTTTTATCCCCAAAATGGTCCAAAATCGAAACCCCTGGCCCTTTTGTCAAAAATGGTCCAAAATCGAACCCCCGGTCCATTTGTCCCCAAAATGGTCCAAAATCGAACCCCCAGTCTTTTTGTCCCTAAATTGGTTCAAAATTGTCCAAAATCTAACCACCGGCCCTCTTGTCCCCAAAATGGTCCAAAATCTAACCCCCGGCCCTTTTGTTCCAAAATGTTCCAAAATCGAAACCCCCAGCCCTTTTGTCGAAAATGGTCCAAAATCGAATCCCCGGCCCTTTTGTCCCGAAATGGTCCAAAATCAAACCCCCGGCTGTTTTATCCCCAAAATGGTCAAAATGTTACTAAATGTTACTAAAATGGTCCAAAATCAAATCCCCGGCCCTTTTGTCCCCAAAATGGTCCAAAATCGAACCCCCGGCCCTTTTGCCTTGAAATAGTCCAAGATTTAACCCCAGGCCCTTTTGTCCTGAAAATTGTTAAAAATGGTCCAAAATCTAACCCCAGGTCCTTTTGCCCCGAAATGGTCCAAAATCGAACCCCCGCCCTTTTGGCCCAAAATGGTCCAAAATCAAACCCCTGGTCTTTTTGTCCCCAAAATGGTTCAAAATCGTCCAAAATCGAACCCCCGGCCCTTTTGTTGAAAATGGTCCAAAATCGAACCCCCGGCTCCTTTGCCCCGAAATGGTCCAAAATCGAACCCCCAGTCTTTTTGTCCCCAAAATGGTTCAAAATGGTCCAAAATCTAACCACCGGCCCTTTTGTCACCAAAATTGTAAAAAAATTGAACCCCTGGCCTTTTTGTCCCCGAAATTGTCCAAAATCTAACCCCCAGCCCTTTTGTCAAAAAATGGAAAAAAATCGAACCCCCCGGCCCTTTTGTCAAAAATGGTCCAAAATCGAACCCCCGGTCCTTTTGTCCCCAAAATGGTCCAAAATCGAACCCCGGCCCTTTTGCCCCGAAATGGTCCAAAATCGAACCCCCGGCCCTTTTGTCCCAAAATGGTCCAAAATCAAACCCCTGGTCTTTTTGTCCCCAAAATGGTTAAAAAAGGTCTAAAATCGAACCCCCGGCCCTTTTGTCGAAAATGGTCCAAAATCGAACCCCCGGCCCTTTTGTCCCCAAAATGGTCCAAAATTGAACCCCCGGCCTCTTTTATCCCCAAAATGGTCCAAAATCGAACCCCCCGGCCCTTTTGTCGAAAATGGTCCAAAATCGAACCCCCGGTCCATTTGTCCCCAAAATGGTTCAAAATCTAACCCCAGTCTTTTTGTCCCCAAAATGGTTCAAAATGGTCCAAAATCTAATCACCGGCCCTTTTGTCACCAAAATGGTAAAAAATCGAACCCCTGGCCCTTTTGTCCCCGAAATGGTCAAAAATCAAACCCCGGCCCTCTTGTCCCCAAAATGGTCCAAAATCTAACCCCCGGCCCTTTTGTTCCTAAATGTTCCAAAATCGAAACCCCCAGCCCTTTTGTCAAAAATTGTCCAATATCTAACCTCCGGCCCTTTTATCCTGAAATTTGTTAAAAATCGAACCCCCGGCCCTTTTGTCAAAAATGGTCTAATATCTAACCCTCCGGCCCTTTTGTCCCCAAAATGGTCCAAAATCTAACCCTTTTGCCCTGAAATGTTCCAAAATCGAACTCCAGCCCTTTTGTCCCCGAAATGGTCCAAAATCTAGCTCCCAGCCCTTTTGTCGAAAATGGTCCAAAATCGAATCCCCGGCCCTTTTGTCCCAAAATGGTCCAAAATCAACCCCCCGGCTGTTTTATCCCCAAAATGTTCAAAATGTTACTAAATGTTACTAAAATGGTCCAAAATCGAACCCCGCCCCTTTTGATGAAAAATGGTCCAAAATCTAACCCCCAGGCCCTTTTGTCGAAAATGGTCCAAAATCAAACCCCGGCCCTTTTGTCAAAAATGGTCCAAAATCGAACCCCCGGCCCTTTTGTCCTGAAAATTGTTAAAAATGGTCCAAAATCTAACCCCTGGCCCTTTTGCCCCAAAATGATTCAAAAATCGATCCCCCGGCCCTTTTGACGAAAATGGTCCAAAATCTTACCCCCGGCCTTTTTGTCCCCAAAATTGTTTAAAATGGTCCAAAATCGAACCCCCGGTCTTTTTGTCCCGAAATGGTCCAAAATCAAACCCCGGCTGTTTTATCCCCAAAATGGTCAAACTGTTACCAAATGTTACTAAAATGGTCCAAAATCTAACCACCGGCCCTTTTGTCACCAAAATGGTAAAAAAATCGAACCCCTGGCCCTTTTGTCCCGAAATGGTCCAAAATCTAATCCTCTGGCCTTTTTGTCCCCAAAATGGTCTAAAATCTAACCCCCGGCCCTCTTGTCCCCAAATGGTCCAAAATCTAACCCCCGGACCTTTTGTTCCAAAATGTTCCAAAATCAAACCCCGGCCCTTTTGTCAAAAATTGTCCAATATCTAACCCCCGGCCCTTTTATCCTCAAATTTGTTAAAAATGGTCCAAAATCTAACCACCAGCCCTTTTGTCAAAAATGGAAAAAAATCGAACCTGCGGCCCTTTTGTCGAACATGGTCTAAAATCGAACCCCCGGTCCTTTTGTCCCCAAAATGGTCCAAAATCGAACCCCCGGCCCTTTTGCCCCGAAATGGTCCAAAATCGAACCCCCGGCCCTTTTGTCCCCAAATGGTCCAAATCAAACCCCTGGTCTTTTTGTCCCAAAATGGTTAAAAAAGGTCTAAAATCGAACCCCCGGCCCTTTTGTCGAAAATGGTCCAAAATCGAACCCCCGGCCCTTTTCTCCTGAAAATTGTTAAAAATTGTCCAAAATCTAACCCCCGGCCCTTTTGCCCCAAAATTATTCAAAAATCGATCCCCGGCCCTTTTGACGAAAATGGTCCAAAATCTTACCCCCGGCCTTTTTGTCCCCAAAATTGTTTAAAATGGTCTAAAATCGAACCCCCGGTCTTTTTGTCCCCAAAATGGTTCAAAATGGTCCAAAATCTAACCACCGGCCCTTTTGTCACCAAAATTGTAAAAAAATCGAACCCCTGCCCCTTTTGTCCCCGAAATGGTCCAAAATCTAATCCTCCGGCCTTTTTGTCCCCAAAATGGTCTAAAATCTAACCCCTGGCCCTCTTGTCCCCAAAATGGTCCAAAATCTAACCCCCGGCCCTTTTGTTCCGAAATGTTCCAAAATCAAACCCCCGGCCCTTTTGTCGAAAATTGTCCAATATCTAACCCCCGGCCCTTTTATCCTGAATTTTTTTTAAATGGTCCAAAATCTAACCCCCAGCCCTTTTGACAAAAATGGAAAAAAAATCGAACCCCCGGACCTTTTGTCGAAAATGGTCTAATATCTAACCCTCCGGCCCTTTTGTCCCCAAAATGGTCCAAAATCTAACCCTTTTGCCCCGAAATGTTCAAAATCGAACTCTAGCCCTTTTGTCCCCAAAATGGTCCAAAATCTAACCCTCCGGCCCTTTTGTTCCCAAAATGGTCCAAAATCCAACCCCCGGTCCTTTTGCCCCAAAATGTTCCAAAATCGAACCCCAGCCCTTTTGACGAAAATGGTCCAAAATCTAACCCCCAGGGCCTTTTGTTAAAAATGGTCCAAAATCGAACTCCCAGCCTTTTTGTCCCCGAAATGTTCCAAAATCGAACTTCCAGCCCTTTTGTCGAAAATGGTCCAAAATCGAATCCCCGGCCCTTTTGTCCCAAAATGGTCCAAAATCAAACCCCCGGCTGTTTTATCCCCAAAATGGTCAAAATGTTACTAAATGTTACTAAAATGGTCCAAAATCTAACCCCCGGCCCTTTTGTCCCCAAAATGGTCCAAAATCGAACCCCCAGCCCTTTTGCCTCGAAATAGTCCAAAATTTAACCCCAGGCCCTTTTATCCTGAAAATTGTTAAAAATGGTCCAAAATCTAACCCCCGGTTCTTTTGCCCCGAAATGGTCCAAAATCTAAACCCTGGTCTTTTTGTCCCCAAAATGGTTCAAAATGGTCTAAAATCGAACCCCCGGCCCTTTTGTTGAAAATGGTCCAAAATCGAACCCCCGGTCCTTTTGTCCCCAAAATGGTACAAAATCGAACCCCGACTCCTTTGCCCCGAAATGGTCCAAAATCGAACCCCCAGTCTTTTTGACCCCAAAATGGTTCAAAATGGTCCAAAATCTAACCACCGGCCCTTTTGTCACCAAAATGGTAAAAAAATCGAACCCCTGGCCCTTTTGTCCCCGAAATGGTCCAAAATCTAATCCTCCGGCCTTTTTGTCCCCAAAATGGTCTAAAATCTAACCCCCGGTCCTCTTGTCCCCAAAATGGTCCAAAATCGAACCCCGGCCCTTTTGCCCCGAAATGGTCCAAAATCGAACCCCGGCCCTTTTGTCCCAAAATGGTCCAAAATCAAACCCCTGGTCTTTTTGTCCCCAAAATGGTTAAAAAAGGTCTAAAATCGAACCCCCGGCCCTTTTGTCGAAAATGGTCCAAAATCGAACCCCCGGCCCTTTTGTCCCCAAAATGGTCCAAAATTGAACCCCCGGCCTCTTTTATCCCCAAAATGGTCCAAAATCGAACCCCCCGGCCCTTTTGTCGAAAATGGTCCAAAATCGAACCCCCGGTCCATTTGTCCCCAAAATGGTTCAAAATCTAACCCCCAGTCTTTTTGTCCCCAAAATGGTTCAAAATGGTCCAAAATCTAATCACCGGCCCTTTTGTCACCAAAATGGTAAAAATCGAACCCCTGGCCCTTTTGTCCCCGAAATGGTCAAAAATTGAACCCCCGGCCCTCTTGTCCCCAAAATGGTCCAAAATCTAACCCCCGGCCCTTTTGTTCCTAAATGTTCCAAAATCGAAACCCCCAGCCCTTTTGTCAAAAATTGTCCAATATCTAACCTCCGGCCCTTTTATCCTGAAATTTGTTAAAATCGAACCCCCGGCCCTTTTGTCAAAAATGGTCTAATATCTAACCCTCCGGCCCTTTTTGTCCCCAAAATGGTCCAAAATCTAACCCTTTTGCCCTGAAATGTTCCAAAATCGAACTCCAGCCCTTTTGTCCCCGAAATGGTCCAAAATCTAGCTCCCAGCCCTTTTGTCGAAAATGGTCCAAAATCGAATCCCCGGCCCTTTTGTCCCAAAATGGTCCAAAATCAACCCCCCGGCTGTTTTATCCCCAAAATGTTCAAAATGTTACTAAATGTTACTAAAATGGTCCAAAATCGAACCCCGCCCCTTTTGATGAAAAATGGTCCAAAATCTAACCCCCAGGCCCTTTTGTCGAAAATGGTCCAAAATCAAACCCCCGGCCCTTTTGTCAAAAATGGTCCAAAATCGAACCCCCGGCCCTTTTGTCCTGAAAATTGTTAAAAATGGTCCAAAATCTAACCCCTGGCCCTTTTGCCCCAAAATGATTCAAAAATCGATCCCCCGGCCCTTTTGATGAAAATGGTCCAAAATCTTACCCCCGGCCTTTTTGTCCCCAAAATTGTTTAAAATGGTCCAAAATCGAACCCCCGGTCTTTTTGTCCCGAAATGGTCCAAAATCAAACCCCCGGCTGTTTTATCCCCAAAATGGTCAAAATGTTACCAAATGTTACTAAAATGGTCCAAAATCTAACCACCGGCCCTTTTGTCACCAAAATGGTAAAAAAATCGAACCCCTGGCCCTTTTGTCCCCGAAATGGTCCAAAATCTAATCCTCTGGCCTTTTTGTCCCCAAAATGGTCTAAAATCTAACCCCCGGCCCTCTTGTCCCCCAAATGGTCCAAAATCTAACCCCCGGACCTTTTGTTCCAAAATGTTCCAAAATCAAACCCCCGCACCTTTTGTCAAAAATTGTCCAATATCTAACCCCGGCCCTTTTATCCTCAAATTTGTTAAAAATGGTCCAAAATCTAACCACCAGCCCTTTTGTCAAAAATGGAAAAAAATCGAACCTGCGGCCCTTTTGTCGAACATGGTCTAAAATCGAACCCCCGGTCCTTTTGTCCCCAAAATGGTCCAAAATCGAACCCCCGGCCCTTTTGCCCCGAAATGGTCCAAAATCGAACCCCCGGCCCTTTTGTCCCCAAATGGTCCAAAATCAAACCCTGGTCTTTTTGGTCCCCAAAATGGTTAAAAAAGGTCTAAAATCGAACCCCCGGCCCTTTTGTCGAAAATGGTCCAAAATCGAACCCCCGGCCCTTTTCTCCTGAAAATTGTTAAAAATTGTCCAAAATCCAACCCCCGGCCCTTTTGTCAAAAATGGTCCAAAATCGAACCCCCGGCCCTTTTGTCAAAAATGGTCCAAAATCGAACCCCCGGCCCTTTTGTCCTGAAAATTGTTAAAAATGGTCCAAAATCTAACCCCCGGCCCTTTTGCCCCAAAATTATTCAAAAATCGATCCCCCGGCCCTTTTGACGAAAATGGTCCAAAATCTTACCCCCGGCCTTTTTGTCCCCAAAATTGTTTAAAATGGTCTAAAATCGAACCCCGGTCTTTTTGTCCCCAAAATGGTTCAAAATGGTCCAAAATCTAACCACCGGCCCTTTTGTCACCAAAATTGTAAAAAAATCGAACCCCTGCCCCTTTTGTCCCCGAAATGGTCCAAAATCTAATCCTCCGGCCTTTTTGTCCCCAAAATGGTCTAAAATCTAACCCCCGGCCCTCTTGTCCCCAAAATGGTCCAAAATCTAACCCCCGGCCCTTTTGTTCCGAAATGTTCCAAAATCAAACCCCCGGCCCTTTTGTCGAAAATTGTCCAATATCTAACCCCCGGCCTTTTATCCTGAATTTTTTTAAATGGTCCAAAATCTAACCCCCAGCCCTTTTGACAAAAATGGAAAAAAAATCGAACCCCCGGACCTTTTGTCGAAAATGGTCTAATATCTAACCCTCCGGCCCTTTTGTCCCCAAAATGGTCCAAAATCTAACCCTTTTGCCCCGAAATGTTCAAAATCGAACTCTAGCCCTTTTGTCCCCAAAATGGTCCAAAATCTAACCCTCCGGCCCTTTTGTTCCCAAAATGGTCCAAAATCCAACCCCCGGTCCTTTTGCCCCAAAATGTTCCAAAATCGAACCCAGCCCTTTTGACGAAAATGGTCCAAAATCTAACCCCCAGGGCCTTTTGTTAAAAATGGTCCAAAATCGAACTCCCAGCCTTTTTGTCCCCGAAATGTTCCAAAATCGAACTTCCAGCCCTTTTGTCGAAAATGGTCCAAAATCGAATCCCCGGCCCTTTTGTCCCAAAATGGTCCAAAATCAAACCCCCGGCTGTTTTATCCCCAAAATGGTCAAAATGTTACTAAATGTTACTAAAATGGTCCAAAATCTAACCCCCGGCCCTTTTGTCCCCAAAATGGTCCAAATCGAACCCCCAGCCCTTTTGCCTCGAAATAGTCCAAAATTTAACCCCAGGCCCTTTTATCCTGAAAATTGTTAAAATGGTCCAAAATCTAACCCCCGGTTCTTTTGCCCCGAAATGGTCCAAAATCTAACCCCTGGTCTTTTTGTCCCCAAAATGGTTCAAAATGGTCTAAAATCGAACCCCCGGTCCTTTTGTCCCCAAAATGGTACAAAATCGAACCCCCGACTCCTTTGCCCCGAAATGGTCCAAAATCGAACCCCCAGTCTTTTTGACCCCAAAATGGTTCAAAATGGTCCAAAATCTAACCACCGGCCCTTTTGTCACCAAAATGGTAAAAAAATCGAACCCCTGGCCCTTTTGTCCCCGAAATGGTCCAAAATCTAATCCTCCGGCCTTTTTGTCCCCAAAATGGTCTAAAATCTAACCCCCGGCCCTCTTGTCCCCCAAATGGTCCAAAATCTAACCCCCGGACCTTTTGTTCCGAAATGTTCCAATATCTAACCCCCGGCCCTTTTATCCTGAAATTTGTTAAAAATGGTCCAAAATCTAACCACCAGCCCTTTTGTCAAAAATGGAAAAAAATGGAACCTGCTGCCCTTTTGTCGAACATGGTCCAAAATCGAACCCCCGGTCCTTTTGTCCCCAAAATGGTCCAAAATCGAACCCCCGGCCCTTTTGCCCCAAAATCGAACCCCCGGCCCTTTTGTCGAAAATTGTCCAAAATCCAACCCCCGGCCATTTTGTCAAAAATGGTCCAAAATCGAACCCCCGGGCCTTTTGTCTCCAAAATGGTTCAAAATCTAACCCCGGCCCTTTTGCCCCAAAATGGTCCAAAATCGAACCCCCGGCCTTTTTGGCCCCAAATCGTTCAAAATGGTCCTTTGTCGAAAATGGTCCAAAATCTAACCCCAGGTCCCTTTGTCCCGAAAATTGTTAAAAATGGTCTAAAATCTAACCCTTTTGCCCCGAAATTGTCCAAAATCTAAACCCCCGGCCTTATTGTCTCCAAAATGGTTCAAAATCTAACCCCTGGCCATTTTGCCCCAAAATGGTCCAAAATCGAACCCCAGCTCTTTTGTTCCCAAAATGGTCAAAAATCTAACCCGATTTTGTTCCTAAAATGGTCCAAAATCGAACCCCCGGGCCTTTTGTCGACAATGGTCCAAAATCGAACCCCCGGCCCTTTTGTCGAAAATGGTCTAAAATCTAACCCCCGGCCCTTCTGTCAAAAATGGTCCAAAATCTAACCCCTTCCCTTTTGTCGAAAATGGTCCAATATCTAACCCTCCGGCCTCTTTGTCCCCAAAATAGTCCAAAATTTAACCTTAGGCCCTTTTTCCCTGAAAATTGTTAAAAATGGTCCAAAATCTAACCGCCGGCCCTTTTGCCCCGAAATGGTCCAAAATCGAACCCCCGGCCCTTTTGTCCCAAAATGGTCCCAAAATCAAACCCCTGGTCTTTTTGTCCCAAAATGGTTAAAAAAGGTCTAAAATCGAACCCCCGGCCCTTTTGTCGAAAATGGTCCAAAATCGAACCCCCGGCCCTTTTGTCCTGAAAATTGTTAAAAATGGTCCAAAATCCAACCCCCGGCCCTTTTGTCAAAAATGGTCCAAAATCGAACCCCCGGCCCTTTTGTCCCCAAAATGGTCCAAAATTGAACCCCTGGCCTTTTTTATCCCCAAAATGGTCCAAAATCGAACCCCCTGGCCCTTTTGTCGAAAATGGTCCAAAATCGAACCCCCGGTCCATTTGTCCCCAAAATGGTCCAAAATCGAACCCCCAGTCTTTTTGTCCCCAAAATGGTTCAAAATGGTCCAAAATCTAACCACCGGCCCTTTTGTCACCAAAATGGTAAAAAATCGAACCCCTGGCCCTTTTGTCCCCAAAATGGTCCAAAATCGAATCCTCCGGCCTTTTTGTCCCCAAAATGGTCTAAAATCTAACCCCGGCCCTTTTGCCCCGAAAATGGTCCAAAATTGAACCCCCGGCCCTCTTGTCCCCAAAATGGTCCAAAATCTAACCCCTGGCCCTTTTGTTCCGAAATGTTCCAAAATCTAAACCCCCGGCCTTATTGTCTCCAAAATTGTTCAAAATCTAACCCCTGGCCCTTTTGCCCCGAAATGGTCCAAAATCAAATCCCCGGCTCTTTTGTTCCCAAAATGGTCAAAAATCTAACCCGATTTTGTTCCTAAAATGGTCCAAAATCGAACCCCCGGCCCTTTTGTCGAAAATGGTCCAAAATCTAACCCCCGGCCCTTCTGTCAAAAATGGTCCAAAATCTAACCCCCTTCCCTTTTGTCGAAAATGGTCCAAAATCTAACCCCCGGCCCTTTTGTGGAAAATGGTTCAAAATCGAACCCCCGGCCCTTTTGCCCCAAAATGGTCCAAAATCGAAGCCCCGCCCTTTTGTCCCCAAAGTGGTCCAAAATCTAACCCCCGGCAAAAGGGCCGAAATGATCCAAAATCTAACCCCCGGCCATTTTGTCCCAAAAATGGTCCAAAATCTAACCCCCGGCCCTTTTGCCCCAAAATGGTCTAAAATCTAACCCCGGCCCTTTTGCCCCTAAATGGACAATTTTTAACAAAATCGAACCCCCTTTTGTCAAAAATGGTCCAAAATCTAACCCCCGGCTCTTTTGCCCCTAAATGGTCCAAAATCTAACCCCTGGCCTTTCTGTCCCCAAAATGGTTTAAAATGGTCCAAAATCGAACCCCCCGGCAAAAGGGCCAAAATGGTCCAAAATCTAACCCCCGGCCTTTTTGGTCCCCAAAATGGTCCAAAATCTAACCCCGGCCCTTTTGCCCCTAAATGGACAATTTTTACCAAAATCGAACCCCTTTTGTCAAAAATGGTCCAAAATCTAACCCCCGGCATTTTTGCCCCTAAATGGTCCAAAATCTAACCCCTGGCCTTTCTGTCCCCAAAATTGTTTAAAATGGTCCAAAATCTAACCCCCGGGCTTCTTGTCCCAAAAATGGTTTAAAATGGTCCAAAATCGAACCACAGGCCCTTTTGCCCCGAAATGGTCCAAAATCGAAACCCCTGGCCCTTTTTTCCCCGAAATGGTAAAAAATCATAACCCCCAGCTCTTTTGTCCCCAAAATGGTCCAAAATCTAACCCTTTTGCCCCGAAATGTTCCAAAATCGAACTCCAGCCCTTTTGTCCCCGAAATGGTCCAAAATCTAACCCTTCGGCCCTTTTGTCCCTGAAATGTTCCAAAATCGAAGCCCCGGCCCTTTTATTTTTGAAAAAAAAATAGGATTTTTTTTTTTATTTTATTCTTTTTCAATTTTTTTCTTTTCAAAATATTTTTTTCCACATTTTTTATTTATTTTTTCAAAATTTTTTTTTTCCAAGTTTTTTTCACATTTTTTTTTCCAAATTTATTTTTTCCAAAATTTTTTTCAATTTTTTTTCAAAATTTTTTTTTAAAAAAAATGTCAATTTTTTTTTCAAAAAAAAATTCACATTTTTTTTTTTTTAACCCCCGGTCCTTTTGCTCCGAAATGGTCCAAAATCTAACCCCCAGCCCTTTTGTCGAAAATGGTCCAATATCTAACCCTCCGGCCCTTTTGTCCCCAAAATAGTCCAAAATGTAACCTTAGGCCCTTTTTCCCTGAAAATTGTTAAAAATGGTCCAAAATCTAACCGCCGGCCCTTTTGCCCCAAAATGGTCCAAAATCGAACCCCCGGCCCTTTTGTCCCAAAATGGTCCAAAATCAAACCCCTGGTCTTTTTGTCCCCAAAATGGTTTAAAATGGTCTAAAATCGAACCCCCGTCCCTTTTGTCGAAAATGGTCCAAAATCGAACCCCCGGCCCTTTTGTCTTCCATTGACAAGTGTCTGTTTGGAGTCTTCACCAGTTTGTCAAAACTCCTCATACCCATAATAACATCATAAATGGCATGTAACGCTGTCATCGCTGGATACTAAAACTTGGTGGAGACTCAGAACAGACCCAGCAATCGGTCCTGTTCGCTTTCTGAGCTAGTCAGGAAGTACACTTTAATAACTTGGGATGCTTTTCATTGTTACCCTTGCTAAAATTTACTAAACAACAAAAATATAAATAAACAAAGATACTACTCAGTTCTTTCGTGTGGTTGAGTCGCTTCTTGCAGTGGCTGGCGTGGTCTCATCCCTCAAGCTTCTTTACAACGACCCAGTCACCTGGTTGGAAAGAATGTAAACTGGTTATTGTGTCAGGGTCCAGGAGGGACTCGTGAACCCTGTGCTGAACATTTTGAAGTTCATGTCACAGCGATCGCACCCACCCCATCAGCCAAGAATATAAGTGACAGCTAATGAGGAAAGTACGACCCTGGCTTTGATTGACCTCCAAACAACCCTCATATGACAATAACCCAGACATCGGGACTGTGGTCACTGCATAACCTGTGCGTGGCTTACAATACCTGGAACCATTGACAAAAGGATGGGAACCTACTTCACCAGACTGCTGCTTGCGGTTTCAAATTCTATCAAAGAAAGACAGTCTTGGCACAAACTTGGTTAGAATTACAGAGGTTAACATTATTTGTTTGAAAAAAAAACTGTCATTCTTACATTTATCACTTCTCCCCCCATTTTCTTCCTCATTACAGACTGAAGAAAGAAATGTGTGGTGCAGGAAAAAAGAAACAATGAAATAGCCCATGATACTTTTACCTCCTTAGACTCATATTTATCCATATGTACAGCTGTCTACATACACCTGTTCTCTATGCACAAACTCCTTGGACCTGAAAAATACTTATAAACAAAATCATTACTCTATCCTTCATATTTAACCTGCAAAGAATGATAAACAATAGTCAAGAAAAGGGACGCCTGCGTTTTCATCATAGTTTTTTCCATCTCGCATGACCCAGGGGGATGGGAGGGACCCCTCCGAGATCATTTGCATCTCGGGCGTGGCTCTTTCCATCCCCACACCTGGCTCATGCGTCACATGATGCTGGCGGAGATACGCCCCTTACTGTGGACATTTATCCGGTAGCCACCTGGGGAGCTTCACTTCACAGACATCCATCTGATGAGAGGTTCCAGTTTCTCTCTTTCTCTACACTTCAAGGTAATTTCCAATCCTTATTTCAGGATTCACATAGTATTCCTTACATATATACTCTTTTTACCTGCTTTTTTACATTTTGCCTTGTACTCTGCTCACACTGCTTCAAACATACATTTAATTTCATCGCTATTTAGCATTTTTGGGGATCTGGTTTGGCTTTTTTTCAAACCAGATTTATTTACACCAACACTCAGTTGATTTGCCAACTTTGGCTGTTAACCCTTTCAGTCATGTTACATCATTAACCCCCTTTTTTGTTCAATTTCTCCCAGTACCCATTACACATTATTCCCATCAGGCATCCACCAGCACATCATTTACATATTCACTCCCCTCTTCCTTTGCTCCCTTTTTGTTTTTTGTTTTTTGTTTTTCCTTCCCCTCCCTTCCCCCAATCACATTCTAATTTTGGTTCTCAAACCATTCAACCTTCTTTTTCACTCATTGCTCATTTTCATTTCTCCATCCCTTCACCAGCATTCTGCCCTTGCACCCTGTCTGTGCCTCTCCGTCAGTTTGGTGCTGTGCCGTGGCTGTCCGGGTTTCTCCTTGATGGATGTCCCATGCCATCTTCTCTTTGACTCTCCTCTTGATCGAGTGGCCGTTGAAGTGTATATTGGGGGGCCTTCCCCGCCTCAGCCCCGGGTGAGACACTGTATCCAGGACCACCATTCTACGCCATATTTCAAATGCTTGGGACAACCCCATTCCGGGTTTTGCCATTGGTAACGTATCAGACTACCTTATTCTGTTTCAAATATGACATAATTTTTTCAAGACTTTATTTGATCTGTCTATCCATCTCCCCTTGTAGTCAAATGACATGCACCCCACTCCTGATGACTGGCTTTAAACGCCAAGAAACGCGTCGAGTCCATGCTCAGGGATGCCAAGTAAAGCCTGCCCAACTACGAATCTACAAAGTGTATTCTTGACATTTCAATTGGATAATTAATTTCACTGTTTCTGTATGTCCATTTAACTGTCACTACTTGCTCCAGCCATGTCTCAACAATGAATTGCGATTATGTCTATGTGATAACTTCTATTTACATTATGCCTTTGTTTGCATGATCTATGTGTACTTTTACCATGATACAGATCTCCATTCTTTAGACTGACTATGCAGCATGTATACCTGGCTACAGACCACTCCCCAACGGGACAGTGATGTTTACCAATTTTTGATATCTTAGACCCTTTTCCCCATGCCCATCCATGAGTCCATGCTCTGGCATGTCAAGTAAAGCTTGCCCAACTATGAATCTATTAAGTGTATTCTTGACTTTTTAACCGGATAATCATTTTCACTGTTTCTGTATGTCCATTTAACTGTCATTACTTGCTTCAGCCATGTCTCAACAGTGAATTTTGATCATGTTTTTGTGATAACCCCTATTTATACTATGCCTTTGTTTGCATGATCCATGTGTACTTTTACCATGATACAATACATTTTTATATTTATATCCATGCCTTGATCTCCATTCTTTAGACTGACTATGCAGCATGTATATATGGCTACAGACCATTCCCCAACGGGACAGTGATGTCTACTCATTCTTGATATCCTAGACTTTTTCCTACGCCCATCCATGCCTCATTTAAAGTCCCACAGCCCATTTTCTCTTTTCATTTTCAATGATAAACAATAATGACATTCCTGTACATTGGTAAATTGTCAGTGACATTCTTTTAAAACCAATTCAAACAAAACCCTCTGTAACCCTTACTTTTCCCATTCCTACAAAAATACAACAGCCGCGACGCATCAGAAGATCGCCGCGGTAAGTTCGAACATATTCACGTTACTACATACAAACATTCAGATACAAATGTGGGGGAGATACTTCATAGTTTCCAAAACCAAAAATTTAAAAACAAAAACAGCCAGAATTCTCCCTTCACTCTTTCAGCAATAGAAAAAAATACAATGGGACAAACATGAGAGCAGCTCGAGAACCTTGCATGGACCAGCCATACAAAGTTCAAACAAACGGGCATGAGAATTTAACCACCATTCCTCCTCTGCACAAAAGTGTGTACTACACCTCCATCAACACTCATCATTACAGATTTCTGAAGCCGCAGCTGAACTACATCCATTTCAGAGGGATACCCAAAATAGTTTCCTTGGACCACCTATGTTAATATTTTTGGGGTTCAAAGGCCTTTGCCCCAAAACTAGGCTTTGTGCACAGTGTGACCGTCTGACTGTGGGAAGCCTCCATTCCTTCCCTTTGCACAGACCTCCTTGTGTCCATGGCAATTCGAATCAGCTTATCGTCTTAAACCTGCGTCCAGGTTAAACCGTTGCACCCATTTCGGAGAGCACCGCCCAGTGTCTTCTTATACGGTGGATTGAAGAACTACAACCACTATATCTGGTCCAGTCCCCCAACTAGAAACCCTAACCGAGGCATCAACTCTATGGTTTGTTGTCCCAACACTTTTGGAACTACAGCAACAACCACAGATCAACCCCCGAATTAGGCCTCTACCCCTCACAGTGTATGCATACACAAGCATTTTCCGCTATACACCCATACACTGCGTCGCCAGACCAAACTACACAGAACACTTACGCCCGTTTACCACCTGCAGAACAATGTGGCTTCTCTCTGTATCCAGATGTTACAATAATGGTGATGCCCCCCAGTTTTCTCTCTACCCACAACTGTATTTCAGTATAAAACTTCACAAAAAACTGGAACAAAATATAAAACACTTTTAAACGGCAAAATGCTTTCCATTTTCCTTCCAAGCACAAATCTCATGGCTCACCTTTAAAAACCCCAAGCTCCTCCCACCAACTTCCTGCTGATACATAAATGCTGAAAAGAAACTTCTGGTTACATGCTCAGCTACTTAAAAAACCACACTGGTTTATTTACATATCATTTGTTCAGGAAGAGGGAGGGGGAGGGGGGAGCCCAGCTACATTGCCGTGTCTATTAAGACACCAAAAAATCCATGGCTAAACATCATATATATTTCAACAATTTAGAAAAAACCCTTTGTCAAGGAAACAATGGAACAAACCCCCCTTTTGCAAATGGGAGGGAATCTCCCCCTGACCCAAACATCCCCTGGAAGCAAAACCACAAGTTGAGACTCAAATACAAAACTCCTGCCAAAAGATGGCTATACAGTACAAGCTTCAAAACATATGAATTGCCTTCTGGGAAACTCCCAAATATTTAAACATAAAAACAACACACACCACTGTGTACAAAAACTCAGTTAGTCTTACAATCTATCATATTCAGTGTAAAGTAGAGTTTTCACTTAAAAACGACATCCAATACAAAAACCGCCGCTCATATACTGCAAAGTCAGCTAACCCTGCAATCGCTTACATTTACTTAAATGAAAACAGAAAAATCCCCATCCTAACACCATCTGCATGGAGTTTGCATGTTCTCCCTGTGTCTGCGTTGGCTTCCTCCCACACTCCAAAGACATGCTAGTAGATCAACCAGATCCCATCCATAAATGGGCGCCAGCATGTGCATGTTTCCGCAAGCGCGTCAGGACCCCTCGGGGTAAGACCGCGCTATATCAAGATGCCACTCTACTTAACTCAAAAGGCGATGCTTAGAAAAACAATTTAAACCAGCGAATTCAACATTAAACAAAAACAGCCTCTCAGTATGTCACCCTGGTGTCTCACTACTCTCCCCAGCAGTGCACAGGTCAAACTGCAAACGCATAAAACAGGACAAAACTGCGCCAATCAACAAATGCCAATACAGCATATCCAGGGGCCGTGTTTGCTAACCTGGAACTTCCTATCTCAAACTGTAAACGTTTCTCAAGATGGCCGACAAGCCAGGACAACAAAATGGTGGATGACCACCGCACACCTCATGGACAACAACAAAAATGGCGCCATTAACGCATGCAATTTTTCCCGCCAAAACAAGCACAAACATGGACAAGACCACATGGGTTCCCACACACAAAGGAAAACAAAAATGGTCTCCACCAGTTTCCAACACAGAAAAGACCGCACTAAATTCGCACCAATCATCAAAAACTGAGAAATTCCACCAGCAAAATAGCCGACGAATGCCACAGCATGGTCACATGATATCACACCCAAAAGGAAAAGTGGCTGTGCGTTCCCCCATAGGACACCCACAGGCTAAGGAAACACTGCGCTTCAAGATGGCAGACAAACCACATGGCCAACAACAAAAGCCAGGAATGGCGCCATTACTTTTTCCCGACAAAACCAGCATCTCTTCACTAGAAAACCAAAAATGTTTTTCTTCACGAGGACTGACTACACCATTGAAACTTTTCTAAATGACCATCAAAATCCACTGAAAAATGTGTGTCTTGAGTCACATGACCACTAAAACATTTTAAAAACCCTTTGGCCACTAAACAGCGCATTCAATAATGTAAGTTACATGCACAACCATAAAATAACACTTTTCTCTATGTAAAGTTCACACACACACACAGTGGCATCAGTTTCCATAACAAGCCATCGCAAACATTCAAAGGGCGTATTCCTTTCAACAAAACAGCTACTATTTTCTGGCTTCCAACAATACCTTGCAGCAGGCTGCTTTCAACTTAAAACCAGACAGACCCTTTACTTAAAATATTTTTACAATTAGGAGGACATGTCTTGTTCCCATACAAAGTAAAAAATCACAATCTATCCATTTCTATTTTTCATAGAAATCACAAACGCTACACACATACAGTATAACATCAGATCATCTCTGAGGGCGTAGCCCTCCCCCAACACAAAACTCCTCCATGCTATTTACAGAGAGTCACCAACTTTCACCATTGTAACTGATGGCCATTCTGCCTGCCCCTTCCCCACTAAAGCATATGGCCGCCAAACAATCATCTACTTACAAATTGCTCAGTGTAGGCTGATTACACATATATACCTTCCTTTCATATACAATATACAGTTTCCATCAGCATTCACACAGGCACAAACACTACACACAACTTTGTTCTGAAAATTGGAAAGTCAATAGATACACAGAACTATCAACCAAGCTGGTCACTGATGGCCATGCTGCCCGCCCCACCCCCGCTAAACATCATGGGAGCAGCCATTTTTAGCTTCTCTACACACTACAAAATTCATGCAATTTACTTGTTCCATACATTCACACACACTCATCTCTCATACATTCACACACAAACAAACACACACATATACACAGCATTATTTCAAAAAGACGAAAAATGTGTTCTTTTACAAAGCAGAGCCCCCCCCCACGCATCGTGACATGTCTCCAACCGATGCTAGGGGGGCCATGTTCATGTCTCCTTTCTGGCCCGCCAAGCTGTTAGCGAAATTTGGCTGTACGCAGAGCATACAGCCAGATATCGTGTCTCTAATAGTAACACATTTAGTCTCAGTGATATAATGCATGTTAATCTAAGTTTCACTCACCATTCATCCGTCCCATGCATCCCAAGAAAGCAGCATCACACAGCTATGTTCTCATCATCAAGGCATCCCAGAGCAGAGTGCCTGGGAGCAGTGTCTCTCGCTCTTTTAATAAAATCCCAACAGGAAGTGATGTCACAGCATGTGATCTTCACTAAAGAAGTTACCAACAGGAAGTGATGTCACAGCATGTGACCTTCACACAGGGAAAATGACCATACAAGGACATCCCTTCCAACAGGGTGTCCCATACAATCCAGTACATGAATACCATAATGATACAATAGTAGGATTTTTAAAACAGCTTACCTGTAAAATCCTTTTCTTGGAGTACATCACCGGACACAGAGCAGCATAGTCATTACTATGTGGGTTATATAGAATTACCTTCAGGTGCTGGCACTGGCAACTTCCAAAACAGGAAGTACCCTCCCCTATATAAGCCCCTCCCATCCGGGAGTACCTCAGTTTTGTAGCAAAGCAATACGTGTCCCCAAAAGAGGGGTGGGAGCTCTGTGTCCCGTGATGTACTCCAAGAAAAGGATTTTACAGGTAAGCTGTTTTAAAAATCCTACTTTCTTGTTCATACATCACGGGACACAGAGCAGCATAGTCATTACTATGTGGGACGTCCCAAAGCAATGCCAAATGAGGGGGGGGATACACCATACATAAGCTGGGCGCCATCAGGCATGAGGATCTTTTGCGGCCTGCAACACACTGCGCCCAAAGGCGACATCCTCCTGACTTCTAACGTCCACCTGGTAGAACCTAGTAAACGTGTGTACTGAAGACCATGTTGCGGCCTTACAAATTTGAGCCAGGGAGGCCTGGGGATGCACTGCCCATGAAGTTCCAACTGCTCTCGTGGAGTGCGCCCTAACTTTGAACGGAGGCGGTCTACTTCTCAAGCCATAGGCTTGTATTATGACCTGTCGAATCCACTTGGCTAAAGTAGATTTTGATGCTGCCTGACCCTTTCTGGGGCCTTCCGGCAGAACAAACAAAGAATCCGTTCTACGAATCTGAGCAGTGGCTTTTAGATAAGCTTTAACTGCTCTTACTACATCCAAAGAATGCAATAACTTTTCCTCTACCGAGCTTGGTTTGGGGAAAAAAGAAGGAAGAACCACATCCTGGTTCAAGTGAAACCTCGATACCACCTTAGGAAGAAAGGCTGGGTGAGGGCGTAATACTACTCTGTCCTTATGGATAACCAGATATGGCTCTTTACAGGACATGGCGGCTAATTCCGACACTCTTCTAGCCGAGCATATGGCTACTAAAAATATCAATTTTCTGGTGAGTAGAACCAAGGAAATGTGCCGCAAAGGTTCAAACGGCTGCTTCTGCAGAACCGACAGAACCAAATTTAGATCCCATGGGCATATGGGAGCTTTAATCGGTGGAATAATACGAGTCACCCCTTGCATAAAGGATTTGACAAGTGAATGCATAGCCAGGGGCCTTTGAAATAGTATTGATAAGGCCGAAACCTGGCCCTTGATAGTACTTAAGGCAAACTTCCTGTCTACAGCCCACTGCAGGAAGTCCAGAATTCTGCCTATAACGTACTTACGTGGATGCCATTTTCTGGCCTCGCACCAAGTGATGTACGCCTTCCAAACTCTATAGTAGATCTGCCTGGATACAGGCTTCCTGGCATTGATTATAGTTGATACCACAGAGTTAGAGAGACCTCTCTTCTTTAGGATGTGGGATTCAATAGCCAGGCCGTTAAACTTAGAGTTAGTAAGGAAGGGTGGTATATCGGTCCTTGCGAAAGCAGGTCCGGACGACGTGGAAGGGTCCAAGGACTCCCCACAGACATTTTGATGATCTCCGCGTACCAGGCCCTTCAGGGCCACGCTGGAGCCACCAGGATCACCGGCTTCTTCTCCAACCTGACTCTGCGAAGGAGTCGAGGCAACAATTGTAGCGGAGGGAATGCATATATCAGTCTGAACTGATCCCAAGGGAACACCAGAGCATCCGAGCCGCAAGCGAGGGGATCCCTTGTCCGGGAGACAAATCTGTCCACCTTTGCGTTGAATCTGGATGCTAGCAGATCTACATCCGGTGTTCCCCACCGCTGACATATTGCTCGAAAGACCTCGGGATGAAGGGACCATTCCCCTGGGCATAACTGTTGGCGACTCAGAAAGTCCGCCTTCCAATTCTCCACCCCTGGAATGAAGACAGCTGATATACATGGGACATGCTTTTCTGCCCATTCCAGGATGTGACTTACTTCCCTCTGGGCTGCACGACTCCTGGTGCCTCCCTGATGATTGATATATGCCACTGCTGTGGCATTGTCTGATTGAATTCTGACAGGGGACCCTTGGAGTCTGGATGTCCAGGCTACTAGGGCATACCGGGCTGCTCGTATCTCTAAGAGATTGATGGGCAGGGTTTTTACTACCTTTGACCATCTGCCCTGGAGAGACCATTGCTCCAGTACTGCCCCCCAGCCTATAAGGCTGGCATCTGTAGTGACCACCTTCCAAGATATCGGACTGAAGGGTTTTCCCTTCTGGAGATTCTGGGGGATCAACCACCAGCAGAGACTCTTCCGAACGGAAGGGGACAAAGCCATCGGGAAGTCTAGAGCCTGAACTTTTCCGTTCCAGGCTGACAATATGGCCCTCTGTAAATTCCTTGAGTGGAATTGGGCGTATGGCACAGCTTCGAATGATGCTACCATCTTTCCTAGCAGCCTCATGCACAGGCGTATGGACGGCTGTCTTTTTGCACAAAGCAGACGGACCAAGCCCCTCAAAGAGGATACCTTGTCTAGAGGTAAGAAAATCTTCCTCTGGTCTGAATCCAGCCGTAGCCCTAGATCTACCAGGTTTTTCACTGGCTGTAGGGCTGACTTGTCCAGGTTGATGACCCAACCGTGAGATTCTAGATACTTGATTGTATCGACAATTACCACTTCTAGCTTGGCAACTGAGTGGTCCATCAACAACAGGTCATCTAGGTATGCCATTATCGTTACACCTCGTGTTTTTAGATCGGCCAACAGTGGGGCCAGAATTTTTGTGAACACTCGTGGTGCTGTGGCCAGACCGAATGGTAAGGCTCTGAACTGAAAATGGCGCCCTTCTACTGCAAAGCGTAGAAATTTTCGATGACCTGGAAAGATGGGAACATGCAAGTAAGCATCTTTGATGTCGATCGAGGCTAACCATTCCTCCCCTTGTAGGGCAGCGGTGACCGATCGGATCGACTCCATCCGGAAAGACCGGACGTTTAGAAATTTGTTTAGACTCTTTAGGTCCAATATGGGTCTTATGTCCCCGTTTGGCTTCGGGACTGTGAAAAGGTTTGAGTAGAAACCCAACCCCCACTCTTCCATAGGAACCTCCATAATTACTCCTTGGAGCAATAGTTGTTCTAACGCCAATAGGAGAGACCCTCTTTTCAGAGGGTCTCTTGGCACGCCTGACCACATAAAATGGGAAGGAGGAGACTCTTTTAACTCCAACTTGTATCCCAGAGTTACTGCGGAGAGCACCCATCTGTCTTTGATCGTCTCCCGCCAGGTCTCTGCGAACAACTGAAGTCTTTCCCCCACCCGTTTGAGTGGGGGCAGCCCTTCATAGGCTTGACTTGGAGGCTGGTTTAGTACCCCTTCGGATCCAGGGTTTCTTATTACCCTGTGACTGTCCCTGATTTTTACCTCCTGAGTTTGACCGAGGAGGCCGTCGGAACTGCTTAGTAGCAGACGTCGCAGGGATAGGAGAGGTAGTCCTCTTAAAAGATGGACCCCTAGACCTCTTCTTACTCGGTAAGAGAGTACTTTTACCACTGGAAATCTTCTGGATATACTTATCCAGGTCCTCGCCAAAAAGGCGTTCCCCATGAAATGGGAAGCTAACTAAGAGCTTCTTACAGGGAGCTTCAGCAGACCAGTTTTTGAGCCACAGAAGCTTACGCATATGTACCAAAGACAGCGTGAGGCGGGAGGCCTGATGGATAGAATCCTTGATGGCGTCAACCGCAAAGCATAATGCTCTAGGCAGATCAGCCAGAGCCTGGGCCTGCTGGTCTGGCAAATCCCTCAGGACCATTTTCATTTGATCCTTTAAAGCTTGGCAGACCCCAATAGCTGCCACTGCTGGCTGTGTAACAGCCCCTGCTGTGGAAAAAGCAGATTTTAATAAAGATTCCAATTTTTTATCCACTGGATCTTTGAACATTTGAACATTATCTACTGGACATGTCAGTGATTTGTTCACAGAAGAGATGGCTGCATCCACCGTAGGAACATTCCATCTCTGGGTGAACCTTTCCTCCATGGGATAGATCACCGGAAATTTTTTAGGCGGAACAAATAGTTTATCAGGATGTTCCCAGTCCTGGTATATAAGTCCTTCCAATAATGGATGTATTGGAAAGGAGCAATTAACCTGGGGAGCTTTTAGCGACCCCAATGAGGAGACAGCAGTAGTTGATGGTTCAACAAGAGGCATTTTAAATGCAGATCGAACCATGTCAGTTAGGGTCTGGACCCACAATCTTTCAGTCTGTGATGCTGAAAATGGTTCATCTACTGTCGATTCCTCAAAAACAGAGTTAACCTCCTCCTGATCCCCTTCAGGTAGGTCGGTCCCTTCCTGGGACTGTTGCTCTGCCAACAGGCACTCTAATGGAGGTGATGGAGATCTGGCGCGCTTTCTTTCCTGTAGAGAAGAAGCGATCAATGCTGCCAATCTCTGCTCCAATCCCTCCAGAGTTGAGGAAAAAACCTCCTCTGTTATATATGCAGGAGCAGGTGGACTGAGGACAGCCGCAGTACCTGGCACTCCCGGGGGTTCCTTATGGGTATTAACCTCTGATTTCTCAGGGGAGGAGGGTGCAGATGACTGCTCCAGATCCTCAGAGCCCGATGGAGACCCCCTGCACTTCCTGAGAGGTATATCTCGGAGTTTTTTAGGCGGCATATTCCTTAGTTCAAAGCTGAGGTATTCCAGCCGCAATACACCCCTTACTGAAATAGTCTAATGCAATTTTGCTGCTATGTACATCAGTGGGTGTCTACTAATGCGTCTTTCTGGGGATGCCTGTATCAACCGCCCGCTGTAAGCCCCTATACCATGCTACCAGCTCCTTTTCATGTTCTGTGTCCATAGCAAGCAGCGTGGACTGAGTCCTTTTATCTTGCTGGGACGCCCGCACATGCGCAGAAGCGCTGGGCGCACAGAGCGCGTCATCCACCAGGCTCCGCCCCCTTTTTTGAAGCTAAATCTTATAAAAAGAAAGCGTGTGTGCGCGCGCGCGCGTGCACGTGTGCGCTCTTGGCGCCATGTAGGGAGAGGAGCCAGGGTCCCTGTTTCACAGGACTCGGGGATGGAAAGAAACTACTTGGCAGCATGACAGAGGAATGCAGCTTCCCTGATAGAGAGCTCACTCATCTGCCTGGACTTTCACCATGGAAGGAATAGTCCCAAGAAAAAAAGACGTTCCACAGCGGCCTCTAGTGGACAAACACAGGTACCGCACTTTTGTCTTTTTTTTTTTTTTTTAAAACCTCCTTTATGAAAAACATTTCCAGGTTTACAGTTTTTAAAACTTCCTGTATGAAAAAACATTTCTAGGATTTCTTAGGCATATACAGCTATTAGCGGGAATACCTTTTAGGTAACAGGCAGAAAGACATATTAGGCTTGGGGGTCCCCTCAATAGAACCAAGTTCCTGAGGGGCCCCCACTTACCTTTTCCCCGCCGCAGGACTTTGTTTGGTCCACAGAAGCCCAAACTTCACCTTTCACGGCAGGCATTGTACTAGACCTTCAGGGACCGGGTTCCCAAGGATTCCACTCCCCTGGACCTGTATAGCACCCTGCACAGATAGCCTCTTGGTTTTGGGTATGACCAGAGCTCTGGATCCCAGGGTCCAGCCCTCCTAAGAGAGGCATTACAGGCAAAACCCTGCTCTTCTCTGCAAGGCCCGGGTACCGACCGTTTAGCTATGAAGCTTTTTTGGTCGGATCCGGAATAGCTTGCTAAGGCCCAGAGAACCTGTACACAAGCCCAGATGAATACATGTTAACCTTGGCCAACACCTTAGACACTGGCAAAAAACTGAGGTACTCCCGGATGGGAGGGGCTTATATAGGGGAGGGTACTTCCTGTTTTGGAAGTTGCCAGTGCCAGCACCTGAAGGTAATTCTATATAACCCACATAGTAATGACTATGCTGCTCTGTGTCCCGTGATGTATGAACAAGAAAATAATACAATACATGTGTAGCGCTACCCCCAGTTAAGAGAGCCGCTGGATTTTTGTTTCGGGCCCTGTGTACAGCACCGCCAACCCCCCGGCAATCTTACTCGACCCACTCTGGCACAGCTAGTCTAGGGATTATATTTGTATCACAATCAAACAGTATTGCAAGGGTAACCTCTTTGCTATAAGACAACACACTGATGCAAGAGATCAAGTATAACGGTTTTACTTTAGTTTTAAAAGGCATAGGCAGAACATAACACATACAACTTGCTTACAGAGCCCTGCAGCAATAGGTATAGCACGCAATAATGGCGCAGCGCGGTAATCCACCATGCACAACTATTATTGTATACGTGCCCTGTGGCGCACTAAAACAATAGTCTATCTCCCCTCCCTGGTCAGGCCTGACACAGAATAAATCTCAGTCTTTTCATTAAGGATTTCTGCGCATGCAAACTTTCGGTGGTGCACTTGATGAAACAGTATTTTTGTAATCCACAAAGTAGGCAGTCACAAGGAACACTATCCTTTAACTCTGTCCTGCTACTGGTCTCCAGTGAAACAACAAACAAACGATCGGTGGGCCAAGGCAGTCTATAGGCCTAAACACGGTACAGTCTATTGGATTGAGCAAGTGCTCGCTCACCACTCCGGAAGCGATCCCAGTCCGGGACTTCCACCTGCTGTGTCTCCGCACACAGCGTCTGCCACGATCGGGTCCCCGATCCAACTGATGTCCTCACTCGACAAGTCAGATGCCACTCAGGTTCCCCAGTGGGTGGAAGGCTCTTCAGAAGTTGCGCAAGGCCCCAGGCTTCAGGCCTTGCACTGCAGCAGATCCACACAGGAAGAACTGTTGCTTGCAGCGCGGTGTCCAAAGAGGCCGAGCTCCGCCTCGCCTCCTTCTTAAATAGCCCCTCCCATGAGTCTCTGCGGTGGCCAATTGCACTCTGGGTGCCGAACGGGGTTCTGGGTAATGTAGTCCCGGGGTCTTAAAGGAGACCCCGCTACACACTCCCCCCACTTAAATTCTTTGGTCCCCAAAGATAACATAACATTAAATTACAGAACGTACAACATCAATCAAAGTTTCGTATGATGTTGGCAGAGGAAATTCCCACCAAAAACGAGGCAGTGAACTTCCCTGCCCACAGGTCACACTATCATTAGTGTCCTGCCTAACTGTGCCAGAGAGTGAGTTGGGGTTGCCCCCCACTAAATGAACAGTGGGAGGATCAGGGTCTTCTATACTCCTCCTGGCAGTAACCACAGTGTCTTCCGCACTCCTCCCCATCTGTGGGTAAGTTAATCTTCTGGGAGGCTTTACAGCTCTTCGCTTCCTCTGTCCTCTTGGGCTTTCTGTTAAAACAGGCTCCTCTTCTGGAACCAACTTAGGGATTTCCTCTGGTTCGGGAGCACTGGACTCCGGAGCAGGGAGGTACATGGATTCCCTTGGATCTTCTTCTGGGAGTAAGTCACAGGCACTTTCCCAAGAATCTGACAAAGGACTGGACGGAATGAACTCAGTAGCTTCTGCATTCAGCATTCTGTCTATGGTGTCTTCTTCAGGTGGAAGATCAATAGCAGAAGTTTCTGGGGCCTGGGAAGGCCAAAGCCAATCAAGTTCTTCTCCCTCATCTTCACTTATCTCCGAGGTCTCTGTATCCCCGATCTGAGGGGTCTGGGACCGAGTGTTTGGTCTGGGAGTATCCAGGATGGAAGTTGGCTCAGGGGAATCCATCACAGGGGGTATCCGAACTGCCTCAGCTAGCGGGAGTAGGTGGTTCCGATGCCAGGTTTTCAAGGGTCCCACCTTCCCTTCTGGTTTAAGTCTGTAAACGGGTAGGCCCGGTAGTCTTTTGCAAACAACATAAGGTTCAGGTCTCCATCTGTCTGCAAGCTTGTGTTTTCCAGGGACCCCCAAGTTCCGTAGTAACACTCTGTCTCCAGGTTGTAAATCTTGAATCCTAACTTTCAGATCAACATTTTTCTTGTTGCGGGCCCCCTTTGCTCCGAGGCCACCTGGGCCTGTTCATAGGCTAATTTCAAATTATGTCTGAGTCTGTCAACATATCCCTTGTGGGAAGCGGCAGAACAATGGTCTATGGAAGTGCCAAAGGCCAGATCTACTGGTAGTCTTGCCTCTCTTCTGAACATAAGTCGATAGGGTGAGTACCCTGTAGCGTCACTGGTGGTGCTGTTGTATGCATGCACAACTGCCGCTATGTGGTTGCTCCAATGCTGCTTCTTTTCACTGTTTAAAGTCCCCAGCATGTTGAGCAGGGTTCGATTGAACCTCTCCGGCTGAGCATCACCTTGTGGATGATAGGGGGTAGTTCTTGTCTTCTTGATCCCCAAAGAATCCAGGAGCTTCCGGATCAACCGACTTTCAAAATTCCTCCCCCGATCTGAATGGAGCCGATGTGGTAGCCCATAATGTACAAAGTATTTCTCCATAAGCACTTTGGCTACAGTCGAGGCCTTCTGGTCTTTCGTTGGGAAGGCCTGGGCATACCGGGTGAAATGGTCAGTTACCACCAGAACACTTCCTAGTCCACTCAGGTCGGGTTCGAGGCAGAGAAAATCAATGCATACCAGATCAAGTGGGCTTTGACTTTGCAGATGGCCCATTGGGGCAGCTTGATGGGGTAAAGTCTTTCTCTGGATGCATTGTGCGCATGAGTGGCAGTATTCTTCAACTTCAGCCCTCATGCAGGGCCAATAGAAACGGTTCCTAACGAGTTGGAAGGTCCTTTCAGCCCCTAGGTGGCCATGGTTGTTGTGCAGAGCAACCATGACAGTCTCTCTGTGTTTCTCGGGCAGGAACAATTGCCAATTGTCTTCCAGGTTATCAGAGGGGCCCCTTCGGTAGACCACTCCCTGATGCACCTGCAACCTGTCCCACTCCTTCCTCAACAGGCGAGCTTCCTTTGAAGGGTGACGTAAGAGTCTATTCGGATCCTGATTCTCTAGGGCCTCCAAGACCAATCTCCCCATGGGGTCTTCCAATTGGTCAGATCTCAACTCCTTTTTGGACAATTTTGGCAAGTTATCTTCCCCCAGTTGGGTTACCCCACAGTACTGCTTGGGGACTCCGACTATGGTAACCCCTATCTCTTCTGCCCTTGAGCCTCCACTGGCTTGGAGTTCAGTCCCTTGACAGAGGGCCCGCACCCCGTCGGGTGCCACTTGGGTCCACTCTTCTGTACTGAAGGTGGGGACATGAGATCTTCTAGACAAGGCGTCTGCATCTTGGTTTCCAGCCCCAGGTCTGTACTTTAAGCTGAAATTGAAGGCAGACAGTGCCGCCAACCATCTATGTCCTGTGGCATCCAACTTTGCTGTGGTAAAAAGATAGGTGAGGGGTTGTTGTCGGTTTTCACTGTGAATTCCGCCCCATACAAATAGTCTCTGAGTTTGTCAACTACCGCCCACTTAAGGGCCAGGAACTCCAACTTATGGGTGGGATAGTTCTTTTCAGAGGGAGTCAGACTTCTGCTCACATACGCAACAGGCCTCAGTTGCTCTTCATGCTCCTGGTACAGCACTCCTCCCAAACCATCATGACTGGCATCTACATGAAGTTCATAAGGCTTCTTAGGGTCTGCGTAGGCCAGGACGGGGGCAGTGGTTAAGGTTTTCTTCAACATCTGGAAGGCATCTTCACACTTCTCGTTCCACTGGTCCTTGACTGACTCCCCCGGCTTCCTGGGGCACAAGTCATCCTCTTCCCCCTCCGTCTTGAGCAGCTCGTTCAGAAGCCTGGCTATCTAAGCAAACCCCTCCACGAACCTCCTGTAATAGGAACAGAACCCCAGGAAGGATCTGAGCTCCGTCACAGTGGTGGGCCTTGGCCAGGAGGTGAGTGCCTCCAATTTTCCCGGGGTCTGTGGCTACCCCATCTTCAGACACTATGTGTCCTAGATAGTTGACTGATGACTGATAGAATTTACATTTTTTAGGTGAGAGCTTGAGTCCTTCCTCACTCAGTCTCTTCAAAACTTTCTCCAGCCTCTCTTCATGTTCTTCCAAGGTTCTTCCGAAGACAATGATGTCATCCAAGTATACTAAGACTTAGACAAGGTTCATGTCTCCCACAGTCTTCTCCATGAGACGTTGGAAGGTAGCTGGGGCTCCAGACAGACCTTGAGGCATCCGATCAAATTCAAAGAAACCCACTGGGGTTATGAAAGCCGTCTTCTCTTTGTCTTCTGGATGCATCGGGATTTGATAGTACCCGCTCTTTAGGTCCATAACACTGAACCACTTGGCTCCAGACAAGCTCTGTAGGGCATCCTCTATCCTCGGAGTGGTATACTGGTCGGGTATGGTTCTCCTGTTGAGGGTCCTGTAGTCTATGCACAGCCTCAAAGATCCATTCTTCTTTCTGATCACCACTATCGGGGAGGCATAGGGGCTTCTAGATTCTCGAATCACACTGGTTTGTTTTAGCTCGGCGAGCTGTTCCCTCAAGTCCTTGAGGTCTGCTAACGGAACTCGCCTGACTCTTTCCCTGAAGGGCTTGTCTTCCTGGAGGCGGATTCGATGGGTGGCACTCCTGGCACACCCTACATCGAACTCATCTTGCGAGAAGATCTTTTCCCACCTGGTCAACTGGGCCTTGGCTCTCTCTTTCCAAGCCCTGGGTAGGTTTGGGTTCTCCATGGAAAGTTTCTCCCACACAGTGCTTTCTCCATCTGTCTTCTCCACATCCAACAAAACAACTGGGGTGGCAGGGCTCACCTGGCCCAGCAGCACCCTAGCTGGGATCTCCATGGGGCCACCTGTAGTATTCCTGACACTCACAGGTACCTTACAGTGGGCCTTCTTCAGGGCCCTCAACAGGACCACCTCAGGGACTACTTCTAAGCCCGAATGTTCTCCCCTTGGGTCGGGTTCCAACATGACAAAGGGCCCAGGCTGCTTCCAAGTGAGTTTCACAGTGGCTTTTAAACAGGCCACTTCCCCGGGCTGTAGCACTATCCCTTTTCTTCCCAGCCTCCAGACCTTCCCTACCTCCTCTTCTGGGGCCTGCTGTTCTAAGATCAGTCGTTGGTAGGCTGGCTTCAACATTAGGTGGATCCCAGTGGCTGTGGGGTCTTTCCCTTTTCTTAGAGGGGCCAAGAGTCTTTGGACCAGATCCGTGTTGGTCCCTATTATTAAGGAACTCTTGTTAGCTCCAGGCGGTCGGGGGCATACCACAGCTAAGGTATCAAACACTTCAGCCTTCCCGGCTATGGACTGGTCGAAAGTCAGTTTTATAGGCAGATAGCCATCATAAGGGAAACTCTCTGTCCCAATCCCCCATATCTCCAACTCTTCAATCTTCTGGATGGGTAGGTGACTTAGATGCTTGTCATAAAAGTCCTGGTACAACAGGGTCACTTGCGCCCCATTATCCAATATGGCTCTTGTGTAGACCCCCTCCACTTGAACAGGTACTATCGGGGAGGGACCCACCAGCTTCTCTGGATATCGCTTCGAGGGGGTCTCTTTCTTTAGATCTTTGCGTTTTCCTTTTGGACTTCCTTTTTTCCATTTCTCCTTGGACTTAAGTCTCTCTTGGGCTTGGTATGCATTGATCTCCCTCCTTTTGATGGGTGTAACCACCCGCTGAGGGACATTACTCTCTTTCTTTGGGGTGCGTTCCCTCCGAAGAACCTTGTGTTTCTTCTGAGGGGTCTTGTCCACTCTTTTCACGTGCTTCTCATTCAGTTTGGAGCTCACTGGAGATGATGGGCACCCGGTTGACTCCTTCACCGAGGCCCGCTGAAGTTTTCCGGCGGCTTGCGGTTATTCATCTTTTTTTTCTTTGGACTGGCACACACTTTGGCGAGATGGCCAGCTCCTCCACAATTAAAACAAATTACATCCCCCCAATCTTCCAGGGATTCGGGCGCTGAGGTATTGGGAAACAGCTCCTTCCTCGGACTTTCCCTCTCTGGTTCCCTTGACTTCTTTTCCATCAGGGAGGTCAGCATCCCCAGTACTTGGGACATCTGCGACTTCAAGGTATCCACCTCTGAGTCTCTTTCCAGGGTCATGGCCGTCCTGACCATCACCGGAGGAGGATTTACCGACTCAACTGGTTGGCTCCTCTTCTTCTCCTCCAGCATAGCTTCTTCCTCTCTGACTACTCGGATCAAGTCAGGGTACTCCAGGCTCTTCCCGTCCTGCCTGGTGCGTAGCGCCAATGCGATGGGGTCCAGGGGCTGAGATCCTCTCATCACCTGCTGAACACGGGCCTCATCCACCTTCCGCGGGTCAATCCCCTTCTTCAGAATCATCTTATGCAGGATCTTATCCAGGCGCCTCATGAATTCTGACAGTTTCTCTACTGTCTTTTGGTAGCAGTGCTCCAGCTGGTAAGTGAGCTCAGTGATTTTCTCTGTTCCACCGAATACATTCTGCAGAATGTCCAGATAGTCCTGTGCATCGCAGTCTGTCTTGCTCATCTTGAGGTTGCGTATGGCCTCTAGAGCAGGCCCCTTCAAGCTCTCAGCAATTCTCTGCTTCTTTCTGTGGTCTGGGACTTCCGATTCTTCTAAGGCCTGAGTGGCACCGTCTAACCACTCCTCAAACCCCTCTTCACCCGAAGGTACAGGTTTCCTTCCAGAGAATATTCTGAGTTTTCTGTATACCGACATTTGGTAGTCTGTCCTTCTTACACTGGGCTACAATTTCCCCCAGGACTGCGCATAATTCTGCGCTGAGGGTGGCAGGTGGCGATCCGATACTTTCCTTTTTCTCCCGTTTTTCTGCTTTTGGGGTGGGTGGTGGAGATAGTTTTGGTGTCTGAAACCGTCCTCCTGGCTGGCAGCGCGTGTATTAGGCTATAAGTCTGATCATCTATTGCTTCTACACTTGGATTCTTGAAATGCTCTGGGTCTCCGTTCTTCCACTCTATTAGTGCGTGGGTCAGTGAAGAATTCGACCTGACATCCTCCACCCATACCTTCTGGTGCGGGGACAGTGACATCACTAGCTGCTTCACCGCTTCTTCTTGCCAGATCCCTGGGAGTTCTATGACTACTACCCCGGCTGGATCTGTGCCGACGGCTTTGCACCACTGTCCTACTTCTAGTGGGTCCATGCTGGTGCTTTTAGCGCGTTACTTGCTGCAACAGGATACCGGACTCGAGAGCTAGTCTAGGGATTATACTTGTATCACAATCAAACAGTATTGCAAGGGTAACCTCTTTGCTATAAGACAACACACTGATGCAAGAGATCAAGTATAACGGTTTTACTTTAGTTTTAAAAGGCATAGGCAGATCATAACACATACAACTTGCTTACAGAGCCCTGCAGCAATAGGTATAGCACGCAATAATGGCGCAGCGCGGCAATCCACCACGCGCAGCTATTATTGTATACGCGCCCTGTGGCGCACTAAAACAATAGTCTATCTCCCCTCCCTGGTCAGGCCTGACACAGAATAAATCTGTCTTTTCATTAAGGATTTCTTCGCATGCAAACTTTCGGTGGTGCACTTGATGAAACAGTATTTTTGTAATCCACAAACTAGGCAGTCACAAGGAACACTATACTGGAGACCCTTTAACTCTGTCCTGCTACTGGTCTCCAGTGAAATAACAAACAAACGATCGGTGGGCCAAGGCAGTCTATAGGCCTAAACACGGTACAGTCTATTGGATTGAGCAAGTGCTCGCTCACCACTCCGGACGCGATCCCAGTCCGGGACTTCCACCTGCTGTGTCTCCGCACAAAGCGTCTGCCCGACAGCTCATACAGCCTCATGCGAATGTTCAACATCAACATGAAAAGAAGGAAGGACACCGAATAGTGTAAAATCCTTGGTGTACATTTATTAAAGGAATAATGCCCCGAGACGACGTGAATTTTCACGAAACGCGTAGGGCAGGATACGAGCTTTGTGCTGACGTCACCCTCCACTGCTCGGCTTCCACGGACGTATTTGTGTGCCAGCGCCTCTGACCGGTCGGCGCTGACGCACTTTAAGGCTGTCTTTTTAACTGCTTTTGTGAGTATGATTCCATTATTCCTTTAATAAATGTACACCAAGGATTTTACACTATTCGGTGTCCTTCCTTCTTTTCATGTTGATGTTGAACATTCGCATGAGGCTGTATGAGCTGTCGGGCTACTAAACCATTGAAGTTCATCATCTGCTGAAATCCGGAGGTTCCACTGAGTATCATTTGAGGCTGTTTTAGGTCCTCTGTCATAGGGAACCATCCCTTTTTGGTAAGCAGGAATTCTTACTGGTGGTGGTGAAAGTCACGGATTATAAGAAGATTTCTGTCGTTGGCTTTTTTGGACACTTACTCACGGGTGTTTTGTTTATTATGGACTTTTAGACGTGAACCTTGAGAGTTTCATATAGCAGTTGTGGACTATCATCTTATTAACTGTTTAATCATGGTTCACTCACCTTATTATTATTTATAATTTACAGATTTTTCATGGTTCTTCATTGAGTATTTATATGATTTATCACTGTTGGTATTTGGATTTTTTTCAATTATTCAGTGGTGGGCTTATGTTCAGTCATAAGTTAGCGCGACTATATATATATTTTTTCTTATTTACATGCACTGATGATTGTTTTCAGAATAGTTGCTGCTTTCCTTTATTTCCCTTTTTTCTAGTTAAATTTAATTATTTACCAGGTTTTACACTATAGCGCAGTTTCTTTATATTTTTTTCCAATTGATATAAGAACCCAAACATTGTTGAGTATAAAATATTTTTAATTGTTGCACATTTTAAATATTTTTTTTAAATTATAAAATAGAAAATGGCATTTTTTTGGGGGGTATTTATCTTGCTAAAACGCATGAACCATATGTAACTTGTAAAGTTCAACATGTACAATAGTACTAAAAACAATTAAAACAAACACAAATAAAAGTAACATTTTTTGTCATATTAAAGATTTAAACCCTCCCAAGCACATATCTGATCTTTTTTATTCTTTGCTCCAGCTGCTTGGTCTTTTGCCTGATCTGGAGCAAGTTTTGGTTGATATGATCCAGGTCACGAGAGCAGATCATGAGTTCTTGGATCACCATCTGGGCACTGTGACTGGTGAATCTTTCTTGGGCCATAGGCAGAAAAGCACCTAAAAGTTTTATAAGGCCTACATCTATTACCTGAAGCTGTGGTGTTTGACACTGACCTGTTGTGTTGCCATTTTCCACTTCTTCCTCCACATCCCGCGGTTGTGGGTCTTGGGTTGGAGGTGTGGGGTTCCTAGGCTCCCGTCTCAAAGCTCTTTAAAGCCCTATGAGATTGAACCAAAAGGTATAGTTGAGTAAGTGTAGCGCACCCACCTCTCCCCAACCTGCATTAAATTAGGCTCCTCGCAGGCAGAGAGAGGCACACCGCACCACAAGCCCGTACCCTCCTGAGTAAAGAGGTTGAGCGGTGTTAGTTTTGGGCCTTGTCTGCGGCCAGAGTCAAAGTCCTCCCAAGAATGATCTCCACTCTGCCTTAGATAGATGCAAGTCCTTGTTTTTCCCCAGGAATGTGAATGTCCACACTAGCTGAAAATCCAACTCAACATTTATTTCACACAGGATAATAAACAGCCTCTTTAAAAGCAGACAGGTTGGAGCGAAGACACAGGACAGCTTAGATGTGGAGGAGGTCCAGGCACAAACGTAGCTTAACTCTTTAGACTGTTTAGGTTTCTCAAACAGCTTTGGCGCACGATCTCTGCCACAGACCGTGAGGTTGGTCTCTGCCACAGACTGGGTGAATAAAGTCACTGTCACTGACTTGGAGAGTAGGGTCACTGTCACTGACCTGAAGAGTAGGGTCACTGCCACTGACCTGAACGTGAACTTCCTTCTTGAAGTATATGGCCCATGTCAAGGAGAAAACATCCCTCCGGAGAGTTACCAGAGGCCCCCACCGTCACCACGACTCTGCGCTGGGTCTTCGGAAAGGGTTACCCCCTGGCCTCCTCGTCACAGTAACGGGTCCCCTTGCAAGGCGGCACCCTGGGAGTCCTCGATCCCTAGCGGACCCCAGCCGAAAGGTTGCTGGGCCCCGGGCCTTCAAAATAGTACCTCACCCCAGGCTGAAGGTGTCTGGGATGGAACCGGAACTTCACCTCCGGGCCTAAGGCACCCGGAGACGACCCTCCCCACCCCCAGGCCGAAGATGCCTGGGTGTGGACGAACCACACACACCCAGGCTGAAGGTGCCTGGGCGTCGACCTCGAACGGAAGATGTCCACCCCTTTTATACCCACTCCCGACAGGCACAGCAGGTTCCCCGCCCCGCCGTACTACTGCCGAGAGGGGATACAAAAGGCACAGCCCTCTATTGGTGGTTCAACCCTGGCCCATGGTGACAGCGCCACCTGTAGGCCACAGGGAACTGTACACCAATACTATCTCCCATAAACAGAAATGGTCCATAAACCCTAACAATCAGTGTGTCTGAGCCTAATTACCACGCAGACACTCCCCTTAAATTGAACACCCCGCTACACATTCCCCCCACTAAATAGACACTGGTCCCCAGTGTCTGGAACAAACCTATGCCTCTCAAGCCTGAGTCAGCATAGGCCCAATCCAGAGACTAAACACAAAAAACAAAAAAACAATTTGAGAGGGAGAAAAAAAAACTGCCCGTTTGTGCCGGAACCTAAACATGGGGAAAGGGGGTTAAACATAGAGAAGAAGGAAGAATAACACATGTGCACATTAAAACATCAAATGTCACATGACATACTTCAATAGATATTTACATTTCCCTTCCACCTGCACTAACTAAGGTCCACCCCATTCTCAGTAACCTTGTTTGACGTCCGCCTGCAGGGGAAGAAAAAAACATACACAACTAAAAATGACATTTGTGGGAATGAACAGATTTTCCCCTGGAGGAAAATCCCTTCCTTCCAAAAGTAAACTGCATATATCACATTTGCAAAGCAATAGTTGCACAACACCGCCACCTAGTGGTAGTGCTGTGATTGAGACACAGGTGCTTGACAAATCCTCTTCTTCTTGACTGTGGCCCTGAACTATCTACACACCAAAGTCCTTGTATCTTTGCGGTAGGGAGAGAGGGGAGAAAAAAAACAACAGCTCCCGCTCCTGCAATGAGTAGAATACCCTTCTGTTAGGGCAAAGTTCCTGGGTTCCAGAGGATGCACTCTTAGAAATAAAGCAAACACACAAAAGTCAAGTCTCTCAAAGATAATAGTGTGGGTCTGGCAACACCAGCGGTTTCCAAGGCTTATCGAAAGTGTCAATGTGATACTCGACATTGTCTTTATCTTTCCGGCAGATGAGCACCTTGTCCGCATATATGTGCCGACCAAGCATCCAGACAGCCTTACAGTCTTTATATCTCTGAGTAGCTGCAGGAGAACATGAGAAGTATCTGCGGGCCTGGGGTACTTTAATGTGTGTCCATACAAAGTCCGCGTACCACCGGTGTCTGCAGGCCTCTACTTCAAACAAGAGCTCTTTAGGCAGGTACGGGTACACCCATCCATACTCGCTGGCTACCTTCTGGTTAAATAACCTCTGTAATCGGGACAATGGTGGCATAGTGGCCCGGTCTCCCGTACCAGGTAGAACTATGGCATCCGGGTGTCGAGGTACTTTCACTACCTTTAGGACCAGACACAGGGGCCCGCAGTGACACCCGTCCCATTTCAGCAACTGATGCAGGAATCTCCAGCTGTGGAAAGGCAGACAAGGGGACATATCCCTCCTCAGGCTTTGAGGTCTCCACCCGGGGTATGCTATCCCCAGTGGACATGGGTGGGTCCCTATTACTATGGGACGAGGACAGGGGCATCTTATCCCATCCCTTCCGTTCAAACAGTTCATCAACTGCGGCATCATCTCCCGCATCGGAGATTGACTCCAGGTCGGAGGTATCATATTCCTCCGCGGGCAGGTAACTCCTGGTAGAGGACGAGTCACCCCCTTTGACTAATTCACGGGCATGTGAATCCCCAACACTTGGGACCTTAGACAGAGTCTCTTCCCCCGGCTTACCTCAGCTTGTAGCTGAACCAGGACGTCCGGGACTTTTCCCTTCGGATGCATCCGTTCCGAGTAAGCGCTGGGGCGTAGCTCCAGCACAGCCGCGGGAAGCCATCACGAACCGGATCTTCCTCTTGGGCGGTGGGAGAAAGGACTCTGTGGTGACAGAAGCAGCATCCTCCGGTCTCTCAATCTCTGGAACAATCACTTCTGTGACTTCCTCCGAAGTCCCGACAGTGCGCGCAGGGGTGGCTGTGTAAGCTCCGATTCCTCCTTCCAGAGTGGTGGCGCCCGTAAGGCAATTGAGGTGGAAAGCCCGAGGCTTTTCTGTAGGTCGCTCGACCTCAAACAAGAACTCCTTACATAGCTCGCATCGCCCGAATGGCTTCAGATGTACCACCAGTCCCGAGCAGCCGGGACAAATCAATCCGAGGGCCTCCACATCTTTGCAAACGTAGAGGGCAAAAGTCCCCGGGGCTTGAGCCGAATCCCCGTATCCGTTAAGGGAGCAGCAAATTAAGTCATCTTCATGGTAGTAGTAGCCAGAACCCATGAGGCATGAGAAGCCATGTTATCCATTCGCTGTTCCATCGTGCACTGTTCCTTTTGCGCCAAAGTCCCCACGGGCAACTCCACACATGGCCAGACTCCTTCAATCTCCTGCATCGTTCGCAGGCTTTCTCTCTGTCACTCCCACGAACTACACAGTCAGGGTTCTCCTCGTGGCGCAGTTCTCAATATGGCCGACCTCCACGGTACTTCACTGGGGAATAAAGTTCAAACTCTGGGGGGGTTCTTCAACACTTCCCAACCGAAAACAAATCCCGGACTCGAGCCCCCATGTGTAGCGCACCCACCTCTCCCCAACCTGCATTAAATTAGGCTCCTCGCAGGCAGAGAGAGGCACACCGCACCACAAGCCTGTACCCTCCTGAGTAAAGAGGTTGAGCGGTGTTAGTTTTGGGCCTTGTCTGCGGCCAGAGTCAAAGTCCTCCCAAGAATGATCTCACCTCTGCCTTAGATAGATGCAAGTCCTTGTTTTTCCCCAGGAATGTGAATATCCACACTAGCTGAAAGTCCAACTCAACATTTATTTCACACAGGATAATAAACAGCCTCTTTGAGAGCAGACAGGTTGGAGCGAAGACACAGGACAGCTTAGATGTGGAGGAGGTCCAGGCACAAACGTAGCTTAACTCCTTAGACTGTTTAGGTTTCTCAAACAGCTTTGGCGCACGATCTCTGCCACAGACCGTGAGGTTGGTCTCTGCCACAGACCGGGTGAATAAAGTCACTGCCACTGACTTGGAGAGTAGGGTCACTGCCACTGACCTGAAGAGTAGGGTCACTGCCACTGACCTGAATGTGAACTTCCTTCTTGAAGTATTTGGCCCATGTCAAGGAGAAAACATCCCTCCGGAGAGTTACCAGAGGCCCCCACCGTCACCACGACTCTGCGCTGGGTCTTTGGAAAGGGTTACCTCCCTGGCCTCCTCGTCCCAGATACGGGTCCCCTTGCAAGGCGGCACCCTGGGAGTCCTCGATCCCTAGTGGTCTCCAGCCGAAGGTTGCTGGGCCCCGGGCCTTCAAAATAGTGCCTCACCCCAGACTGAAGGTGTCTGGGATGGAACCGGAACTCCACCTCTGGGCCTAAGGCACCCGGAGACGACCCTCCTCACCCCCAGGCCGAAGGTGCCTGGGCGTGGACGAACCACACACACCAAGGCTGAAGGTACCTGGGCGTCGACCTCGAACGGAAGATGTCCGCCCCTTTTATACCCTCTCCCGACAGCCACAGCAAGTTCCTCGCCCCGCCGTACTACTGCCGAGAGTGGACACAAAAGGCACAGCCCTCTATTGGTGGTTCAACCCTGGCTCATGGTGACAGTGCCACCTGTACGCCACAGGGAACTGTACACCAATACTATCTCCCATGAACAGAAATGGTCCATAAACCCTAAAAATCAGTGTGTCGGAGCCTAATTACCACTCAGACACTCCCATTAAATTGAACACCCCGCTACATAAGTAAAAAATTTTAGGCCTAAAAGAGGAATATTAATTATTCTTTGGAAGTGTGGTACAATTGTCTGTTTTGTCAATAGTTCTAAGCTGAACACATGATTGTATCCATGACCAAAGCTGGTAGATTGATCTATTTTGGTCAAGTTTCACACATGGAAACACACCAAGTATCCACTGGATCACCTGTGTGTGACACCATAAAAAGGTTGTTCTTGTGGCCCACACTTGTGCTAATGAGTCCAGATGTGTAACCAGCTGCTGAGCATACTCTCCTTACCGTACACTGAATCCAGTTAGATTAGTTAAATATATTTACCAACACATCTACACAACCATGTTTCAAAAATATTCTCACATAAACAGTTCAAGATGTCAAGTTTCATGTTCTTGGGCACAATAATCAGTCGTAGGAACCATCGTTCAATCGTTCACTAATTAAATTACGATGTTTTTGTCTGATACAGTGTTAACTAAATTTGAGCATTCCTATGTAGCGCTACCCCCAGTTAAGAGAGCCGCTGGTTTGAGTTCGGGCCCTGTATACAGCACAGCCAACCCCCGGCAATCTTACTCGACCCACTCTGGCACAGTTAGTCTAGGGTTAAACTTATGTCACGTGCAATATAGTATTGCAAGGAGTAATCTCTTTGCAATAAGACAACACACTGAGGCGAGAGATCAAATATAACAGTTCTTTTACTTTTATCAAAAGGCATAGGCAGATTAGAACACATGCAACTTGCAATAGGTGTAGCACACAACAATGGCCCAGTGCGGTAACCCACCGCGCGCAGCTATTATGGTGTACGCGCCCTGTGGCGCACTAAACAATATTACTCTCTCCCCTCCCTGGTCAGGCCTGACATAGAAGAAATCTCAGTCTTTTCACTTTGGATTTCTTCACATGCAATCTTTCGGTGGTGCACTTGATGAAATAGTATTTGTAATCCACAAGTAGGCAGTCCCAAGGAACACTATACTGGAGACCCTTTAACTCTGTCCTGCTACTGGTCTCCTAATGGAACAACAAACTAACGATAGGTGGGCCAAGGCAGTCTATAGGCCTAAACACGGTACAGTCTATGACTTGAGCAAGTGCTCGCTCACCACTCCGGACGCGATCCCAGTCCGGGACTTCCACCTGCTGTGTCTCCGCACACAGCGTCTGCAACGATCGGGACCCCGATCCAACTGATGTCCTCACTCGACCAGTCTGGTGCCACCCAGGCTCCGCAGTGGGGTGGAAGGCTCTTTGGAAGTTGCGCAAGGCCCCAGGCTTCAGGCCTTGCACTGCAGCAGATCCGCACAGGAAGAAACTGTTGCTTGCAGCGCGGTGTCCAAAGAGGCCGAGCTCCGCCTCGCCTCCCTCTTAAATAACCCCTCCCATGAGTCTCTGCGGTGGCCAATTGCACTCTGGGTGCCAAACGGGGATCTGGGTAACGTAGTCCCGGGGCCTTAAAGGAGACCCCGCTACACACTCCCCCACTTAAACTCTTTGGTCCCCAAAGATAACATAACACTACATTACAGAATGTACAACATCAATCAAAGTTTCGTATGATGTTGGCAGAGGAAATTCCCACCAAAAATGAGGCAGTGAACTTCCCTGCCCACAGGTCACACTATCATCAGTGTCCTGCCTAACTGTGCCAGAGAGTGAGTTGGGGTTGCCCCCCACTAAATGAACAGTGGGAGGATCAGGATCTTCCATACTCCTCCTGGCAGTAACTACAGTGTCTTCCGCACTCTTCCCCATCTGTGGGTAAGTTAATCTTTTGGGAGGCTTTATGGCTCGTCGCTTCCTCTGTCCTCTTGGGCTTTCTGTTAAAACAGGCTCCTCTTCTGGAAACGACTTAGGAATTTCCTCTGGTTCGGGAGCACTGGACTCCGGAGCAGGGAGGTACAGGGACTCCCTTGGATCTTCTTCTGGGAGTAAGTCACAGGCACTCTCCCAAGAATCTGACCAAGGACTGGACGGAATGAACTCAGTAGCTTCTGCATTCAGCGTCTGATCTATGGTGTCCTCTGCAGGTGGAAGATCAATAGCAGAAGTTCCTGGGGCCTGTGAAGGCCAAAGCCAATCAAGTTCTTCTCCCTCATCCTCACTTATCTTCGAGGTCTCTGTATCCCCAATCTGAGGGGTCTGGGACCGAGTGTTTGGTCTGGGAGTATCCAGGATGGAAGTTGGCTCAGGGGAATCCATCACAGGGGGTATCCGAACTGTCTCAGCTAGTGGGAGTAGGTGGTTCCGATGCCAGGTCTTCAAAGGTCCCACCTTCCCTTCTGGTTTAAGTCTGTAAACGGGCAAGCCCGGTAGCCGTTTGCAAACAACATAAGGTTCAGGTCTCTATCTGTCTGCAAGCTTGTGTTTTCCAGGGACCCCCAAGTTCCGTAGCAACACTCTATCTCCTGGTTGTAAATCCTGAATCCTAACTTCCAGGTCAAAAATTTTCTTGTTGCGGGCCCCCCTTTGCTCCGAGGCCACCTGGGCCTGTTCATAGGCCAATTTCAAACTGCAAAAACGTAACAGTTGCGCTGCGTAATATAGGTACTATCCTACCACCTAATGGTTAACTATTGTTAGTGACACGATTGATGATGCCCACATCCTATATAAATGAAAAATATAATGACAATATAACCTGGTGACCTATGATAGTAACCATCTGACACTAATATAACAGTGAAAATTAATGTGACATATAATTCATCCTGCAAAGTGTCCAAGAAAAATTGAAGCAATGATCTCAAATAAACGAATGTTCAAGTTCAAAAGTTATTTTTCTTAAAAAGGCACTGTAGAAAGTTCTTCCAGGTGAAAAATGGTGACTTCACACTCCAAAACACCCAAGAAAAGTGTGTGACACTTGTAAAGAATAGACTCCTCCACCTTCAATATCAAATCTCCTTACCGACTAGTATGGATCCCTAATGAAAGAGATCACACCCGCCTGTGGCAAGGGTCTCTAAATAACAGATCAGCAATCGATATCTTCCTCCACAATCAGGCTCCTCAATACCGTTCCCGGATATAAGATCCCAAAAGAAATGTAAAGGCCACCATGGTGAAGTACTTATAGGCAGTTTTAATAAAAATAAAAGGATTACACTTACAAGAAAATGATGATAAAATAGCGTAAAATTTGTTCGTAAGCCGGCCGGCTTCACTATCCACCTGTCCTTCCAGGATAGCGTTTGTTGGTTTGTCGGTGACGTCAGCACGCCGCTCCTCCCTACGCCGTTTCGTCAGAGATGACGTCTTCCAGGGGCACGAGCGGCGTGCTGACTCACCGCTTCTTATCATACACGGAACGCTAGACACGCCCGATTCTGACCTCCGGGAGGCCTCCACACAGATCCGCCATGTTGAGTAGGGGAAATGTTGCCCATACTCATCGGTGATTGCCAAAACATCATGAGAGGCCAGAACGGCCCCCCCACAATGGTTAGCCACCGATCGGTGGGAATCTTTCAATTGCATTCGCACTCATGCTGGCTGCAATGAAAATGAAATAAAAATAAAAGGTGTCTAAAAATATCTAATGAGATTTAAATGGATAGAAGGAAAATAAAAAACAGAAAGTTTTTTTTATAAAATAATTGGCACATGAATAGTGACACTTACCCCATAATGTGACAGTCACAATTATGTGAAGGTCACCCATGGGATATTATAAATGTGAAATAAATCTTAAGGGGCTGTGTCAAAGGTTAATGATGATTCCATGACTCCACCTCCTTCAGGTTACTAAATATCCTGCCAATCACATCTCCCTCAAGGAAGCAAGCAACAATATCAAGAGACTCACGTCTGTGAAATGTAAAGTCATATATTCACTATATTGTAAATAAAGGATATAGACTACATAAACGTCACCTCCAATTCTGGCCTATTACTGCAGGGCAAAAAATCACGGAGGTCCTGATAGTGAACATGACAGAACATGCAAGTTTGGGACAGGAAACCACAAAAGGTTGACAGGATAATCATATGTTCACCCCACTTAGATGGCCAAAATGGGGGCTGGTATATGTGGACCAAATTGGCAATAAGTAGCGGAAACAGCAGAAGTCTGCCCAGAAATCAGAACCAGTTCACACATTTAGACACAGCATCACCCATTATCAATAAACGCATTAACATCTGTGTCAATGTTCAAGCCATGAGGGCTGTAACACCGGACCCGGGATATCCAGGCCATCTCTAACTTAGATAGTTCCCTGACCAGGGAAATGCCCCTCCAATGAGGTTCAATCTTATCTATCCCCAGAAATAATGTACCCTAAGGGTTGCGTTTATGATAAATGTCATAATGTTTTGAAACTGAATGATTTGGAAAACCTGACCTAATGTTGGTGATATGTTCACCTAACCTCACCTGCATTGATCTCTTTGTTCTGCCAATATACTGGAGCCCGCACGGACATTGTAACAAATAAACAATGCCAGTTGAGCTGCATGTAATAAATGGCTCAATGGAGTGCTCTTTTGATGTGCTGGTTGAATGGAAAATCTCAGTTTTCTTCTGTTTGCTCTTGTTAAGAGTACACACTTGGCATCTCCGACATTGGTAATACCCCGACAGTCCTTTTTGGAAAAAGGAAACTCCTTTTGTGGGAGGATCCACCACATTCGGAGCCACCTTATCTCGAAGGGATGGTGCTCCCCTGAAGATCACCTGGGGTTTAGGAGGTAGAAATTGACTAATAATTCTATCATTCCCTAGCAGATGCCAATGTTTTTCTCATAACCACGATTCTCTGAGTAGGTCCTCTCATTGGGTCTAGGCAATCTCGATGGTTCTGTATGGGCATGGTATTGGCCCTGAGAATAATATTGTCCATATCCTCTGTCCTAAACTATTGCTCGGTTTGGGTTGCAACTGTTGTCCCCATCCCGAGTTCTTTATGTATTGTCCTCCCTTGCCGGGGATTTATGAGACACCCGTCTGCTCTTTTTGGTGGATTTGATGACACCTTGAACCTTCTTTGGGGTTTTAGATGATTCACTCCTAACCGGTAAACCTGCTACATCATTAGTTATTCCTGATGTAGCATTCTCACCTTGGACTATAGCCTCCATTCTGGAGACATTATCCATCTGTGAATCAGCCACTAGTTTTTTCTGCCAATCAAACACCAAACTTGCTTGGTAATCATTGAAATCCCTGTTATACTTTTTCCTTTTTTTAACTTTCTGCTCCTTTTCCTCTTTATCCAGAACCTTCAATAAATTCAAGGTTCTATCTCTATACTCCTCGCTCTCTTTGTGAGGATTCAAACTCTCTTTTAAAATTTTGATTTCACTATCGAGTTTTTCCAATTTACTGGTCTTTCTAGCTACCAAGAACCGTAGGAAGCTAACTCCCGCCTCATTAAAGTATCGGAACCATTCTTGAAGCTCGAGATCACCCTTCTGGGGGCTAACTTGCCACCTCAAACTCCTCGGTACCATATTTAACCTGATGTAAGTTTCAAGGAAGGCCACATCCCATTGGGTGTGGACTTCAGATATGGTTAGATTTTTCAATCTAACAAAAAGACCACTCAGGTCTCCATCCTTGTCACTAAACATCTGGAATACTCCATCAGTGTTCACCACTTTGGAAGCTCTATATTCAAAAACATCCATGTCACTTGTTAGTTATTATTTTCTATAAAATTAATACAGAAAAAAATAAAAAATTAAAATAAATCCGTGATATGTAGAAATGTGCACTTGTTAATGTGCAATTAACACTATGAAATAAGCACACTAGTGTGCCGATACCACTGTGAAGTGTGTCTAACTGCTGCTGTATGGAAATATCAAATAATAGCAATGTGTAAAGAAATTACTGCGCAAGTCAAAATGTGAAAAATTATAAAATAACACCACTGATGATAAAAAGTGGCCGCTGCTGCAACTAAAAATGTGGATATGCACAAATAAAGATATTGTAAAAATGTAACAGTTGCGCTGCGTAATATAGGTACTATCCTACCACCTAATGGTTAACTATTGTTAGTGACACGATTGATGATGCCCACATCCTATATAAATGAAAAATATAATGACAATATAACCTGGTGACCTATGATAGTAACCATCTGACACTAATATAACAGTGAAAATTAATGTGACATATAATTCATCCTGCAAAGTGTCCAAGAAAAATTGAAGCAATGATCTCAAATAAACGAATGTTCAAGTTCAAAAGTTATTTTTCTTAAAAAGGCACTGTAGAAAGTTCCTCCAGGTGAAAAATGGTGACTTCACACTCCAAAACACCCAAGAAAAGTGTGTGACACTTGTAAAGAATAGACTCCTCCACCTTCAATATCAAATCTCCTTACCGACTAGTATGGATCCCTAATGAAAGAGATCACACCCGCCTGTGGCTGTTTCCCCCGCCAAGGGTCTCTAAATAACAGATCAGCAATCAATATCTTCCTCCACAATCAGGCTCCTCAATACCGTTCCCGGATATAAGATCCCAAAAGAAATGTAAAGGCCACCATGGTGAAGTACTTAAAGGCAGTTTTAATAAAAAAAAAAGGATTACACTTACAAGAAAGTGATGATAAAATAGCGTAAAATTTATTCGTAAGCCGGCCAGCTTCACTATCCGCCCGTCCTTCCGGGATAGCATTTGTTGGTTTGTCGGTGACGTCAGCACGCCGCTCCTCCCTACGCCGTTTCGTCAGAGATGACGTCTTCCAGGGGCACGAGCGGCGTGCTGACTCACCGCTTCTTATCATACACGGAACGCTAGACACGCCCGATTCTGACCTCCGAGAGGCCTCAGCACAGATCCGCCATGTTGAGTAGGGGAAATGTTGCCCATACTGATTGGTGATTGCCAAAACATCATGAGAGGCCAGAACGGCCCCCCCACAACGGTTAGCCACCGATCGGTGGGAATCTTTCAATTGCATTCGCACTCATGCTGGCTGCAATGAAAATGAAATAAAAATAAAAGGTGTCTAAAAATATCTAATGAGATTTAAATGGATAGAAGGAAAATAAAAAACAGAAAGTTTTTTTTATAAAATAATTGGCACATGAATAGTGACACTTACCCCATAATGTGACAGTCACAATTATGTGAAGGTCACCCATGGGATATTATAAATGTGAAATAAATCTTAAGGGGCTGTGTCAAAGGTTAATGATGATTCTATGACTCCACCTCCTTCAGGTTACTAAATATCCTGCCAATCACATCTCCCTCAAGGAAGCAAGCAACAATATCAAGAGACTCACGTCTGTGAAATGTAAAGTCATATATTCACTATATTGTAAATAAAGGATATAGACTACATAAACGTCACCTCCAATTCTGGCCTATTACTGCAGGGCAAAAAATCACGGAGGTCCTGATAGTGAACATGACAGAACATGCAAGTTTGGGACAGGAAACCACAAAAGGTTGACAGGATAATCATATGTTCACCCCACTTAGATGGCCAAAATGGGGGCTGGTATATGTGGACCAAATTGGCAATAAGTAGCGGAAACAGCAGAAGTCTGCCCAGAAATCAGAACCAGTTCACACATTTAGACACAGCATCACCCATTATCAATAAACGCATTAACATCTGTGTCAATGTTCAAGCCATGAGGGCTGTAACACCGGACCCGGTATATCCAGGCCATCTTTAACTTAGATAGTTCCCTGACCAGGGAAATGCCCCTCCAATGAGGTTCAAACTTATCTATCCCCAGAAATAATGTACCCTAAGGGTTGCGTTTATGATAAATGTCATAATGTTTTGAAACTGAATGATTTGGAAAACCTGACCTAATGTTGGTGATATGTTCACCTAACCTCACCTGCATTGATCTCTTTGTTCTGCCAATATACTGGAGCCCGCACGGACATTGTAACAAATAAACAATGCCAGTTGAGCTGCATGTAATAAATGGCTCAATGGAGTGCTCTTTTGATGTGCTGGTTGAATGGAAAATCTCAGTTTTCTTCTGTTTGCTCTTGTTAAGAGTACACACTTGGCATCTCCGACATTGGTAATACCCCGACAGTCCTTTTTGGAAAAAGGAAACTCCTTTTGTGGGAGGATCCACCACATTCGGAGCCACCTTATCTCGAAGGGATGGTGCTCCCCTGAAGATCACCTGGGGTTTAGGAGGTAGAAATTGACTAATAATTCTATCATTCCCTAGCAGATGCCAATGTTTTTCTCATAACCACGATTCTCTGAGTAGGTCCTCTCATTGGGTCTAGGCAATCTCGATGGTTCTGTATGGGCATGGTATTGGCCCTGAGAATAATATTGTCCATATCCTCTGTCCTAAACTATTGCTCGGTTTGGGTTGCAACTGTTGTCCCCATCCCGAGTTCTTTATGTATTGTCCTCCCTTGCCGGGGATTTATGAGACACCCGTCTGCTCTTTTTGGTGGATTTGATGACACCTTGAACCTTCTTTGGGGTTTTAGATGATTCACTCCTAACCGGTAAACCTGCTACATCATTAGTTATTCCTGATGTAGCATTCTCACCTTGGACTATAGCCTCCATTCTGGAGACATTATCCATCTGTGAATCAGCCACTAGTTTTTTCTGCCAATCAAACACCAAACTTGCTTGGTAATCATTGAAATCCCTGTTATACTTTTTCCTTTTTTTAACTTTCTGCTCCTTTTCCTCTTTATCCAGAACCTTCAATAAATTCAAGGTTCTATCTCTATACTCCTCGCTCTCTTTGTGAGGATTCAAACTCTCTTTTAAAATTTTGATTTCACTATCGAGTTTTTCCAATTTACTGGTCTTTCTAGCTACCAAGAACCGTAGGAAGCTAACTCCCGCCTCATTAAAGTATCGGAACCATTCTTGAAGCTCGAGATCACCCTTCTGGGGGCTAACTTGCCACCTCAAACTCCTCGGTACCATATTTAACCTGATGTAAGTTTCAAGGAAGGCCACATCCCATTGGGTGTGGACTTCAGATATGGTTAGATTTTTCAATCTAACAAAAAGACCACTCAGGTCTCCATCCTTGTCACTAAACATCTGGAATACTCCATCAGTGTTCACCACTTTGGAAGCTCTATATTCAAAAACATCCATGTCACTTGTTAGTTATTATTTTCTATAAAATTAATACAGAAAAAAATAAAAAATTTAAATAAATCCGTGATATGTAGAAATGTGCACTTGTTAATGTGCAATTAACACTATGAAATAAGCACACTAGTGTGCCGATACCACTGTGAAGTGTGTCTAACTGCTGCTGTATGGAAATATCAAATAATAGCAATGTGTAAAGAAATTACTGCGCAAGTCAAAATGTGAAAAATTATAAAATAACACCACTGATGATAAAAAGTGGCCGCTGCTGCAACTAAAAATGTGGATATGCACAAATAAAGATATTGTAAAAATGTAACAGTTGCGCTGCGTAATATAGGTACTATCCTACCACCTAATGGTTAACTATTGTTAGTGACACGATTGATGATGCCCACATCCTATATAAATGAAAAATATAATGACAATTTAACCTGGTGACCTATGATAGTAACCATCTGACACTAATATAACAGTGAAAATTAATGTGACATATAATTCATCCTGCAAAGTGTCCAAGAAAAATTGAAGCAATGATCTCAAATAAACGAATGTTCAAGTTCAAAAGTTATTTTTCTTAAAAAGGCACTGTAGAAAGTTCCTCCAGGTGAAAAATGGTGACTTCACACTCCAAAACACCCAAGAAAAGTGTGTGACACTTGTAAAGAATAGACTCCTCCACCTTCAATATCAAATCTCCTTACCGACTAGTATGGATCCCTAATGAAAGAGATCACACCCGCCTGTGGCTGTTTCCCCCGCCAAGGGTCTCTAAATAACAGATCAGCAATCAATATCTTCCTCCACAATCAGGCTCCTCAATACCGTTCCCGGATATAAGATCCCAAAAGAAATGTAAAGGCCACCATGGTGAAGTACTTATAGGCAGTTTTAATTAAAAAAAAAGGATTACACTTACAAGAAAGTGATGATAAAATAGCGTAAAATTTATTCGTAAGCCGGCCAGCTTCACTATCCGCCCGTCCTTCCGGGATAGCGTTTGTTGGTTTGTCGGTGACGTCAGCACGCCGCTCCTCCCTACGCCGTTTCGTCAGAGATGACGTCTTCCAGGGGCACGAGCGGCGTGCTGACTCACCGCTTCTTATCATACACGGAACGCTAGACACGCCCGATTCTGACCTCCGAGAGGCCTCCGCACAGATCCGCCATGTTGAGTAGGGGAAATGTTGCCCATACTGATTGGTGATTGCCAAAACATCATGAGAGGCCAGAACGGCCCCCCCACAACGGTTAGCCACCGATCGGTGGGAATCTTTCAATTGCAATCGCACTCATGCTGGCTGCAATGAAAATGAAATAAAAATAAAAGGTGTCTAAAAATATCTAATGAGATTCTTGTAAGTGTAATCCTTTTATTTTTATTAAAACTGCCTATAAGTACTTCACCATGGTGGCCTTTACATTTCTTTTGGGATCTTATATCCGGGAACGGTATTGAGGAGCCTGATTGTGGAGGAAGATATTGATTTCTGATCTGTTATTTAGAGACCCTTGGTGGGAAAACAACCACAGGCGGGTGTGATCTCTTTCATTAGGGATCCATACTAGTCGGTAAGGAGATTTGATATTGAAGGTGGAGGAGTCTATTCTTTACAAGTGTCACACACTTTTCTTGGGTGTTTTGGAGTGTGAAGTCACCATTTTTCACCTGGAGGAACTTTCTACGGTGCCTTTTTAAGAAAAATAACTTTTGAACTTGAACATTCGTTTATTTGAGATCATTGCTTCAATTTTTCTTGGACACTTTGCAGGATGAATTATATGTCACATTAATTTTCACTGTTATATTAGTGTCAGATGGTTACTATCATAGGTCACCAGGTTATATTGTCATTATATTTTTCATTTATATAGGATGTGGGCATCATCAATCATGTCACTAACAATAGTTAACCATTAGGTGGTAGGATAGTACCTATATTACGCAGCGCAACTGTTACGTTTTTACAATATCTTTATTTGTGCATATCCACATTTTTAGTTGCAGCAGCGGCCACTTTTTATCATTAGTGGTGTTATTTTATAATTTTTCACATTTTGACTTGCGCAGTATTTTCTTTACACATTACTATTATTTTATATTTCCATACAGCAGCAGTTAGACACACTTCACAGTGGTATCGGCACACTAGTGTGCTTATTTCATAGTGTTAATTGCACATTAACAAGTGCACATTTCTACATATCACGGATTTATTTTTATTTTTTATTTTTTTCTGTATTAATTTTATAGAAAATAATAACTAACAAGTGACATGGATGTTTTTGAATATAGAGCTTCCAAAGTGGTGAACACTGATGGAGTATTCCAGATGTTTAGTGACAAGGATGGAGACCTGAGTGGTCTTTTTGTTAGATTGAAAAATCTAACCATATCTGAAGTCCACACCCAATGGGATGTGGCCTTCCTTGAAACTTACATCAGGTTAAATATGGTACCGAGGAGTTTGAGGTGGCAAGTTAGCCCCCAGAAGGGTGACCTCGAGCTTCAAGAATGGTTCCGATACTTTAATGAGGCGGGAGTTAGCTTCCTACGGTTCTTGGTAGCTAGAAAGACCAGTAAATTGGAAAAACTCGATAGTGAAATCAAAATTTTAAAAGAGAGTTTGAATCCTCACAAAGAGAGCGAGGAGTATAGAGATAGAACCTTGAATTTATTGAAGGTTCTGGGTGAAGAGGAAAAGAAGCAGAAAGTTAAAAAAAGGAAAAAGTATAACAGGGACTTCAATGATTACCAAGCAAGTTTGGTGTTTGATTGGCAGAAAAAACTAGTGGCTGATTCACAGATGGATAATGTCTCCAGAATGGAGGCTATAGTCCAAGGTGAGAATGCTACATCAGGAATAACTAATGATGTAGCAGGTTTACCGGTTAGGAGTGAATCATCTAAAACCCCAAAGAAGGTTCAAGGTGTCATCAAATCCACCAAAAAGAGCAGACGGGTGTCTCATAAATCCCCGGGACGGTCTTTAGGTCCCGGCAAGGGAGGACAATACATAAAGAACTCGGGATGGGGACAACAGTTGCAACCCAAACCGAGCAATAGTCAGGACAGAGGATATGGACAATATTATTCTCAGGGCCAATACCATGCCCATAGAGAACCATCGAGATTGCCTAGACCCAATGAGAGGACCTACTCAGAGAATCGTGGTTATGAGATTTATCCCAATCAAAGGTCACACTATGAGAACAACTACCACTATGAAAGGGATAGGGAGGATTTTGAAAGTGAATCTAACACTCGAAATAGGTTTTTCCCTTTACGGGACAGGGATGGTCCAGAACATGCAGGCTATTATGATTATGAACAAATTAATAGAGTTCAGGATGCCTATAGGTTCGGACCATCCAAGGATTTTCCCCCTGGTCAGTATAAAAGGGATGTAGACCAGCATTGGGGTTTTCCCAGACCCAACCAAGGGACAAAAAGGCCGGTGGAAAACAAAGAGGAACCAGAGGGGGGAGGAGAACACAACTTAAAAAAGCAAAAGATTTAAATCAGGATGGAATCTATAACCTTAGTTCTCAAATTTTAACGAAGCCAGAATTAACCCTTTTGAAAAAGAAGATTAATATCAAGAGGTATTTTGCAGGTATTCCAGTGAGGGAAGATGTATTGGTCTCACCATCATTCCAACATTCTGGATTATCCAATGCCTCTACCTTCAACCCTTCTGGAACTCTGGCCCCATCCCTGAGAGTTTTTAGGGATGTGGTCTTACGGGATTTAGAAACTATTAAAATCACCAATAATAAAATGGATCAGCATCTCGAATTGGGTTTGGACTCCCTTTGTAAAAATAGGGAGTTGGTAATTCGTCCTGCAGACAAGGGCGGCGGAATAGTAGTCCTGGACAGGGCGGATTACCTTAAAGAACTCCATAGGATTGTGGACGATCGTGATACATATTCCCTATTGCCTGGGAACCCTGTTATGAAATATAGGGACACCCTTGAGGAGTTGGTCCGTAGGGGTGCAGATTTGGGAATTTTGAAGGATAAAGAACAACAATTCCTAATACCTAGGGCCCCTAGGGTGCCCATTTTATACTGTCTTCCAAAGATCCACAAAAGCTTGACTTGCCCCCCGGGCAGACCTATAGTGAGTGGTATAGGCTCAATAACGTCCCGGGTGGGCAAGTACATAGACCATTTTTTACAGCCTTTGGTCCAAAAAATGCCTTCTTATTTGAAGGATACCCGACACGCGATAAATCTAGTGTCGAAGATAGAGTTTAAAGAAGGAATGTGGATGGCTACGGCAGATGTCACCTCATTATATTCAATTATTCCATATCAGATGGGCATTTCAGCAGTGAAATATTATTTGAATTCACAATCTGGCCTGCTTCAGCTCCAAAAGGATTTCATTATAGATCTGTTGGAGTATGCAGCGGGCCACAATTATTTTTGGTTCGACAGCCAGTACTATCGGCAAATAAGGGGTGTTGCCATGGGGGCTAATATGCCCCCAGCTTGGCCAATTTATTTATGGCCAAGTGGGAGGAGGACATCATCTTTGGGGACCGCAGTCCCCACCTGGTGTTCTGGGCCAGGTACATTGATGACGTCCTCCTCCTATGGGATGGCACCAAGGACCAGCTTGAGGAGTTTTTTTCCTCCATTAATACTAATGAGAGGGAAATTAGGTTTGCCCATGAGGCCAGTCAGGAAACCATCAATTTCCTTGACCTTACCATAATGAGGGAAAATAACTCCTTAGTCACAAAGTCCTTTTTTAAACAGACCGATCGCAATTCGTTTATCCCTATTGGGAGTTGCCACAATGATCCTTGGTTGAGATCTGTACCTAGAGGTCAGTTTGTCAGGATGAGGCGTAATTGTACCTCTTTGGAAGATTACAGATCTCAGTCGATCATATTAAAGATGAGACTTGATGAGAAGGGCTATAACATTGAGTCTTTGGAAGACACAATAGAAGAGGTCGCCCAGTTGGATAAATCACTCTTATTGGAGGACCGTCCCTCTACTAGTAGATCAGGACCTGTGATACCCTTTATCACTACCTTTTCCACACAACATTTTGCAATAAAGAAAATTATTCAAAAACATTGGCATCGGCTAGGGAATGATAAATTTTTTAGTCAATTTCTACCTCCTAAACCCCAGATGATCTTCAGGGGAGCACCATCCCTTCGAGATAAGGTGGCTCCGAATGTGGTGGATCCTCCCACAAAAGGAGTTTCCTTTTTCCAAAAAGGACTGTCGGGGTATTATCAATGTCGGAGATGCCAAGTGTGTACTCTTAACAAGAGCAAACAGAAGAAAACTGAGATTTTTCATTCAACCAGCACATCAAAAGAGCACTCCATTGAGCCATTTATTACATGCAGCTCAACTGGCATTGTTTATTTGTTACAATGTCCGTGCGGGCTCCAGTATATTGGCAGAACAAAGAGATCAATGCAGGTGAGGTTAGGTGAACATATCACCAACATTAGGTCAGGTTTTCCAAATCATTCAGTTTCAAAACATTATGACATTTATCATAAACGCAACCCTGAGGGTATATTATTTCTGGGGATAGATAAGTTTGAACCTCATTGGAGGGGCATTTCCCTGGTCAGGGAACTATCTAAGTTAGAGATGGCCTGGATATACCGGGTCCGGTGTTACAGCCCTCATGGCCTGAACATTGACACAGATGTTAATGCGTTTATTGATAATGGGTGATGCTGTGTCTAAATGTGTGAACTGGTTCTGATTTCTGGGCAGACTTCTGCTGTTTCCGCTACTTATTGCCAATTTGTTCCACATATACCAGCCCCCATTTTGGCCATCTAAGTGGGGTGAACATATGATTATCCTATCAACCTTTTGTGGTTTCCTGTCCCAAACTTGCATGTTCTGTCATGTTCACTATCAGGACCTCCGTGATTTTTTGCCCTGTAGTAATAGGCCAGAATTGGAGGTGACGTTTATGTAGTCTATAACTAGTGATGAGCCGAACACCCCCGGGTTCGGTTCGCACCAGAACCCGCGAACGGACCGAAAGTTCGAACGAACATTAGAACCCTATTAAATACAATGGATGCGAACGTTCGAATTCTAAAGTGCTAATTATAACAACTATTATGCATGTTATTGTCCTAAAAAGGGTTTGGGAACCCGGGTTCTGCACCAGGGGACATGTATCAATGCAAAAAGAAGTTTTAAAAACGGTCGTTTTTCGGGAGCAGTCATTTTAATGATGCATAAAGTGAAAAAAAAAAAGTCAAATATTCCTTTAAATATCGTACCTGGGGGGTGTCTAAAGTATGCCTGTGAAGTGCCACGTGTTTCCCGTGTTTAGAACTGTCCCTGCACAAAATAACATTTCTAAAGGGAAAAAAGTCATTTAAAACTGCTTGCGGCTTTAATGCAATGTCTGGTCCCGGTAATATGGATGCTAATCTTTAGGAAAAATGGCATAGCTACCCCATCAACACCCCCCCCCCTACCCCAGCCCATTACCAGCCCCTTTGGGTCTTGTATGGATATTAAGGGGAACCCCGCACATAAAATAAAAAAGGCCCTATATACTCTGAACAGCCGTATACAGGCGGTGCATACAAGACAGGGACTGTAGGTTTGTTCTTATGTAGAATGTGTTTGTAATTTTGAACAGGTACATTGTTGAAGTGTAGCTCCAGCCCAAAAATCTATTTTTAAACTTTTTGGGAAACATAGGTAAGGGTTATCACCCCTGTAACATTTGTTTTGCTGTCTGTGCCCCTGTTCAGAACATTTCACCTCACTTTCCGTCCCAATGACAACTGTTTTTGAAATGTGGTGTTTTTCTTGAAACAAGGATTGCTGATAAAGCATCAGTACAGATGAGACACCTTTCTCCCATATTTATTCTTACAGGAGAGAATTTTCCTTTCTAGGGGTAGATTTCCTCTCACTTCCTGTTGTCTTCTTTCGTTTGCAAGTAGGAGTCGTTTGTAAGTTGGATGTTTGAAAGTAGGGACCTGCCGTATATACTCTGCAGAAATAGGCCCCTTAGTTGTTGGTGTTGGCACAACACTGTAAGCACTCACAGTTACTCTTGGTTGGTGCTGGAACGCCCTGCTGTCAACTATTATATCAGGAATTTTAATTACATATAATTGTTGAACAGTGGTAGAAAAAATTGGGGCTTTGATGGTGGTGCTGGTGCCACAACACTGTAAGCCCTGACAGTTACTCTTGGTGGGTGCAGCAATGGGCCCTGCTGTGAATTATTAGATCAAGAATTGTAATTACATGCCCCTTTTGAACAGGGGCTGAAAAATTGGGCCTTTCGTGGTGGTGGTGGTGGTGGCGTTGCCACAACACTGTAAGCCCTCAGAGTTACTCTTGGTGGGTGCAGCAATGGGCCCTGCTGTGAATTATTAGATCAAGAATTGTAATTACATGCCCCTGTTGAACAGGGGCTGAAAAATTGGGCCTTAGGCACTGGTGGCACAACACTGCAACCCCTCACAGATACTGTACTTGGAGCACAGCAATGAGCCCTGTTGCAAAGTATTGCTTCAAAAATTGTAATTACACGCCCCTGTTAAACAGGGGCTGAAAAATTGGGCGTTAGGCACTGGTGGCGGCACCCATAAACAAAAATGATCTTCCAAGCTATCATCATCAATCGTATCATTGAGGACTCGGAGGAGGAGGATAGCCAGTCAACATAACAGCACAGGCACTCAGCATCAGCATCAGTCTTGAAGGGATGTGACATGTTAAAATCAATTAGTCTGTTATATCAGCATCAGGTGTGTGGTAGCTGGTGGTGATCCAAGACTGGTTCATCTTGATGAAAGTCAGTCGATCAACCGAGTCGGTGGACAGGCGCACCCTGTGATCCGTGACAAATCCTCCAGCAGCACTGAATGTGCGTTCCGAAAGAACGCTGGATGCAGGACAGGCCAGTAGCTCAATTGCATACTGTGCAAGCTCTGGCCAGTGATCCATCCTCAAGACCCAGTAAGCCAGAGGATTTTCGGTGGGGAAGGTGTCCAAGTCTGACCTTGCCCCTAGATATTCCTGCACCATGTTTATCAGACGCTGGCGATGGTTGCTGGAACCGATCATACTTTGGGGCTGCGGACTAAAGAATTGTCTGAACGCATCGGTCAGACGGCCACCTTCCCCACCGCTCCTTCTTTGACTGGCCGAAGCCTCAGCAACTCGTTGTCCAGGACCAGGAGTTTGCAACCTCCCAGTCTCTGGGAACGCGTTGCACAGACCTTTCTGCAAGGCCTCCCGGAGTTGTCTCATCCTCTGCTCCCTCTGCGACGGTAACATAAGGTCCGCAACCTTACCCTTGTACCGTGGATCAAGGAGAGTGGCCAGCCAGTAATGGTCCCTCTCCTTGATCCGAAGAATACGAGGATCCTTCCGCAGACTTTGCAGGATCAGGGAGGCCATGCAGCGTAGGTTTGCTGAGGCATTCGCTCCGGAGTCCTCTGGGTCACTAAGGACGACATGATCCGCAGCCACCTCCTCCCAGCCACGTACAAGTCCACTGGTTTCTTGGGACTGTAAATCATCCCTAAAAGACTGCTGCTGATGATGCTGAGTGCCAGCCTCCACCTCCATGCTGACACAATCCTCCTCCTCCTCCTCCTCCTCCTCCTCTTCCTGTGCGATGGGTGGGACAGAAGGAACACTGTCTGGGTAAAGGGGGCCTTGAGAGGCAAGGAAGTCCTCCTCTTCCTGCCTCTGTTCTGCCTCAAGTGCCCTGTCCATTATTCCACGCAGCGTGTGCTCCAACAGGTGGACAAGAGGTACAGTGTCACTGATGCATGCACTGTCACTGCTCACCATCCTCGTGGCCTCCTCAAATGGTGCCAGGACAGTGCATGCATCCCTGATCATGCCCCACTGGCGTGGAGAAAAAAAACCAAGCTCCCCTGACCCTGTCCTGGTGCCGTAGTCGCACAGGTACTCATTGATGGCCCTCTGCTGCGTGTGCAGCCGCTGCAGCATGGCCAACGTTGAGTTCTACCTGGTGGGCATGTCACATATAAGGCGGTTCTTGGGCAGGTTCAACTCCTTTTGCAGCTCAGCCAGGCGAGCACTGGCATTATAAGATCTGCGGAAATGCACACAGACTTTCCTGGCCTGCCTCAGGACATCCTGTAAGCCCGGGTACCTGCCCAAGAACCGCTGCACCACCAGGTTAAAGACGTGAGCCACACAGGGCACATGGGTCAGTTGTCCCTGTCGGAGGGCGGAGAGGAGGTTGGTGCCATTGTCGCAAACCACCATTCCTGGCTTAAGCTGGCGTGGCGTCAACCACCTCTCGGCCTGGCCCTGCAGAGCAGACAGGACCTCTGCCCCAGTGTGGCTTCTGTCCCCCAAACACACCAGCGCAAGCACGGCATGGCATCTTTTTGCCTGCGTACTTGCGTAGCCCTGTGAACGGCTACGGAGCACCGCTGGTTCATAGGACAAACCACAGGAAGAGGCCATGGAGGAAGAAGAAGAGGAGGGGGTGGAGGAGAGAGGTGTGTCACAACCAGTAGTAGCATTTTGGAGGCGTGGCGGTGGGACAACCTCCAACACTACTGCACCTTGTCCTGAATCCTTCCCAGCTGCCAAAAGAGTGACCCAATGGGCCGTGAAAGAAAGGTAACGTCCCTGTCCATGCCTGCTGGACCATGAGTCAGCGGTAATATGCACCTTACCGCTGACCGCCCTGTCCAGCGAGGCCAAGACATTGCCTTCCACATGCCGGTAGAGAGCCGGAATAGCCTTCCGTGAGAAAAAGTGGCGTTTGGGAACCTGCCACTGAGGAACCGCACATTGCACAAACTCACGGAAGGGGGCCGAGTCTACCAACTGAAAAGGCAGCAGTTGAAGCGCTAGCAATTTAGCCAAGCTAGCATTCAACCGCTGGGCATGTGGATGGCTGGGAGTGAACTTCTTTCGACGGTCCAGCAGCTGGGGCAGGGAAATTTGCCTGCTAGAATCGGACGTCGGTGTACTGCTAGCAGAGTGGCCGCAAGTACTTGGCTGTGACACACCTAATTCTACACCTTCATTCCTCTCAGTGCATGTTTCAGAGAGGACTGAAGTTATAGTGGGGTTGGAGATCCCAGCTGATGCGGTGCAAGGAGAGGTCCGCTTTGTTCTTTGGTGTGGGTCTTTGAGGTAGGCTTGCCAACGAGCTGCATGGCAGGTCAACATATGTCTGGTCAGGCATGTGGTACCCAAGCGGCTGATGTTTTGGCCACGCGATATACGCTTGAGACATATGTTGCAAACAGCAGCTGTGCGATCTGATGCACTAGCCTCAAAAAAGGCCCACACCAAAGAACTTTTTGAATGACGGGCAGAGGCAGCGCCCTGCACAGGCGGAGCTCTGCGGTGTGATTCCGTCGGTGTACTGCCCTTACGCTGGCCACCAAAGGGCATCCTGCCTCGTTGGAGATGTGCCTCCTCCTCATCCTCCTCCTCCTCCTCTCTCCTATTAGGCACCCACGTGGAGTCAGTGACCTCATCATCACCTCCCTCCTCATCACTGGAGCCAATCTGGCAGTATGCTGCAGCTGCTGGAACATGACTGCCAGATTGGTGTCCTTCTTGAGCATCCCCTCTGTCTGCTCTCACGCTACTGCCTTCCTCTAGCTGGGTTTCATCATCAGACCCTTCGAAACGCTGGGCATCCTCCTGGAGCATGTACCCAACACTGTGCTGAAACAGTTCGGGGGACTCCTCAGGAGGAGGACATGGTGGGTCTAGGGAAGGAGTGACTGATGATGAGTCTGACATTGATACCAGGGAAGAGGACGCTTTGGCAGCTGCTTTTCCAGTACCCTGAGCCTGGGTGAGAGAGGATGAGGAGGAGGAGGAGGGCTTGGTCATCCACTCTACCAAGTCTTCGGCATGATGTGGCTCAACATGTCCAGCTGCCGAAAAGAAGGACAAGCGTGTCCCATGGCCATGTGCTGATGACAATGCACCGCGTCCACGACCAGCACTGTTGCCCCCAGACACAGAGCCTGCTTGCCCTCTTTTATTGCCTCCTGACTGTCTGCCTCTCCTTGTTTGCCTTCCAGACATTCTAATAGATGGCCTGCAGGGAGATGGGAAAAAAGCAATAAGGGCTACCTTCAGGTGTCCTTCTCTGTCCCTTGAAACAAGGACTTTCACAGTGAAACAAACTGACACTCTCCCTACCTACAGTTTTCTGTCCCTAGAAAAAATGTTTTTTTTAAGCACAATTTAGCACAAGGAGAATTCACTCACTGTCCTTCCAGGTCCCTGGAAACAAGGACTTTCACAGTGAAAGAAACTGACACTCTCCCTACCTACAGTTTTCTGTCCCTAGAAAAAATGTTTTTTTTAAGCACAATTTAGCACAAGGAGAATTCACTCACTGTCCTTCCAGGTCCCTGGAAACAAGGACTTTCACAGTGAAAGAAACTGACACTCTCCCTACCTACAGTTTTCTGTCCCTAGAAAAAATGTTTTTTTTAAGCACAATTTAGCACAAGGAGAATTCACTCACTGTCCTTCCAGGTCCCTGGAAACAAGGACTTTCACAGTGAAACAAACTGACACTCTCCCTACCTACAGTTTTCTGTCCCTAGAAAAAATGTTTTTTTAAGCACAATTTAGCACAAGGAGAATTCACTCACTGTCCTTCCAGGTCCCTGGAAACAAGGACTTTCACAGTGAAAGAAACTGACACTCTCCCTACCTACAGTTTTCTGTCCCTAGAAAAAATGTTTTTTTTAAGCACAATTTAGCACAAGGAGAATTCACTCACTGTCCTTCCAGGTCCCTGGAAACAAGGACTTGCACAGTGAAAGAAACTGACACTCTCCCTACCTACAGTTTTCTGTCCCTAGAAAAAATGTTTTTTTTAAGCACAATTTAGCACAAGGAGAATTCACTCACTGTCCTTCCAGGTCCCTGGAAACAAGGACTTTCACAGTGAAACAAACTGACACTCTCCCTACCTACAGTTTTCTGTCCCTAGAAAAAATGTTTTTTTTAAGCACAATTTAGCACAAGGAGAATTCACTCACTGTCCTTCCAGGTCCCTGGAAACAAGGACTTTCACAGTGAAACAAACTGACACTCTCCCTACCTACAGTTTTCTGTCCCTAGAAAAAATGTTTTTTTTAAGCACAATTTAGCACAAGGAGAATTCACTCACTGTCCTTCCAGGTCCCTGGAAACAAGGACTTGCACAGTGAAAGAAACTGACACTCTCCCTACCTACAGTTTTCTGTCCCTAGAAAAAATGTTTTTTTTAAGCACAATTTAGCACAAGGAGAATTCACTCACTGTCCTTCCAGGTCCCTGGAAACAAGGACTTTCACAGTGAAAGAAACTGACACTCTCCCTACCTACAGTTTTCTGTCCCTAGAAAAAATGTTTTTTTTAAGCACAATTTAGCACAAGGAGAATTCACTCACTGTCCTTCCAGGTCCCTGGAAACAAGGACTTTCACAGTGAAACAAACTGACACTCTCCCTACCTACAGTTTTCTGTCCCTAGAAAAAATGTTTTTTTTAAGCACAATTTAGCACAAGGAGAATTCACTCACTGTCCTTCCAGGTCCCTGGAAACAAGGACTTTCACAGTGAAACAAACTGACACTCTCCCTACCTACAGTTTTCTGTCCCTAGAAAAAATGTTTTTTTTAAGCACAATTTAGCACAAGGAGAATTCACTTACTGTCCTTCCAGGTCCCTGGAAACAAGGACTTTCACAGTGAAACAAACTGACACTCTCCCTACCTACAGTTTTCTGTCCCTAGAAAAAATGTTTTTTTTAAGCACAATTTAACACAAGGAGAATTCACTCACTGTCCTTCCAGGTCCCTGGAAACAAGGACTTTCACAGTGAAAGAAACTGACACTCTCCCTACCTACAGTTTTCTGTCCCTAGAAAAAATGTTTTTTTTAAGCACAATTTAGCACAAGGAGAATTCACTCACTGTCCTTCCAGGTCCCTGGAAACAAGGACTTGCACAGTGAAAGAAACTGACACTCTCCCTACCTACAGTTTTCTGTCCCTAGAAAAAATGTTTTTTTTAAGCACAATTTAGCACAAGGAGAATTCACTCACTGTCCTTCCAGGTCCCTGGAAACAAGGACTTTCACAGTGAAACAAACTGACACTCTCCCTACCTACAGTTTTCTGTCCCTAGAAAAAATGTTTTTTTTAAGCACAATTTAGCACAAGGAGAATTCACTCACTGTCCTTCCAGGTCCCTGGAAACAAGGACTTTCACAGTGAAAGAAACTGACACTCTCCCTACCTACAGTTTTCTGACCCTAGAAAAAATGTTTTTTTTAAGCACAATTTAGCACAAGGAGAATTCACTCACTGTCCTTCCAGGTCCCTGGAAACAAGGACTTGCACAGTGAAAGAAACTGACACTCTCCCTACCTACAGTTTTCTGTCCCTAGAAAAAATGTTTTTTTTAAGCACAATTTAGCACAAGGAGAATTCACTCACTGTCCTTCCAGGTCCCTGGAAACAAGGACTTTCACAGTGAAAGAAACTGACACTCTCCCTACCTACAGTTTTCTGTCCCTAGAAAAAATGTTTTTTTTAAGCACAATTTAGCACAAGGAGAATTCACTCACTGTCCTTCCAGGTCCCTGGAAACAAGGACTTTCACAGTGAAACAAACTGACACTCTCCCTACCTACAATTTTCTGTCCCTAGAAAAAATGTTTTTTTTAAGCACAATTTAGCACAAGGAGAATTCACTCACTGTCCTTCCAGGTCCCTGGAAACAAGGACTTTCACAGTGAAAGAAACTGACACTCTCCCTACCTACAGTTTTCTGTCCCTAGAAAAAATGTTTTTTTTAAGCACAATTTAGCACAAAGAGAATTCACTCACTGTCCTTCCAGGTCCCTGGAAACAAGGACTTTCACAGTGAAAGAAACTGACACTCTCCCTACCTACAGTTTTCTGTCCCTAGAAAAAATGTTTTTTTTAAGCACAATTTAGCACAAGGAGAATTCACTCACTGTCCTTCCAGGTCCCTGGAAACAAGGACTTTCACAGTGAAAGAAACTGACACTCTCCCTACCTACAGTTTTCTGTCCCTAGAAAAAATGTTTTTTTTAAGCACAATTTAGCACAAGGAGAATTCACTCACTGTCCTTCCAGGTCCCTGGAAACAAGGACTTTCACAGTGAAAGAAACTGACACTCTCCCTACCTACAGTTTTCTGTCCCTAGAAAAAATGTTTTTTTTAAGCACAATTTAGCACAAGGAGAATTCACTCACTGTCCTTCCAGGTCCCTGGAAACAAGGACTTGCACAGTGAAAGAAACTGACAGTCTCCCTACCTACAGTTTTCTGTCCCTAGAAAAAATGTTTTTTTTAAGCACAATTTAGCACAAGGAGAATTCACTCACTGTCCTTCCAGGTCCCTGGAAACAAGGACTTTCACAGTGAAAGAAACTGACACTCTCCCTACCTACAGTTTTCTGTCATTGAAAAAATGTTTTTTTAAGCACAATTTAGCACAAGGAGAATTCACTCACTGTCCTTCCAGGTCCCTGGAAACAAGGACTTTCACAGTGAAACAAACTGACACTCTCCCTACCTACAGTTTTCTGTCCCTAGAAAAAATGTTTTTTTTAAGCACAATTTAGCACAAGGAAAATTCACTCACTGTCCTTCCAGGTCCCTGGAAACAAGGACTTTCACAGTGAAAGAAACTGACACTCTCCCTACCTACAGTTTTCTGTCCCTAGAAAAAATGTTTTTTTTAAGCACAATTTAGCACAAGGAGAATTCACTCACTGTCCTTCCAGGTCCCTGGAAACAAGGACTTGCACAGTGAAAGAAACTGACACTCTCCCTACCTACAGTTTTCTGTCCCTAGAAAAAATGTTTTTTTTAAGCACAATTTAGCACAAGGAGAATTCACTCACTGTCCTTCCAGGTCCCTGGAAACAAGGACTTTCACAGTGAAAGAAACTGACACTCTCCCTACCTACAGTTTTCTGTCCCTAGAAAAAATGTTTTTTTTAAGCACAATTTAGCACAAGGAGAATTCACTCACTGTCCTTCCAGGTCCCTGGAAACAAGGACTTTCACAGTGAAACAAACTGACACTCTCCCTACCTACAGTTTTCTGTCCGTAGAAAAAATGTTTTTTTTAAGCACAATTTAGCACAAGGAGAATTCACTCACTGTCCTTCCAGGTCCCTGGAAACAAGGACTTTCACAGTGAAAGAAACTGACACTCTCCCTACCTACAGTTTTCTGTCCCTAGAAAAAATGTTTTTTTTAAGCACAATTTAGCACAAAGAGAATTCACTCACTGTCCTTCCAGGTCCCTGGAAACAAGGACTTTCACAGTGAAAGAAACTGACACTCTCCCTACCTACAGTTTTCTGTCCCTAGAAAAAATGTTTTTTTAAGCACAATTTAGCACAAGGAGAATTCACTCACTGTCCTTCCAGGTCCCTGGAAACAAGGACTTGCACAGTGAAAGAAACTGACACTCTCCCTACCTACAGTTTTCTGTCCCTAGAAAAAATGTTTTTTTTAAGCACAATTTAGCACAAGGAGAATTCACTCACTGTCCTTCCAGGTCCCTGGAAACAAGGACTTTCACAGTGAAAGAAACTGACACTCTCCCTACCTACAGTTTTCTGTCCCTAGAAAAAATGTTTTTTTTAAGCACAATTTAGCACAAGGAGAATTCACTCACTGTCCTTCCAGGTCCCTGGAAACAAGGACTTTCACAGTGAAACAAACTGACACTCTCCCTACCTACAGTTTTCTGTCCCTAGAAAAAATGTTTTTTTTAAGCACAATTTAGCACAAGGAGAATTCACTCACTGTCCTTCCAGGTCCCTGGAAACAAGGACTTTCACAGTGAAAGAAACTGACACTCTCCCTACCTACAGTTTTCTGTCCCTAGAAAAAATGTTTTTTTTAAGCACAATTTAGCACAAGGAGAATTCACTCACTGTCCTTCCAGGTCCCTGGAAACAAGGACTTGCACAGTGAAAGAAACTGACACTCTCCCTACCTACAGTTTTCTGTCCCTAGAAAAAATGTTTTTTTTAAGCACAATTTAGCACAAGGAGAATTCACTCACTGTCCTTCCAGGTCCCTGGAAACAAGGACTTTCACAGTGAAACAAACTGACACTCTCCCTACCTACAGTTTTCTGTCCCTAGAAAAAATGTTTTTTTTAAGCACAATTTAGCACAAGGAGAATTCACTCACTGTCCTTCCAGGTCCCTGGAAACAAGGACTTTCACAGTGAAACAAACTGACACTCTCCCTACCTACAGTTTTCTGTCCCTAGAAAAAATGTTTTTTTTAAGCACAATTTAGCACAAGGAGAATTCACTCACTGTCCTTCCAGGTCCCTGGAAACAAGGACTTTCACAGTGAAAGAAACTGACACTCTCCCTACCTACAGTTTTCTGTCCCTAGAAAAAATGTTTTTTTTTAAGCACAATTTAGCACAAAGAGAATTCACTCACTGTCCTTCCAGGTCCCTGGAAACAAGGGCTTTCACAGTGAAACAAACTGACACTCTCCCTACCTACAGTTTTCTGTCCCTAGAAAAAATGTTTTTTTTAAGCACAATTTAGCACAAGGAGAATTCACTCACTGTCCTTCCAGGTCCCTGGAAACAAGGACTTTCACAGTGAAACAAACTGACACTCTCCCTACCTACAGTTTTCTGTCCCTAGAAAAAATGTTTTTTTTAAGCACAATTTAGCACAAGGAGAATTCACTCACTGTCCTTCCAGGTCCCTGGAAACAAGGACTTTCACAGTGAAAGAAACTGACAATCTCCCTACCTACAGTTTTCTGTCCCTAGAAAAAATGTTTTTTTTAAGCACAATTTAGCACAAGGAGAATTCACTCACTGTCCTTCCAGGTCCCTGGAAACAAGGACTTTCACAGTGAAAGAAACTGACACTCTCCCTACCTACAGTTTTCTGTCCCTAGAAAAAATGTTTTTTTTAAGCACAATTTAGCACAAGGAGAATTCACTCACTGTCCTTCCAGGTCCCTGGAAACAAGGACTTTCACAGTGAAACAAACTGACACTCTCCCTACCTACAGTTTTCTGTCCGTAGAAAAAATGTTTTTTTTAAGCACAATTTAGCACAAGGAGAATTCACTCACTGTCCTTCCAGGTCCCTGGAAACAAGGACTTTCACAGTGAAAGAAACTGACACTCTCCCTACCTACAGTTTTCTGTCCCTAGAAAAAATGTTTTTTTTAAGCACAATTTAGCACAAGGAGAATTCAATCACTGTCCTTCCAGGTCCCTGGAAACAAGGACTTTCACAGTGAAAGAAACTGACACTCTCCCTACCTACAGTTTTCTGTCCCTAGAAAAAATGTTTTTTTTAAGCACAATTTAGCACAAGGAGAATTCACTCACTGTCCTTCCAGGTCCCTGGAAACAAGGACTTTCACAGTGAAAGAAACTGACACTCTCCCTACCTACAGTTTTCTGTCCCTAGAAAAAATGTTTTTTTTAAGCACAATATAGCACAAGCACAAAACACACTGACACTCTCCCTACCTATCCTTCTCTTTCCCTAAACTAAAGGAATCCAGGTTAAGCAAGAAAGAAATAAAAGTCACTGTCCCTGCCCATGCTGCTCTATCCCTGCTCCGGAACACACTACACTAGGCCGCCGTGCTGGCGGCCTTTTATAGTGTGGGGCGTGTACTAAACCCCCTCAGCAATAATTGGCCACAGGCATCCTGCCTGTGGCCAATCATTGCTCTCCTCGCTGCCGGCGCTGTGATTGGCCAAGCATGCGGGGTCACAGTGCATGCTTGGCCAATCACAGCGCCTGGATGACACTGCGATGGCGTAGTGCATTGTGGGCCGTTCGCGTCACTCGAATTTGGCGCGAACGGCCCAAATCGTTCGATCTTCGTCGAACGATCGAACAGCCGATGTTCGAGTCGAACGTATGTTCGACTCGAACACGAAGCTCATCCCTATCTATAACCTTTATTTACAATATAGTGAATATATGAATTTACATTTCACAGACGTGAGTCTCTTGATATTGTTGCTTGCTTCCTTGAGGGAGATGTGATTGGCAGGAAATTTAGTAACCTGAAGGAGGTGGAGTCATGGAATCATCATTAACCTTTGACACAGCCCCTTAAGATTTATTTCACATTTATAATATCCCATGGGTGACCTTCACATAATTGTGACTGTCACATTATGGGGTAAGTGTCACTATTCATGTGCCAATTATTTTATAAAAAATACTTTCTGTTTTTTATTTTCCTTCTATCCATTTAACCACTTAAGCCCCGGACCATTTGGTAGCTAGAGGACCAGAGGTGAATTCAGAATTTTGCACTGCGCTGCTTTAACTGTAAATTGTGCGGACATGCAATGTTGTACCCAAACGAAATTTGCGTCCTTTTCTTCCCACAAATAGAGCTTTCTTTTAATGGTATTTGATTGCCTCTGCGATTTTTATTTTTTTGCGATATAAACGGAAAAAGACCGAAAATTTTGAAAAAAAATGATATTTTCTACTTTTTGTTATAAGAAAAATCGAATAAACTCTATTGTAGTCATACATTTAGGCCAAAATGTATTCAGCCACATGTTTTTAGTAAAAAAAATGTCAATAAGCGTATATTTATTGGTTTGCGCAAAAGTTATAGAGTTTACAAACTAGGGTACATTTTCTGAAATTTACACAGCTTTAAATTTATGACTGCCTATCTCATTTCTTGAGGTGCTAAAATGACAGGGCAGTACAAAACCCCCCCCAAATGACCCCATTTTGGAAAGTAGACACCCCAAGGAAATTGCTGAGAGGCATGTTGAGCCCATTGAATTTTTTATTTTTTTGTCCCAAGTGATTGAATAATGACAAAAAAAAAAAAAAAATTACAAAAAGTTGTCACTAAATGATATATTGCTCACACATGCCATGGTTATATGTGGAATTTCACCCCAAAATACATTTTGCTGCTTCTCCTGAGTACGGGGATACCACATGTGTGGGACTTTTTGGGAGCCTAGCCGCGTACGGGACCCCGGAAACCAAGCACCGCCTTCAGGATTTCTAAGGGCGCAAATTTTTGATTTCACTCCTCACTACCTATCACAGTTTCGAAGGCCATAAAATGCCAAAATAGCACAAAACCCCCCCAAATGACCCCATTTTAGAAAGTAGACACCCCAAGGAAATTGCTGAGAGGCCTGTTGAGCCCATTGAATATAATTTTTTTTGTCCCAAGTGATTGAATAATGACAAAAAAAAAAAAAAATTACAAAAAGTTGTCACTAAATGTTATATTGCTCACACATGCCATGGTTATATGTGGAATTACACCCCAAAATACATTTTTCTGCTTCTCCTGAGTACAGGGATACCACATGTGTGGGACTTTTTAGGAGCCTAGCCGCGTACGGGACCCCGAAAACCAAGCACCACCTTCAGGATTTCTAGGCACAAATTTTTGATTTCACTCCTCACTACCTATCACAGTTTCGAAGGTCATAAAATGCCAAAATCGCACAAAACCCCCCCAAATGACCCCATTTTGGAATATAGACACCCCAAGCTATTTGCTGAGAGGAATGGCGAGTATTTTACAGCTCTCATTTGTTTTTGAAAATGAAGAAAGAAAATATATATATATATATATTTTTTTTCAATTTTCAAAACTTTGTGACAAAAAGCGAGATCTGCAAAATACTCACAATACCTCTCAGCAAATAGCTTGGGGTGTCTACTTTCCAAAATGGGGTCATTTGGGGGGGTTTTGTGCTATCTGGGCATTCCATGGCCTCCAAAACTGTGATAGGCAGTGAGAAGTGAAATCAAAAATTTACACCCTTAGAAAGCCTGAAGGCGGTGCTTGGTTTTTGGGGTCCCGTACATGGCTAGGCTCCCAAAAAGTCTCACACATGTGGTATCCCCGTACTCAGGAGAAGCAACAGAATGTATTTTGGGGTGTAATTCCACATATGCCCATGGCATGTTTGAGCAATATATCATTTAGTGACAACTTTGTGCAAAAAAAAAAATAAATTGTCATTTTTCCGCAACTTGTGTCAACATATAAAATATTCCATGGACTCGACATGCCTCTCAGTATATAGCTTGGGGTGTCTACTTTCCAAAATGGGGTCATTTGGGGGGGTTTTGAACTGTTCTTGCATTTTATACACAACATTAGGAAGCTTACATCCACTCTTCTAACCACTTGAAGACAAAGCCCTTTTTGACACTTTTTGTTTACATGAAAAATTTTTTTTTTTTTTGCAGGAAAATTATGTTGAACCCCCAAACATTATATATATTTTTAAAGCAAAGGCCCTACAGATTAAAATGGTGGGTGTTGCATTTTTTTTTTCTACACAGTATTTGCGCAGCGATTTTTCAAACGCATTTTTTGGGTTAAAAAATACACTTTTTTTAATTTTAATGCACTAAAACACACTATATTGCCCAAATGTTTGATGAAATAAAAAAGATGATCTTAGGCCGAGTACATAGATACCAAACACGACATGCTTTAAAATTTCGCACAAACGCGCATTGGCGACAAACTACATACATTTTTAAAAGCCTTTAAAAGCCTTTACAGGTTACCCCAGTAGATTTACAGAGGAGGTCTACTGCTAAAATGATTGCCCTCGATCTGACCTTCGCGGTGATACCTCACATGCATGGTGCAATTGCTGTTTACATATGACGCCAGACCGACGCTTGCGTTCGCCATTGGGCAAGAGCAGGGCAGGACAGGGGTGCTTTTTTTTTTTTTTTTATTATTAATTTTGCTTTTTTATTTTATTTTTAAATTGTTCCTTCCAAGTATTTTTTTTTTTTTTTATCATTTTTATTGTTATCTCAGGGAATGTAAATATCCCCTATGATAGCAATAGGTAGTGACAGGTACTCTTTTTTTGAAAAAACTGGGGTCTTCTAGACCCTAGATTTTTCCTCTGCCCTCAAAGCATCTGACCACACCAAGATCAGTGTGATAAAATGCTTTCCCAATTTCCCAATGGCGCGTTTTATATCCGGGGGGGGGCATTCCCTCCCACTGCTTGTAAAAGCAGTCCAGAGGCTAATTAGCCGCTAGGATTGCTTTTACATGAAAGCCGGCCGCAGGCTGAAAAGAATGATACCAAGATAATACCTAAACCCGCAGGCATCATTCTGGTATAAACATTCAAAGTCCAGCAACATACCAGTACGTTGCTGGTCCTTGTTGGACATGTATTGTAATCTTTTTTTTCATGCAGCCTGTTGGCTGAACGAAAAAAAGAGATTGATCGGTGGGTATGCCCACCATTAGAATACCGCCCTTCATCCACCCACTTCCAATGATGGGCATACACGCACCATTTATATATGCCGAAGCATGGGGGCATCCTCCCGCAAAAAAGTTATGCCGCACACACATGGTCGGACTTTTCCACGGGCAAGCTTCCGTCGGAATTTCGACCGTATGTACGCGGCATTAGGAGCAAAATCGCTCCTCCGCTCCTGCTGCCCCAATGCTTCGGCATATTTGCTTTTTTTTTTAACTGTGGTGGTGAAATCACCTCCTACAGCACTGGAGTCGCAGGGATCAGGCCTGTCTCTGCGAACGCTGCAGTTATGTGTGTTTTTGTTTTGTAAGTGACAGTGATCGATCGATACTGCACTTGGGTGGCCTGGGCTGGACGGAGGGGCAAAACGCAGGTGCTAGCAGGTATCTGGGCTGATCCCGCTAACACTGCGTTTTTGGGAACCCTAAACTGCTGGGGACGCTAGTATAGATCTGATCAGATCAGATATTGATCTGTTTAGATACTATACCACTAAGGGGGGTGTATGCTTCACGCGTGGGTGTTAGCGTTACTGGCACTAACCTGACGCTGCCTGGGGTGTGACTCAGACCCTCTCTGACGCTAAAACCTAATTGATATCACCCGCCGGGCGATCAGGGGGTTAAACCTTTATTGGGTTATATATACGGCGGGTGCCCTGACAGTATAAAAAGCAAACTAACTAACCAGCGTCACCCGTAACACTTATATGGTGATCACTGGTGAAAGGGTTAACTAGGGGCAATCAGGGGGTTAAAACCTTTATTAGATAATATATGGGGGTACCTGACGCTATAAAAACCTGCGGCGAACCTAAAAAAAATTACCAGCTACCGATCTGCATCACCGACACTAAGACAGCGTTTAGAAAAACGATTGCTTAGCGACAGTGGTGATGGGGTGAAAGGGTTACCTGGGGGGGCGATCAAGGGGGTTAAACCTTTATTAGATAATATATTGGGGTACCTGACGCTATAAAAACATGCGGCGAACCTAAAAAAAAATACTGGCTACGATCTGCATCACTGACACTAAGACAGCGTTTAGAAAAACAATTGCTTAGCGACAGTGGTGATAGGGGGTGAAAGGGTTACCTGGGGGGCGATCAAGGGGGTTAAACCTCTATTAGATAATATATTGGGGTACCTGACGCTATAAAAACCTGCGGCGAACCTAAAAAAAATTACCGGCTACCGATCTGCATCACAGACACTAAGACAGCGTTTAGAAAAACGATCGCTTAGTGACAGTGGTGATAGGGGGTGAAAGGGTTACCTGGGGGGCGATCAAGGGGGTTAAACCTTTATTAGATAATATATTGGGGTACCTGACGCTATAAAAACATGCGGCGAACCTAAAAAAAATTACTGGCTACGATCTGCATCACCGACACTAAGACAGCGCTTAGAAAAACAATTGCTTAGCGACAGTGGTGATAGGGGGTGAAAGGGTTACCTGGGGGCGATCAAGGGGGTTAAACCTTTATTAGATAATATATTGGGGTACCTGACGCTATAAAAACCTGCGGCGAACCTAAAAAAAAATACCGGCTACCGATCTGCATCACAGACACTAAGACAGCGTTTAGAAAAACGATCGCTTAGTGATAGTGGTGATAGGGGGTGAAAGGGTTACCTGGGGGGCGATCAAGGGGGTTAAACCTTTATTAGATAATATATTGGGGTACCTGACGCTATAAAAACCTGCGGCGAACCTAAAAAAAATTACTGGCTGCCGATCGGCATCACTGACGCTAAGACAGCGATCAGAAAAATGATCGCTAAGCGACAGTGGTGATAGGGGGTGAAAGGGTTATCTGGGGGGTGATCAGGGGGTTAAACCTTTATTAGGGGGGGTTAGGGGGCTACACTGGACCTAAGACTAAACTTTGGTGACACTTTTACAGTCACAAATGTCACTGATTGCAGTGATCACTAAATAAATGGTCACTGCAATCAGTGACACTGTGACTGGGGGCTGGGGGGGTGATCTGGGGGGTGATCTGGGGTGTCTGGGGGGGCCTGGGGGGGCGATTTATGTCCCTATGTGTCCTGGTGTCAGTGTAGTGTTGTGTGCACTGACCTGATATCTTCTCTTGTACGGCGCTCGGTATATGTGAGCGCCGCACCAGAGATGACATCACTTCCTCCTGCTCTCTCTGTCTGACACAGACAGAGGGGGCATTTCCATTCGCCGGGAGCGATCGCGAGGGGGTGGCCAGAAACGAATGGCTGCCCCCTCATCCCGGAACGCTCCCGGACACTTAGCCACCGCTCACTGTACAGAAGGGGGGTCCGATTGGACCCCCCAACTGTACAAAGGCAATCACATACACTCTACGTGATTGTGTCTGTCGGTGCCATTCTGCCGACGTATATATACAGTGAGCGGTCGTTAAGTGGTTAAATCTCATTAGATATTTTTAGACACCTTTTATTTTTATTTCATTTTCATTTTCATTTTCATTTTCATTGCAGCCAGCATGAGTGCGAATGCAATTGAAAGATTCCCACCGATCGGTGGCTAACCGTTGTGGGGGGGCCGTTCTGGCCTCTCATGATGTTTTGGCAATCACCGATCAGTATGGGCAACATTTCCCCTACTCAACATGGCGGATCTGTGCGGAGGCCCCCCGGAGGTCAGAATCGGGCGTGTCTAGCGTTCCGTGTATGATAAGAAGCGGTGAGTCAGCACGCCGCTCGTGCCCCTGGAAGACGTCATCTCTGACGAAACGGTGTAGGGAGGAGCGGCGTGCTGTCGTCACCGACAAACCAACAAACGCTATCCTGGAAGGACGGGCGGATAGTGAAGCCGGCCGGCTTACGAACGAATTTTACGCTATTTTATCATCACTTTCTTGTAAGTGTAATCCTTTTATTTTTATTAAAACTGCCTATAAGTACTTCACCATGGTGGCCTTTACATTTCTTTTGGGATCTTATATCCGGGAACGGTATTGAGGAGCCTGATTGTGGAGGAAGATATCGATTGCTGATCTGTTATTTAGAGACCCTTGGCGGGGGAAACAGCCACAGGCGGGTGTGATCTCTTTCATTAGGGATCTATACTAGTCGGTAAGGAGATTTGATATTGAAGGTGGAGGAGTCTATTCTTTACAAGTGTCACACACTTTTCTTGGGTGTTTTGGAGTGTGAAGTCACCATTTTTCACCTGAAGGAACTTTCTACAGTGCCTTTTTAAGAAAAATTACTTTTGAACTTGAACATTCGTTTATTTGAGATCATTGCTTCACACTTTGCAGGATGAATTATATGTCACATTAATTTTCACTGTTATATTAGTGTCAGATGGTTACTATCATAGGTCACCAGGTTATATTGTCATTATATTTTTCATTTATATAGGATGTGGGCATCATCAATCGTGTCACTAATAATAGTTAACCATTAGGTGGTAGGATAGTACCTATATTACGCAGCGCAACTGTTACGTTTTTACAATATCTTTATTTGTGCATATCCACATTTTTAGTTGCAGCAGCGGCCACTTTTTATCATTAGTGGTGTTATTTTATAATTTTTCACATTTTGACTTGCGCAGTATTTTCTTTACACATTGCAATTTCAAATTGCGTCTGAGTCTATCGACATATCCCTTGTGGGAAGCAGCAGAACAATGGTCTATGGAAGTGCCAAAGGCCAGATCTACTGGTAGTCTTGCTTCTCTCCCGAACATAAGTCGATAGGGTGAGTACCCTGTAGCGTCACTGGTGGTGCTGTTGTATGCATGCACAACTGCCGCTATGTGGTTGCTCCAATGCTGCTTCTTTTCACTGCTTAGGGTCCCCAGCATGTTAAGCAGGGTTCGGTTGAACCTCTCCGGCTGAGCATCACCTTGTGGATGATAGGGGGTAGTTCTTGTCTTATTGATCCCCAAAGAATCCAGGAGCTTCCGGATCAACCGACTTTCAAAATCCCTTCCCTGATCTGAATGAAGCCGTTGTGGTAGCCCATAGTGTACAAAGTATTTCTCCATCAGCACTTTGGCCACAGTGGAAGCCTTCTGGTCCTTGATTGGGAAGGCCTGGGCATACCGGGTGAAATGGTCGATTACTACCAGAACATTTCCTAGTCCACTCAGGTCAGGTTCGAGGCAGAGAAAATCAATGCATACCAGATCAAGTGGGCTTTGACTTTGCAGATGGCCCATTGGGGCAGCTTGATGAGGTAATGTCTTTCTCTGGATGCATCGTGCACATGATTGGCAATATTCTTCAACTTCAGCCCTCATGCAGGGCCAATAGAAACGGTTCCTAACGAGTTGGAAAGTCCTTTCGGCCCCTAGGTGGCCATGGTTGTCGTGCAAAGCAACCAGAACAGTCTCTCTGTGTTTCTCGGGCAGGAACAATTGCCATTTGTCTTCCAGGTCATCAGAGGGGCCCCTTCGGTAGACCACTCCCTGATGCACCTGCAACCTGTCCCACTCCTTCCTCAACAGGCAAGCTTCCTTTGAAGGGTGTCGTAAAAGTCTATTCGGGTCCTGATTCTCTAGGGCCTCTAGGACCAATCTCCCCATGGGGTCTTCCAATTGGTCGGATCTCAACTCCTTTTTGGACAGTCTTGGCAAGTTATCTTCCCCCAATTGGGTTACCCCACAGTACTGCTTGGGGACTCCGACTATGGTAACCCCTATCTCTTCTGCTCTTGAGCCTCCACTGGCTTGGAGTTCAGTCCCTTGACAGAGGGCCCGCACCCCGTCGGGTGCCACTTGGGTCCACTCTTTTGTATTGAAGGTGGAGACATGAGATCTTCTAGACAAAGCGTCTGCATCTCGGTTTCCAGCCCCAGGTCTGTACTTTAAGCTGAAATTGAAGGCAGACAGAGCCACCAACCATCTATGTCCTGTGTCATCCAACTTTGCTGTGGTAAAAAGATAGGTGAGGGGGGTTGTTGTCGGTTTTCACTGTGAATTCCGCCCCATACAAATAGTCTCTGAGTTTGTCAACTACCGCCCACTTAAGGGCCAGGAACTCCAAATTATGGGTGGGGTAGTTCTTCTCGGAGGGAGTCAGACTTCTGCTCAAATACGCAACGGGCCTCAGTTGCTCTTAATGCTCCTGGTATAGCACTCCTCCCAAACCATCATGACTGGCATCTACATGAAGTTCATAAGGCTTCTTAGGGTCTGCGTAGGCCAGGACAGGGGCAGTGGTTAATGTTTTCTTCAACATCTGGAAGGCATCCTCACACTTCTCATTCCACTGGTCCTTGACTGACTCCCCTGGCTTTCTGGGGCCTGTGTCATCCTCTTCCCCCTCCGTCTTAAGCAGCTCATTCAGAGGCCTGGCTATCCAAGCAAACCCCTCCACAAACCTCCTGTAATAGGAGCAGAACCCCAGGAAGGATCTGAGCTCTGTCACAGTGGTGGGCCTGGGCCAGGAGGTGACTGCCTCCAATTTTTCCGGGTCTGTAGCTACCCCATCTTCAGACACTATGTGCCCCAGATAGTTGACTGATGACTGATAGAATTGGCATTTTTCAGGTGAGAGCTTGAGTCCTTCCGCACTCAGTCTCTTCAAAACTTTCTCCAGCTTCTCTTCATGTTCTTCCAAGGTTCTTCCGAAGACAATGATGTCATCCAAGTATACTAAGACTTCGATGAGGTTCCTGTCTCCTACAGTCTTCTCCATAAGACTTTGGAAGGTAGCTGGAGCTCCAGACAGACCTTGAGGCATCCGATCAAATTCAAAGAACCCCACTGGGGTTATGAAAGCCGTCTTCTCTTTGTCTTCTGGATGCATCGGGATTTGATAGTACCCGCTCTTTAGGTCCATAACACTGAACCACTTGGCTCCAGGCAAGCTCTGTAGGGCATCCTCTATCCTCGGAGTGGTATACTGGTTGGGTATGGTTCTCCTGTTAAGGGTCCTGTAGTCTATGCACAGCCTCAATGATCCATTCTTCTTTCTGACCACCACTATCGGGGAGGCATAGGGGCTTCTGGATTCTCGAATCACACCGGTTCGCTTTAGCTCGGCGAGCTGTTCCCTCAAGTCCTCGAGGTCTGCTAACGGAACTCGCCTGACTCTTTCCCTGAAGGGCTTGTCTTCCTGGAGGCGGATTCGATGGGTGGCACTCCTCGCACACCCCACATCGAACTCATCTTGGGAGAAGATCTTTTCCCACCTGGTCAACTGGGCCTTGGCTCTCTCTTTCCAAGCCCTGGGTAGATTTGGGTTCTCCATGGAAAGTTTCTCCCACACAGCGCTTTCTCCATCTGTCTTCTCCACATCCGACAAACCAACTGGGGTGGCAGGGCTCACCTGGCCCAGCAGCAACCTGGCCGGGATCTCCATGGGGCCACCTGTAGTATTCCTGACACTCACAGGTACCTTACAGTGGGCCTTCTTCAGGGCCCTCAACGGGACCACTTCTGGGACTACTTCTAAGCCCGAATGTTCTCCCATTGGGTCGGGTTCCAACATGACAAAGGGCCCAGGCTGCTCCCAAGTGAGTTTCACAGTGGCTTTCAAACAGGCCACTTCACCGGGCTGTAGCACTATTCCTTTTCTTCCCAGCCTCCAAACCTTCCCTACCCCCTCTTCTGGGGCCTTCTGTTCTAAGATCAGTCGTTGGTAGGCTGTCTTCAACATTGGGTGGATCCCAGTGACTGTGGGGTCTTTTCCTTTTGTTACAGGGGTCAAGAGTCTTCGGACCAGATCCGTGTTGGTCCCTATTATTAAGGAACTCTTGTTAGCTCCAGGCGGTCGGGGGCATACCACAGCTAAGGTATCAAACACTTCAGCCTTTCCGGCTATGGACGGGTCAAAAGTCAGTTTTATAGGCAGATAGCCATCATAAGGGAAACTCTCTGTCCCAATTCCCCATATCTCCAGCTCTTCAATCTTCTGGATGGGTAGGTGACTTAAATGCTTGTCATAAAAGTCCCGGTACAACAGGGTCACTTGCGCCCCAGTATCCAATATGGCTCTCGTGTAGACTCCCTCCACTTGAACAGGTACTATCGGGGAGGGACCCACCAGCTTCTCTGGATATCGCCTCGAAGGGGTCTCTTTCCTTTGATCTTTGCATTTTCCTTTTGACTTAAGTCTCTCTTGGGCCTGGTATGCATTGATCTCCCTCCTTTTGATGGGTGTAACTACCCGCTGAGGGACACTACTCTCTTTCTTTGGGGTGCGTTCCCTTTGAGGAACCTTGTGTTTCTTCTGAGGGGTCTTGTCCACTCTTTTCATGTGCTTCTCATTCAGTTTGGAGCTCACTGGAGATGGGCACCCGGTTGACTCCTTCACCGAGGCTCGCTGAAGTTTTCCGGCGGCTTGCGGTTATTCATCTTTTTTTCTTTGGACTGGCACACACTTTGGCGAAATGGCCAGCTCCTCCACAATTGAAACAAATCACATCCCCCCAATCTTCCAGGGATGCGGGCGCTGAGGTTTTGGGAAACAGCTCCTTCCTCGGACTTTCCCTCTGAGGTTCCCTTGACTTCTTTTCCATCAGGGAGGTCAGCATCCCCAATACTTGGGACATCTGCGACTTCAAGGTACCCACCTCTGAGTCTCTTTCCAGGGTCATGGCCGTCCTGACCATCACCGGAGGAGGATTTACCGACTCAACTGGTTGGCTCCTCTTCTTCTCCTCCAGCATCGCTTCTTTCTCTCTGACCACTCGGATCAAGTCAGGGTACTCCAGGCTCTTCCCGTCCTGTCTGGTGCGTAGCGCCAATGCTATGGGGTCCAGTGGCTGAGATCCTCTCATCACCTGCTGAACACGGGCCTCATCCACCTTCCGCGGGTCAATCCCCTTCTTCAGAATCATCTTATGCAGGATCTTATCCAGGCGCCTCATGAATTCTGACAGTTTCTCTCCTGTCTTTTGGTAGCAGTGCTCCAGCTGATAAGTGAGCTCAGTGATTTTCTCTGTTCCACCGAACACATTCTGCAGGATGTCCAGATAGTCCTGTGCATCACAGTCTGTCTTACTCATCTTGAGATTGCGTATGGCCTCTAGAGCAGGCCCCTTCAAGCTCTCAGCAATTCTCTGCTTCTTTCTGTGGTCTGGGACTTCCCATTCTTCTAAGGCCTGAGTGGCCCCGTCTAACCACTCTTCAAACCCCTTTTCACCCGAAGGTACAGGTTTCCTTCCAGAGAATATTCGAAGTTTTCTGTATCCTGACATTTGGTAGTCTGTAGGATCCTTCTTACACTGGGCTACAATTTCCCCCAGGACTGCGCATAATTCTGCACTGAGGGTGGCACTTTCCCTTTTCTGCTGTTTCTCTGCTTTTGGGGTGGGTAATGGAGATAGTTTCGGTGTCTGAAACCATCCTCCTGGCGCGTGTATTAGGCTATAAGTCTGATCATCTATTGCTTCTACACTTGGATTCTTGAAATGCTCTGGGACTCCGTCCTTCCACTCTATTAGTGCGTGGGTCAGTGAGGAATTCGTCCTGACATCCACCACCCATGCCTTCTGATACGGGGACAGTGACATCACTAGATGCTTCACCGCTTCTTCTTGCCAGATCCCTGGGAGTTCTATGACTACTACCCCGGCTGGATCTGGGCCGACCACTTTGCATCACTGTCCTACTTCTAGTGAGTCCATGCTGGTATTTTTGGCGCGTTACTTGCTGCAACAGGATCCCGGACTCAAGAGCCCCCACGTGTAGCGCTACCCCTAGTTAAGAGAGCCGCTGGTTTGATTTTGGGCCCTGTATACAGCACAGCCAACCCCCGGCAATCTTACTCGACCCACTCTGGCACAGTTAGTCTAGGGTTAAACTTATGTCACGTGCAATATAGTATTGCAAGGAGTAATCTCTTTGCAATAAGACAACACACTGAGGCGAGAGATCAAATATAACAGTTCTTTTACTTTTATCAAAAGGCATAGGCAGATCAGAACAGCTTGCTTACAGAGCCCTGCAGCAATAGGTGTAGCACACAACAATGGCCCAGTGCGGTAACCCACCGCGCGCAGCTATTATGGTGTACGCGCCCTGTGGCGCACTAAACAATATTACTCTCTCCCCTCCCTGGTTAGGCCTGACATAGAAGAAATCTCAGTCTTTTCACTTTGGATTTCTTCGCATGCAAACTTTCGGTGGTGCACTTGATGAAATAGTATTTGTAATCCACAAGTAGGCAGTCCCAAGGAACACTATACTGGAGACCCTTTAACTCTGTCCTGCTACTGGTCTCCTAATGGAACAACAAACTAACGATAGGTGGGCCAAGGCAGTCTATAGGCCTAAACACGGTACAGTCTATGACTTGAGCAAGTGCTCGCTCACCACTCCGGATGCGATCCCAGTCCGGGACTTCCACCTGCTGTGTCTCCGCACACAGCGTCTGCAACGATCGGGTCCCCGATCCAACTGATGTCCTCACTCGACCAGTCTGGTGCCACCCGGGCTCCGCAGTGGGGTGGAAGGCTCTTTGGAAGTTGCGCAAGGCCCCAGGCTTCAGGCCTTGCACTGCAGCAAATCCGCACAGGAAGAAACTGTTGCTTACAGCGCGGTGTCCAAAGAGGCCGAGCTCCGCCTCGCCTCCCTCTTAAATAGCCCCTCCCATGAGTCTCTGCGGTGGCCAATTGCACTCTGGGTGCCGAACGGGGTTCTGGGTAACGTAGTCCCGGGGCCTTAAAGGAGACCCCACTACACCTAAATAGGCATGTTCAAATTTAGTTAACACTGTATCCGAAGAAAAAACATTGTATTATTGAGAATGAACAATGATTTCTACGATCGATTCTTGTGCCCAAGAACATGAAACTTGACATCTTGAACTGTACTACATTAAAGAAAAAGCACATGCAGCACCATGCTAGTAATAATAATCTGAGTAACTGTAAATCTACTTACTTTTTCTAATAACTTTTTTTATTTTGCTGTATTGCTCCGGCTCCCTCAACTTGATGTCAGACCATCTTTTGCGGAGCTGTTCTTTTGATCTGCGAACCCCAAATTTTAATTGCAGAGTTTTCACCACTTTGTCCATTATTTTTGCCTTGACCTGATTAGGCTTTTTGTATGGGCCATGTTTTGCATCATAATCCTCCCTCCTCAATATTGCCACCATTTCAACCATCTCCTCGAACGCCATGTTTGTGGCCTTGTATCTCCGGGATCTGGTCTGTGGTTCTTCCAGACTTTCCTCCTCAATTCGCAGAGTCTCCGCCATGTTGTGTAAGCATTAGGGTGAGCGAGAAGGGGCGGGGAAAGTAGTATAAAGAACGTCAGGGGCGGGGAAAGCGTGCGGAGCTTCACGCATGCGCAGTGTATATAACGGAAATACGCATGGATGAAAACGACGTTCAGTGTGTGGAAGAAGGTCGGAAGCAACGAACGTGTAGATCGAGGGTAGGTAACATTTTTTATACTTGATGACTTATCAATTGATGAGTTTGTGGCCTATATATGTTGAGAAAGATTAGTAGTAGTCTTGACTGACATTAGGATTTTTGTCTGGTTTTTGACTTGCAGCAATCATGCAGGTATTTAAAGATCCTGATTTGATGGCAGAGTTCCTGCAAAGGTGGAAGAATCTTCCTGTTTTATGACAGACCAAAAATAAAACAAATAAAAATAAAGAAGCCAGGAAGATAGCACTGGAGAGCATGCTTGAATTTGTGAAAACACAGATCCCCACAGCAACAATCGAGGATGTCAAGAAGAAAATTGGGACCATTAGGGGCACATATCGGACTGAACGCAACAGAGTCCTAACATCTATGAGGTCAGGAGCAGCTGCAGACAAAATTTACAAGCCGAATCTGTGGTACTACAGTCAGCTGAACTTCCTTGATGACCATCTTGAATCAAGGGAATCCCTTTCAAGCCTTCCCCCCAGAAGTAGCTCCAGCCTTCCCTGCAGCCAACCCTCCAGCCTTCCCTGCAGCCAAGTTCAACCTTCTTTGGAGGAACAAGCTGAATTCCTGGAGGAGCCTGATTTGACCATTGGGAGCCAGGTATAGTATTTAGCTAAAGATTTCTTGTAGTAAAAGTATAATGATGTCAATGTTAAACTTGTGTGAAAAATTATAACATTTACCAAAAAGTGTTTGACATATCAATAGACAGTAGTGGCCAAAAATGATGGTGACAAGAATGAAAAATGCTGGGGTCAGAATGATTGGCTTTATTATTTATTAGCATTCAATTTGCAACTGTCATGAGATGACAAATGTGTGTGATAGATGAAGCCAAAAATTTAATACACAGATACACAGACCGAACAAAGCCAGGATAAGGAGGGAGAAAATTTGAGCCAGGAGGAGGCAGGCCCCAGTGGGACCCAGGAGGAGGCAGGCCCCAGTGGGACACCGCGTAACACCAGGTCCCAGATGCCTCCTCTACGCATTCCACAAAAAAGGGCCAGGAGGCTTATCCAGATGGAGGAGGAGACACAGGCCCTAATTAGGGAGGCTACTGTGGCCCTCAGAGAGCCCCCCACCACTGCAGAGGGATTTGCTGCCCTTATTGGGCACAAACTGCCACAAATGGATATTGAAGGCGGTCAACATGGGCATGATGGGTAAGCTGAACGATTTCACTGACCTTGTGGATATTAGGTATGTTCCTGCTCCTGCTTCTGCTCCAGTCCCTGCTCCTGCTCCAGTCCCTGCTCCTGCTCCTGCTCCTGCCACAAGATCTCCTCCAGGGACACAGCCTCCAAATACACAGTTAGCAAAGGCTGCAGGGAAGGCTGCAGGGAAGGCTACAGGGAAGGCTACAAAGAAGAGCAAAAAATAATTACATGATATGTCCTTCTGATGGTCCCAATTTTGTTCTTGACATCCTTTGTTGTTTGATGTGGTGATCTGTGTCTGCACTAATTCAAGCAGGGTCTCCAGTGCTGTCTTCCTGACTTCTTTTGTTTTTCGTTTACCTGTGGTTTTGGTTTGCCTTCACCTATAATTTGTTTTTATGCCAGAATAAATGGATTTTTTGTTTCCATCAAAAAATTGAACATGTGTTTTTATTCCAAATAGAGAGTTTGCTAGTGAGTAGACAGGGACATTTAAAAAAACCATTAGAAATTACCAAGGGACACTAACCTCCTTGAGGGTAAATTATAATAAATAATAATGTTGTTGTGATAACTTGACGCACTCAAAAATATCAAAAAATTATGGAAAGCAGTCTAAAATATTATCCAAATAATAACCAAAAATAACATCTTCAATAAAAGATGGTTCAAAAAATAATTTATATAGATTAATCATGAGGTCACAATAAATAATAAATTAAAAAGTTTGTCATAACTCTGTGAGAATATCAGCAGCAAAAAAATTGGATTATTGCAGCATTATAACAAAGAAAAGAATGCGCTGCATTAAACAATGCAATAATTTACAGCATGGTGATTGTGCTAGCTGCAGACAGTCCGTGTTTCACTTAGTGTACTACTGTGTGCTTTGCATAGCGTTCACCTAAAGCTCACCTGAATACAATTATTCTCTATACTGTGACAGGCAGGCCAGTGATTGTGCAAGCTGCAGACAGTCAGAGTTTAACTTAGTGTACTACTGTGTGCTTTGCATAGCGTTCACCTAAAGCTCACCTGAATACAGTTATTCTCTATACTGTGACAGGCAGGCCGGTGATTGTGCAAGCTGCAGACAGTCAGTGCATAGCATTCACCTGAATACAGTTAGTGACTATTATAGTGGTGTTCTCATAATAAAACCACAAGCAGAGAGCTGAAAGTATTTTCAGTGTATTGTGTCCTCTGCACAGTTTTCACCTACAACTAACTGAAAACAATTGCTGCTTTTCCCAAACTAACACCACAGCAGGCCATTAGTATGTCTGGAAGGCAAACAATGAGAGGCAGACAGTCACGAGGCAATAAATGGTGCATCCTCATCAGCACGTGGCCGTGGTACACGCTTGTCCTTCTTTTCGGCAGCTGGCCATGTTGAGCCGCAACATGCCCATGACTTGGTAGAGTGGATGACCAAGCCATCCTCCTCCTCCTCCTCATCCTCTCTCACCCAGGCTCAGGGTACTTTGTCTGGCAAAGCAGCTGCCAAAGCGGCCTCTTCCCTTCGGCTCAATGGCATCAGTCACGCCTTCCCTAGCCCCACCATGTCCTCCTGAGGAGTCCCCCAAACTGTTTGAGCACAGTGTTGGGTACATGCTCCAAGAGGATGCCCAGCGTTTTGAAGGCTCCGATGATGGAACCCAGCTGAAGGAAGGCAGTAACGCGAGCTCAGAGAGAGGGCGTGCCCAACAAGGTCAGCTATTTGGCAGTCATGTTCCCCCAGCTGCAGCATACTGCCAGATTGGCTCCAGTGATGAGGAGGGAGGGGATGATGAGGTCACTGACTCCACGTGAGTGCCTGATAGGAGAGAGGAGGAGGAGGCACATCTCTAACGAGGCAGGATGCCCTCCAGGGGCCAGCTTAAGGGCAGCACACTGACTGCATCACAACGCAGAGCTCCGCATGTGCAGGGCGCTGCTGTCTCTGAGCGTTATTCAAAAAGTTCTTTCGTGTGGGACTTTTTTCAGACGTATGCAGCATATCGCACCGTTGCCATTTGCAACATATGTCTAAAGCGTATCTCACGTGGCCAAAACATCAGCCGCTTGGGCACCACGTGCTTGACCAGACATATGTCGACCTGCCATGCAGTCCATTGGCAAGCACACCTAAAAGACCCACACCAAAGAACAAGACGGACCTCTCCTTGCTCCTTATCAGCTGGGATCTCCAACCCCACTATACCTTCAGTCCTCTCTGAAACCTGCACTGAGAGGAATGAAGGTGTAGAATTAGGTGTGTCACAGCCAAGTACTTGCGGGCAATCTGCTATCGGTACACCGACGTCCGATTGTACCAGCCAAATTTCCCTGCCCCAGCTGCTGCAGGGGGCAGGGAGCAGCCATCCACATGCCCAGAGGTTGAATGCTAGCTTGGCTAAATTGCTAGCACTTCAACTGCTGCCTTTTCAGTTGGTAGACTCTGCCCCCTTCCGTGAGTTTGTGGAATGTGCGGTTCCTCAGTGGCAGGTTCCCAAACGTCACTTTTTCTAACGGAAGGCGATTCCGGCTCTCTACCGGCATGTGGAAGGCAATGTCTTGGCCTCGCTGGACAGAGCGGTCAGCGGTAAGGTGCATATTACCGCTGACTCATGGTCCAGCAGGCATGGACAGGGACGTTACCTATCTTTCACTGCGCTTTGGGTGACTGCTGGCAACTGGGAAAGATGGAGGACAAGGTGCAGTAGTGTTGGAGGTTGTTCCACCACCACGCCTCCAAAATGTTACTACTGGTGATTCTGACACACCTCTCTCCTCCACCCCCTCCTCTTCTTCTTCCTCCGTGGCCTCTTCCTCCGCTGATTTGTCCTCGGAACCAGCGGTGCTCCGTAGGCGTTCAAGGGGCTACGCCAGTATGCAGGCAAAAAGATGCCATGCGGTGCTTGAGCTGGTGTGCTTGGGGGACAGGAGCCACACTGCGGCAGAGATTCTGTCAGCTCTGCAGGGGCAGGCTCAGAGGTGGTTGACGCCACGCCAGCTTAAGCCAGGAAAGGTGGGTTCCGACAATGGCACCAACCTCCTCTCTGCCCTCCGACAGGGACAACTGACCCATGTGCCCTGTTGGGCTCACGTCCTTAACTTGGTGGTGCAGTGGTTCTTGGGCAGGTACCCGGGCTTACAGGAGGTCCTGAAGCAGGCCAGGAAACTCCATTTCCGCCGGTCATATAATGCCAGTGCTCAGCTGGCTGAGCTGCAAAAGGATTACAACCTGCCCAAGAACCGCCTAATCTGTGACATGCCCACCAGGTGGAACTCTACGTTGGCCATGCTGCAGCGGCTGCACACACAGCAGAGGGCCATCAATGAGTATCTGTTGCAATATGGCACCAGGACAGGGTCAAGGGAGCTTGGATTTTTTTTCCCCACGCCAGTGGGCCATGATCAGGGATGCATGCACTGTCCTGGCACCATTTGAGGAGGCCACAAGGATGGTGAGCAGTGACAGTGCATGCATCAGTGACACTGTCCCTGTTGTCCACCTGTTGGAGCACACGATGCGTGGAATAATGGACAGGGCACTTGAGGCAGAACAAAGGCAGGAAGAGGAGAACTTCCTTACCCCTTTATCCAGACAGTGTTCCTGAGTTGAGTTGAGATGAGTTGAGAGGTATCTTAATATAGCGCGGTCTTACCCCGAAGGGTCCCGACGCACGTTCCTGCTGGCCCGGCTATTACACAGGAAGAGGAGGAGGAGGATTGTGTCAGCATGGAGGTGGAGACTAGCACTCAGCATCAGCAGCAGTCTTCAAGGGATCAATTACAGTCCCAAGACACCCATGGACTTCTGCGTGGCTGGGAGGAGGTGGCTGTGGATCATGTCGTCCTCAGTGACCCAGAGGACTTCACACCGAATGCCTCAGAAAACCTACGCTGCATGGCCTCCCTGATCCTGAAAATCCTGCGGAAGAATCCTCGTATTCGTGCGATCAAGGAGAGGGATCATTACTGGCTGGCAACACTCCCTGATCCATGTTACAAGGGTAAGGTTGCGGACCTTATCTTGCCGTCGCAGAGGGAGCAGAGGATGAGGCATCTTCGGGAGGCCTTGCAGAACGGTCTGTGCAACACGTTCCCAGAGACTGGGAGATTACAAATTCCTGGTCTTGGACAACGTGTTGCTGAGGCTTCGGTCAGTCAAAGAAGGAGCGGTGGAGAAGGTGGCCGTCTGACTGATGCGTTCAGACAATTTTTTAGTCCACAGCCCCAGGGTATGATCGGTTCCAGCAACCATCGCCAGCGTCTGGTTTACATGGTGCAGGAATACCTAGGGGCAAGATCAGACTTGGACACCTTTCCCACCAAAAATCCTCTGGGTTACTGGGTCTTGAGGATGGATCACTGGCCAGAGCTTGCACAGTATGCAATTGAGATACTGGCCTGTCCTGCATCCAGCGTTCTTTCGGAACGCACATTCAGTGCTGCTAGAGGCTTTGTAACCGATCACAGGGTGCGCCTGTCAACCGACTCGGTCGATTGACTGACCTTCACAAAAATGAATCAGTCTTGGATCACCACCAGCTACCAAGCACCCGATGCTGATGTAACAGAATAATTTTCTTTTAAATGTCATATCCCTTCAAGACTGCCTATGCTGATGCAGAGTGACTATCCAGTTATGCTGAGTGACTATCCTCTTCCTCCTCAATAATCATGCTGATAGCTTGAAAGAACATTTTGGTTCTGGGCACCGCCCCCAGTGGCTAAGGCCCAATTTTTCAGACCCTGTTTAAAAGGGGCGTGTATTTACAATTTTTGATGCAATGCTTTGCAGCAGGGCTCATTGCTGTGCTCCAAGTACAGTATCTGTGAGGGGTTGCAGTGTTGTGGCACCAGTGCATAAGGCCCAATTTTTCTGCCCCTGTTTAACAGGGGCATGTTATTACAATTTTTGATGCAATACTTTGCAACAGGGCTCATTGCTGCGCTCCAACTACAGTATCTTTGAGGGGTTGCAGTGTTGTGGCACCAGCACCTGATACTAAGGCCCAATTTTTCTGCCCCTGTTTAAAAGGGGCGTGTAATTAAAATTTTTGATGCAATACTTTGCAACAGGGCTCATTGCTGTGCTCCAAGTACAGTATCTGTGAGGGGTTGCAGTGTTGTGGTACCAGCACCAGTGCCTAAGGCCCAATTTTTCTGCCCCTGTTTAACAGGGGCATGTAATTACAATTCTTGATCTAATAATTCACAGCAGGGCCCATTCCTGCGCCCACTAAGAGTAACTGTGAGGGCTTACAGTGTTGTGGCAACACCACCATCAAAGGCCCAATTTTTCTGCCCATGTTCAACAGGGGCATGTAATTACAATTCTTGATCTAATATTTCACAGCTAGGCCCATTCCTGCGCCCACTAAGAGTAACTGTGAGGGCTTACAGTGTTGTGGCACAAGCACCACCACCAAAGGCCCAATTTTTCCTACCACTGTTCAACAATGGCATGAGATTACAATTCCTGATATAATAGTTCACAGCAGGGCGTTCCAGCGCCCACCAAGTGTAACTGTGAGGGCTTACAGTGTTGTGGCAACACCAACACCTAAGGGGCAAATTTCTGCAGAGTATATACGGCAGGCCCCTGCTTTCAAACATCCAACTTACAAACGACTCCTACTTGCAAACGGAAGGAGACAACAGGAAGTGAGAGGAAATCTACCCCTAGGAAGGGAAATTCTCTCCTGTACTAGTTAATATGGGAAAAATGTGTCTCCTCTCTACTGATGCTTTATCACCAATCCTTGTTTCAATAAAAACCCCAAATTTTCCAAAAACATTTTTCATTGGGACGGGAAGTGAGGTGAAATGTTCTGAACAGGTGCACAGACAGCAAAACAAATGTTACAGGGGTGATAACCCTTCCCTATGTTCTCCAAAAAGCTTAAAAATAGATTTTTGGGCTGGAGCTACACTTAAAAATGTACCTGTTCCAAATTACAAACAGATTCTACTTAAGAACAAACCTACAGTCCTTGTCTTGTTTGCACCGCCTGTATACTGCTGTTCAGAGTATATGGGGCCTTTTTTTATTTTGGGTGTGGGGTTCCCCTTAATATCCATATAAGATCCAAAGGGGCTGGTAGTGGGCTGGGGTGGGGGGGTACCCATACCATTTTTCTTAATGATTTTCATCCATATTGCGACCAAACATTACATTAAAGCCGCAAGCAGTTTTAAATGACTTTTTTTCCTTTAGAAATTTCATTTTGTGCAGGGACAGTTCTAAACACGGGAAACACGTGCCGCTTCACAGGCATACTTTAGACATCCCTCAGGTACGATATTTAAAGGAATATTTCACTTTTTTTTCACTTTATGCCTCATTAAAATCACTGCTCCCGAAAAAACTGCCGTTTTTACAACTTCTTTTTGCATTACTACATGTCCCCTGGGGCAGGATCCGGGTCCTCAAACCATTTTTAGGACAATAACTTGCATATTAGCTGTTATAATTAGCACTTTTGATTTCGAATGTTCGCGTCCATTGTATTTAATAGGGTTCTAAAGTTTGCACAAATTTTCGGGCCGTTCGCAGATTCTGGTGCGAAACGAACAGGGGGGTGTTCGGCTCATCCCTAGTTCGCGTGTGCATTGCATAATAGCTTCCTCCTATGGTCGGAAGTGTCACAGCTCCCCAACAGTTTGAACAATGGTTCCTGCAACGTGGAATGTACCGAAAGACATTGATCTCAAACAACTGTGGTTTACCTTACATAAACAAATATACTTTCCTGCCATACTTATAAACATATATACATTTTCTACGGCACATATTATTTTAATGGTACAATGAATAAAAAATGAAATAAAACCTGACTTTCGGTACATTCCACGTTGCGGGAACCATTGTTCAAACTGTATAGTTCTTATTGAAGCATACCTTTATTACTTATATGTATTTATATTTAGTGTTTGACACTGTGGTTTAGTATTCACATATTACACCTTTCCCCGTCATCACTCCTTGGGATGTTTCTGCGACTTTACATCGCATGAGATCCTCTTCATATACTCACAGTGTATCACTTATATCACGTTTCTCCACCAGGGGTTACACATCAATATATTGTTTTTACTTTTATAAGATTTGGTTGGGATCACTTACCTAACATATACTTTTAGCGCTACACTTTTCATTTTCACATTTATTCACAATTAGTCTATTGTTGTGTTGGCTGCTCACATTTTATATTTGGCACAATATTTATTATACATTTTTCTGTATACATGAGATATTGTTATTGGGAGATAGTTTGAGTCCATTTTGTACAACTAGAGGTAGGCCCCTATAGATTCAGCTCACAGAGATCGTGTGATTGGTGTTCACTGGTAACCACCCTGTTGCCTACAGAGGGGGCTCTCCTAAATGTAACAGCAGGTATACTAGAAACAAATTGAGACAATGAAGTATCCATAGTTAATAAATGCCAATACCTATTTAAGATTTGTCTAAACTGTTTGTGTTGTACTGAGTACATAGTAATAATCCTAGTTGTGTCGTTGGTGGACGGTTGTTTTTGTACATTGAGTAAATCACGACAAGACAGCTTAATGGTTTTCCTATATGCCTTTTTGAGTCATGTGTTGGAATAACCTCTTTCAAGGAGATATTGGCTGTAGGGTATGGATGCCAGTAGGGGTTTTGGATGGAAACTGGTCGCATGAAGCAACGAGTTCCCTGCTGTAGGTTTACGGTATATTTAACTTGAAAGACTCCAGTCAGGTTGTTTTTTGACAAGTACGTGCAAGAACGTAATTTCGGTTGTACTATGTGACATATTAAACTGAGGTTAAACTCATTGCTGTTGATGGAGGCTAAAAAGCTTGACTGGGCCATCCCATATGAGAAATACATCATCTATATAGCGTCTCTATGTAAGTACATGGTGCATATAGATTGATAGAGACTCATTAGTAAGCAGTGAGTGTTCCCACTCCCCCAGGTACAGATTGGCATACGATGGGGCACAACATGTCGCAACGCCCTGTACCCGGGAGGTAGTGGGAACCGTCAAAGCAAAAAACATTGTGATATAGTATAAATTCAAGAGAATTCTAAATTAATTCTGTATAGGCAGGTTCACAGTCGCTGAATTGCGACAATACATGACATATTGTCGCAAGGCCTTTCACATGGGGAATGGTACAATAGAGTGATTCGACATCTATGGTGACCAATTGGACACCATCCTCGATGAACAGATCCTTTAAGGTTTGCAGAAAGATCGTGTCATGTACATAAGACGACAAACAAGCAACAAGAGGTTTTTAAGTAGCTGTCTACTACTCAGCTGAGATTTTCAGTGAGATTGCCACAGATGGATATTATAGGTCTGCCAGGGGGTTTTGTATGTTGTTTGTGTAGTTTGGGCAGAGCGTAAAAAGTGGCCTCTTTGGGATAACTAGTTCTAATGAATTCCCACAGTTGTTTTGTTATGACATTTTGGTGAAATGCCGTATCTACCATTGAATAGAAATCTTTGGTGAATTTATCCAAAAGTGACTGCTGGGTGGGTCGATACCACTCGGAGTTGCTAAGTATGTTCATACACATTTCGATGTACTGGACGCTATCCATGACCACGACATTGCCACCCTTGTCGAATGGTTTGATTATAATGTCGTGGTCGCGGGCCAGCGCATCGAGTGCAGCTCTCTCAGTATGATCGAGATTGGTTTTAGGTTCAGGAAAATTTTGCATCTTCCTAATATCTGCTGTCACAAGTTTCAAAAAAGCAGATGCGTTATGATTGGAACTTGGTGAAGGATACAAAGTGGATTTCTTTTTTAATGTAAGGTCGGGGCATGTGATTTAATCTGCCCACTAGGCACATCATCCACTGATGCGAGGAGAGCCTCTATGTCAACCGAATCAATAAGGTTTCAGCCTTGTTTTCTTCCAATAAACTGATTAGATTATTAAGTGCTTGCGTGTCCTGATGGGTGTGTCCAAATTCTAGATCCTGTTTTTTGGCGTATAAGCTCTTCAACAGAATCTTATGAACAAAGAGATGGACATTCTTGATGGCCCCAAATATGTCCAGATTGGACAGAAAGTGAGGCCACGTGCAAGAACATCGATCTGGTGTGTTGACTAAGTGAGTGGGACGACAAATTGACCACGTTTAACGTGGTGTGTGCGTATTGGTTTTGTGAATTTTGGATGGGTGTGCTTGAGGTTTCTTTTGCTGGGTCTGTATACGACCCCTCATTTGGTCTAAAAAAGATCCAGAACTGCTAGCTCGAGTTTGTGAATCAGATATGTCGCTATTGGTATTAAGTTGAGAGCGACCATCATTACCTGTCCTTAAAGGGGAGCCCTCCATATGAGAGGATTCGTCGTGTGATTCATCACCACGGCAGCAACGTTTTTGCTGTCTCCACCCTTTTGCTGTGAAAGAGAGATAGGTGAATGTGCAGAAGATTCATAATGATTGATACGTGCATTCTTGTTTTGTTTAAAGGAGTGTCTATCATAAGTTTGATTAGATTGCCATTTGTAGGCTCTACCATCTTCAAAAGCCTTTCTGTTTCTTTGTAGCTTTTTTAATTAGAATATTCTTAATGAATTGTTCCAAATGACATTTTAGCTTTTCCTCAGACTCAGCAAAAAGAGAGTGGGTCTTAGAAGGCAACATTTGGTTTTGAAGTTTTTCCAATTTCTCATCCACAACTATTACACGTTTTTGATATTCACTGATTAACAATGACATCATAGTTTTGGAACATGATTTTAAAATTGTCCTCCCAAGCAATTTTAAAGGTGGGGTCAATATTGTCAAATGTGGGATAAATTTGCACCCCGAGCCCAAAAGGGTTCAGATCTTCGGTAATATATTCTTCAAAAGACCTAATGTGCCAATATAATAAAGACTTTTTCTCTAGGATGTTGTGTAAGCATTAGGGTGAGCGAGAAGGGGCGGGGAAAGTAGTATAAAGAACGTCAGGGGCGGGGAAAGCGTGCGGAGCTTCACGCATGCGCAGTGTATATAACGGAAATACGCATGGATGAAAACGACGTTCAGTGTGTGGAAGAAGGTCGGAAGCAACGAACGTGTAGATCGAGGGTAGGTAACATTTTTTATACTTGATGACTTATCAATTGATGAGTTTGTGGCCTATATATGTTGAGAAAGATTAGTAGTAGTCTTGACTGACATTAGGATTTTTGTCTGGTTTTTGACTTGCAGCAATCATGCAGGTATTTAAAGATCCTGATTTTATGGCAGAGTTCCTGCAAAGGTGGAAGAATCTTCCTGTTTTATGACAGACCAAAAATAAAACAAATAAAAATAAAGAAGCCAGGAAGATAGCACTGGAGAGCATGCTTGAATTTGTGAAAACACAGATCCCCACAGCAACAATCGAGGATGTCAAGAAGAAAATTGGGACCATTAGGGGCACATATCGGACTGAACGCAACAGAGTCCTAACATCTATGAGGTCAGGAGCAGCTGCAGACAAAATTTACAAGCCGAATCTGTGGTACTACAGTCAGCTGAACTTCCTTGATGACCATCTTGAATCAAGGGAATCCCTTTCAAGCCTTCCCCCCAGAAGTAGCTCCAGCCTTCCCTGCAGCCAACCCTCCAGCCTTCCCTGCAGCCAAGTTCAACCTTCTTTGGAGGAACAAGCTGAATTCCTGGAGGAGCCTGATTTGACCATTGGGAGCCAGGTATAGTATTTACCGTATTTATCGGCGTATAACACGCACCGGCGTATAACACGCACCCCAAGTTTAGGAGGGAATTTTAAGGAAAAAAACTTTTAGGAGGGAAATTCAAGGAAAAAAAACTTACATTTAAATGCAGCATGCAGCCTTGCCCAGTGTCCATCTGCAGCCTTGCCCAGTGTCCATCTGTCCATCTGCAGCCGTGCCCAGTGTCCATCTGTCCATCTGCAGCCGTGCCTAGTGTCCATCTGTCCATCTGCAGCCTTGCCCAGTGTCCATCTGTCCATCTGCAGCCGTGCCCAGTGTCCATCTGTAGCCTTGCCCAGTGTCCATCTGTCCATCTGCAGCCGTGCCCAGTGTCCATCTGTCCATCTGCAGCCGTGCCCAGTGTTCATCTGTCCATCTGCAGCCGTGCCCAGTGCCTTTGCGATCGTGTCAGTCGCGGCGGTTTTTAAAATTTGGCGCCGATTTCTGTGGAGAGGAGCGAGCGGGGCCGAGTGTACTTCGGCTGGACTCGGCTCCTCTCGCAGTTCCGCCCATCTCCACTGACTGCGCCGCTGACGGAGAAAGCCGAGTTTACTTCGCCTAGACTCGTGTCTGCTCACAGTCACAGGCAGGACTGCGAGAGGAGCCGAGACTAGGCGAAGTACACTCGGCTTTCTCCGTCAGCGGTGCAGTCAGAGATGGGCGGGACTGCGAGAGGAGCCGAGTAAAGCCGATTGTACTTCGGCTTCGGCTCCGCTCGCTCCTCTCGCTCATTTTCAGCAGGGGAATTCGGAGTATCGGCGTATAACACGCACCCACGATTTTCCCCTGATTTTAATTTTCAATAAAAACCCCAAATTTTCCAAAAACATTTTTCATTGGGACGGGAAGTGAGGTGAAATGTTCTGAACAGGTGCACAGACAGCAAAACAAATGTTACAGGGGTGATAACCCTTCCCTATGTTCTCCAAAAAGCTTAAAAATAGATTTTTGGGCTGGAGCTACACTTAAAAATGTACCTGTTCCAAATTACAAACAGATTCTACTTAAGAACAAACCTACAGTCCTTGTCTTGTTTGCACCGCCTGTATACTGCTGTTCAGAGTATATGGGGCCTTTTTTTATTTTGGGTGTGGGGTTCCCCTTAATATCCATATAAGATCCAAAGGGGCTGGTAGTGGGCTGGGGTGGGGGGGTACCCATACCATTTTTCTTAATGATTTTCATCCATATTGCGACCAAACATTACATTAAAGCCGCAAGCAGTTTTAAATGACTTTTTTTCCTTTAGAAATTTCATTTTGTGCAGGGACAGTTCTAAACACGGGAAACACGTGCCGCTTCACAGGCATACTTTAGACATCCCTCAGGTACGATATTTAAAGGAATATTTCACTTTTTTTTCACTTTATGCCTCATTAAAATCACTGCTCCCGAAAAAACTGCCGTTTTTACAACTTCTTTTTGCATTACTACATGTCCCCTGGGGCAGGATCCGGGTCCTCAAACCATTTTTAGGACAATAACTTGCATATTAGCTGTTATAATTAGCACTTTTGATTTCGAATGTTCGCGTCCATTGTATTTAATAGGGTTCTAAAGTTTGCACAAATTTTCGGGCCGTTCGCAGATTCTGGTGCGAAACGAACAGGGGGGTGTTCGGCTCATCCCTAGTTCGCGTGTGCATTGCATAATAGCTTCCTCCTATGGTCGGAAGTGTCACAGCTCCCCAACAGTTTGAACAATGGTTCCTGCAACGTGGAATGTACCGAAAGACATTGATCTCAAACAACTGTGGTTTACCTTACATAAACAAATATACTTTCCTGCCATGCTTATAAACATATATACATTTTCTACGGCACATATTATTTTAATGGTACAATGAATAAAAAATGAAATAAAACCTGACTTTCGGTACATTCCACGTTGCGGGAACCATTGTTCAAACTGTATAGTTCTTATTGAAGCATACCTTTATTACTTATATGTATTTATATTTAGTGTTTGACACTGTGGTTTAGTATTCACATATTACACCTTTCCCCGTCATCACTCCTTGGGATGTTTCTGCGACTTTACATCGCATGAGATCCTCTTCATATACTCACAGTGTATCACTTATATCACGTTTCTCCACCAGGGGTTACACATCAATATATTGTTTTTACTTTTATAAGATTTGGTTGGGATCACTTACCTAACATATACTTTTAGCGCTACACTTTTCATTTTCACATTTATTCACAATTAGTCTATTGTTGTGTTGGCTGCTCACATTTTATATTTGGCACAATATTTATTATACATTTTTCTGTATACATGAGATATTGTTATTGGGAGATAGTTTGAGTCCATTTTGTACAACTAGAGGTAGGCCCCTATAGATTCAGCTCACAGAGATCGTGTGATTGGTGTTCACTGGTAACCACCCTGTTGCCTACAGAGGGGGCTCTCCTAAATGTAACAGCAGGTATACTAGAAACAAATTGAGACAATGAAGTATCCATAGTTAATAAATGCCAATACCTATTTAAGATTTGTCTAAACTGTTTGTGTTGTACTGAGTACATAGTAATAATCCTAGTTGTGTCGTTGGTGGACGGTTGTTTTTGTACATTGAGTAAATCACGACAAGACAGCTTAATGGTTTTCCTATATGCCTTTTTGAGTCATGTGTTGGAATAACCTCTTTCAAGGAGATATTGGCTGTAGGGTATGGATGCCAGTAGGGGTTTTGGATGGAAACTGGTCGCATGAAGCAACGAGTTCCCTGCTGTAGGTTTACGGTATATTTAACTTGAAAGACTCCAGTCAGGTTGTTTTTTGACAAGTACGTGCAAGAACGTAATTTCGGTTGTACTATGTGACATATTAAACTGAGGTTAAACTCATTGCTGTTGATGGAGGCTAAAAAGCTTGACTGGGCCATCCCATATGAGAAATACATCATCTATATAGCGTCTCTATGTAAGTACATGGTGCATATAGATTGATAGAGACTCATTAGTAAGCAGTGAGTGTTCCCACTCCCCCAGGTACAGATTGGCATACGATGGGGCACAACATGTCGCAACGCCCTGTACCCGGGAGGTAGTGGGAACCGTCAAAGCAAAAAACATTGTGATATAGTATAAATTCAAGAGAATTCTAAATTAATTCTGTATAGGCAGGTTCACAGTCGCTGAATTGCGACAATACATGACATATTGTCGCAAGGCCTTTCACATGGGGAATGGTACAATAGAGTGATTCGACATCTATGGTGACCAATTGGACACCATCCTCGATGAACAGATCCTTTAAGGTTTGCAGAAAGATCGTGTCATGTACATAAGACGACAAACAAGCAACAAGAGGTTTTTAAGTAGCTGTCTACTACTCAGCTGAGATTTTCAGTGAGATTGCCACAGATGGATATTATAGGTCTGCCAGGGGGTTTTGTATGTTGTTTGTGTAGTTTGGGCAGAGCGTAAAAAGTGGCCTCTTTGGGATAACTAGTTCTAATGAATTCCCACAGTTGTTTTGTTATGACATTTTGGTGAAATGCCGTATCTACCATTGAATAGAAATCTTTGGTGAATTTATCCAAAAGTGACTGCTGGGTGGGTCGATACCACTCGGAGTTGCTAAGTATGTTCATACACATTTCGATGTACTGGACGCTATCCATGACCACGACATTGCCACCCTTGTCGAATGGTTTGATTATAATGTCGTGGTCGCGGGCCAGCGCATCGAGTGCAGCTCTCTCAGTATGATCGAGATTGGTTTTAGGTTCAGGAAAATTTTGCATCTTCCTAATATCTGCTGTCACAAGTTTCAAAAAAGCAGATGCGTTATGATTGGAACTTGGTGAAGGATACAAAGTGGATTTCTTTTTTAATGTAAGGTCGGGGCATGTGATTTAATCTGCCCACTAGGCACATCATCCACTGATGCGAGGAGAGCCTCTATGTCAACCGAATCAATAAGGTTTCAGCCTTGTTTTCTTCCAATAAACTGATTAGATTATTAAGTGCTTGCGTGTCCTGATGGGTGTGTCCAAATTCTAGATCCTGTTTTTTGGCGTATAAGCTCTTCAACAGAATCTTATGAACAAAGAGATGGACATTCTTGATGGCCCCAAATATGTCCAGATTGGACAGAAAGTGAGGCCACGTGCAAGAACATCGATCTGGTGTGTTGACTAAGTGAGTGGGACGACAAATTGACCACGTTTAACGTGGTGTGTGCGTATTGGTTTTGTGAATTTTGGATGGGTGTGCTTGAGGTTTCTTTTGCTGGGTCTGTATACGACCCCTCATTTGGTCTAAAAAAGATCCAGAACTGCTAGCTCGAGTTTGTGAATCAGATATGTCGCTATTGGTATTAAGTTGAGAGCGACCATCATTACCTGTCCTTAAAGGGGAGCCCTCCATATGAGAGGATTCGTCGTGTGATTCATCACCACGGCAGCAACGTTTTTGCTGTCTCCACCCTTTTGCTGTGAAAGAGAGATAGGTGAATGTGCAGAAGATTCATAATGATTGATACGTGCATTCTTGTTTTGTTTAAAGGAGTGTCTATCATAAGTTTGATTAGATTGCCATTTGTAGGCTCTACCATCTTCAAAAGCCTTTCTGTTTCTTTGTAGCTTTTTTAATTAGAATATTCTTAATGAATTGTTCCAAATGACATTTTAGCTTTTCCTCAGACTCAGCAAAAAGAGAGTGGGTCTTAGAAGGCAACATTTGGTTTTGAAGTTTTTCCAATTTCTCATCCACAACTATTACACGTTTTTGATATTCACTGATTAACAATGACATCATAGTTTTGGAACATGATTTTAAAATTGTCCTCCCAAGCAATTTTAAAGGTGGGGTCAATATTGTCAAATGTGGGATAAATTTGCACCCCGAGCCCAAAAGGGTTCAGATCTTCGGTAATATATTCTTCAAAAGACCTAATGTGCCAATATAATAAAGACTTTTTCTCTAGGATGTTGTGTAAGCATTAGGGTGAGCGAGAAGGGGCGGGGAAAGTAGTATAAAGAACGTCAGGGGCGGGGAAAGCGTGCGGAGCTTCACGCATGCGCAGTGTATATAACGGAAATACGCATGGATGAAAACGACGTTCAGTGTGTGGAAGAAGGTCGGAAGCAACGAACGTGTAGATCGAGGGTAGGTAACATTTTTTATACTTGATGACTTATCAATTGATGAGTTTGTGGCCTATATATGTTGAGAAAGATTAGTAGTAGTCTTGACTGACATTAGGATTTTTGTCTGGTTTTTGACTTGCAGCAATCATGCAGGTATTTAAAGATCCTGATTTTATGGCAGAGTTCCTGCAAAGGTGGAAGAATCTTCCTGTTTTATGACAGACCAAAAATAAAACAAATAAAAATAAAGAAGCCAGGAAGATAGCACTGGAGAGCATGCTTGAATTTGTGAAAACACAGATCCCCACAGCAACAATCGAGGATGTCAAGAAGAAAATTGGGACCATTAGGGGCACATATCGGACTGAACGCAACAGAGTCCTAACATCTATGAGGTCAGGAGCAGCTGCAGACAAAATTTACAAGCCGAATCTGTGGTACTACAGTCAGCTGAACTTCCTTGATGACCATCTTGAATCAAGGGAATCCCTTTCAAGCCTTCCCCCCAGAAGTAGCTCCAGCCTTCCCTGCAGCCAACCCTCCAGCCTTCCCTGCAGCCAAGTTCAACCTTCTTTGGAGGAACAAGCTGAATTCCTGGAGGAGCCTGATTTGACCATTGGGAGCCAGGTATAGTATTTACCGTATTTATCGGCGTATAACACGCACCGGCGTATAACACGCACCCCAAGTTTAGGAGGGAATTTTAAGGAAAAAAACTTTTAGGAGGGAAATTCAAGGAAAAAAAACTTACATTTAAATGCAGCATGCAGCCTTGCCCAGTGTCCATCTGCAGCCTTGCCCAGTGTCCATCTGTCCATCTGCAGCCGTGCCCAGTGTCCATCTGTCCATCTGCAGCCGTGCCTAGTGTCCATCTGTCCATCTGCAGCCTTGCCCAGTGTCCATCTGTCCATCTGCAGCCGTGCCCAGTGTCCATCTGTAGCCTTGCCCAGTGTCCATCTGTCCATCTGCAGCCGTGCCCAGTGTCCATCTGTCCATCTGCAGCCGTGCCCAGTGTTCATCTGTCCATCTGCAGCCGTGCCCAGTGCCTTTGCGATCGTGTCAGTCGCGGCGGTTTTTAAAATTTGGCGCCGATTTCTGTGGAGAGGAGCGAGCGGGGCCGAGTGTACTTCGGCTGGACTCGGCTCCTCTCGCAGTTCCGCCCATCTCCACTGACTGCGCCGCTGACGGAGAAAGCCGAGTTTACTTCGCCTAGACTCGTGTCTGCTCACAGTCACAGGCAGGACTGCGAGAGGAGCCGAGACTAGGCGAAGTACACTCGGCTTTCTCCGTCAGCGGTGCAGTCAGAGATGGGCGGGACTGCGAGAGGAGCCGAGTAAAGCCGATTGTACTTCGGCTTCGGCTCCGCTCGCTCCTCTCGCTCATTTTCAGCAGGGGAATTCGGAGTATCGGCGTATAACACGCACCCACGATTTTCCCCTGATTTTAAGGGGAAAAAAGTGCGTGTTATACGCCGATAAATACGGTAGCTAAAGATTTCTTGTAGTAAAAGTATAATGATGTCAATGTTAAACTTGTGTGAAAAATTGTAACATTTACCAAAAAGTGTTTGACATATCAATAGACAGTAGTGGCCAAAAATGATGGTGACAAGAATGAAAAATGCTGGGGTCAGAATGATTGGCTTTATTATTTATTAGCATTCAATTTGCAACTGTCATGAGATGACAAATGTGTGTGATAGATGAAGCCAAAAATTTAATACACAGATACACAGACCGAACAAAGCCAGGATAAGGAGGGAGAAAATTTGAGCCAGGAGGAGGCAGGCCCCAGTGGGACCCAGGAGGAGGCAGGCCCCAGTGGGACACCGCGTAACACCAGGTCCCAGATACCTCCTCTACGCATTCCACAAAAAAGGGCCAGGAGGCTTATCCAGATGGAGGAGGAGACACAGGCCCTAATTAGGGAGGCTACTGTGGCCCTCAGAGAGCCCCCCACCGCTGCAGAGGGATTTGCTGCCCTTATTGGGCACAAACTGCCACAAATGGACATGGGCCAGCGTCTCCAATGTGAGACCATCATATTGAAGGCGGTCAACATGGGCATGATGGGTAAGCTGAACGATTTCACTGACCTTGTGGATATTAGGTATGTTCCTGCTCCTGCTTCTGCTCCAGTCCCTGCTCCTGCTCCTGCCACAAGATCTCCTCCAGGGACACAGCCTCCAAATACACAGTTAGCAAAGGCTGCAGGGAAGGCTGCAGGGAAGGCTACAGGGAAGGCTACAAAGAAGAGCAAAAAATGATTACATGATATGTCCTTCTCATGGTCCCAATTTTGTTCTTGACATCCTTTGTTGTTTGATGTGGTGATCTGTGTCTGCACTAATTCAAGCAGGGTCTCCAGTGCTGTCTTCCTGGCTTCTTTTGTTTTTTGTTTACCTGTGGTTTTGGTTTGCCTTCACCTATAATTTGTTTTTATGCCAGAATAAATGGATTTTTTGTTTCCATCAAAAAATTGAACATGTGTTTTTATTCCAAATAGAGAGTTTGCTAGTGAGTAGACAGGGACATTTAAAAAAAACATTAGAAATTACCAAGGGACACTAACCTCCTTGAGGGTAAATTATAATAAATAATAATGTTGTTGTGATAACTTGACGCACTCAAAAATATCAAAAAATTATGGAAAGCAGTCTAAAATATTATCCAAATAATAACCAAAAATAACATCTTCAATAAAAGATGGTTCAAAAAATAATTTTGTTTTTTAGAAAGATCTGGCTTACAAAAAATATAGATTAATCATGAGATCACAATAAATAATAAATTAAAAAGTTTGTCATAACTCTGTGAGAATATCAGCAGCAAAAAAATTGGATTATTGCAGCATTATAACAAAGAAAAGAATGCGCTGCATTAAGCAATGCAATAATTTACAGCATGGCGAATGTGCTATTTCCATTACGAACGCTAGTTTTACCAGAACGAGTGCTCCCTTCTCATCACTTGCTTCTGAGCGTGCGCGTTTTTTTTCATGTCGTTAAAGCCTACACACGGCCGTTTTTCATGACGAGAAAAGCGACGACGTGAAAAACGACGAGAAAAATTAGAGCATGTTCCAAATTTTTCATGGCCATTTTTCACGTCGTGAAAAATGCTCTGAAGCCCACACACGATCGTTTTTAATGACCATTTTAAAAAATGGCATTTTTCTCGTCATGAAAAACGGCCGTGTGTACGCGGCATGACAGGCAGGCCGGTGATTGTGCTAGCTGCAGACAGTCCATGTTTCACTTAGTGTACTACTGTGTGCTTTGCATAGCGTTCACCTAAAGCTCACCTGAATACAATTATTCTCTATACTGTGACAGGCAGGCCAGTGATTGTGCAAGCTGCAGACAGTCAGAGTTTAACTTAGTGTACTACTGTGTGCTTTGCATAGCGTTCACCTAAAGCTCACCTGAATACAGTTATTCTCTATACTGTGACAGGCAGGCCGGTGATTGTGCAAGCTGCAGACAGTTAGTGTTTCACTTAGTGTACTACTGTGTGCTTTGCATAGCGTTCACCTAAAGCTCACCTGAATACAATTATTCTCTATACTGTGACAGGCAGGCCGGTGATTGTGCAAGCTGCAGACAGTCAGAGTTTCACTTAGTGTACTACTGTGTGCTTTGCATAGCGTTCACCTAAAGCTCACCTGAATACAGTTATTCTCTATACTGTGACAGGCAGGCCGGTGATTGTGCAAGCTGCAGACAGTCAGTGTTTCACTTAGTGTACTACTGTGTGCTTTGCATAGCGTTCACCTAAAGCTCACCTGAATACAGTTATTCTCTATACTGTGACAGGCAGGCCGGTGATTGTGCAAGCTGCAGACAGTCAGTGCATAGCATTCACCTGAATACAGTTAGTGACTATTATAGTGGTGTTCTCATAATAAAACCACAAGCAGAGAGCTGAAAGTATTTTCAGTGTATTGTGTCCTCTGCACAGTTTTCACCTACAACTAACTGAAAACAATTGCTGCTTTTCCCAAACTAACACCACAGCAGGCCATTAGTATGTCTGGAAGGCAAACAATGAGAGGCAGACAGTCACGAGGCAATAAATGGTGCATCCTCATCAGCACGTGGCCGTGGTACACGCTTGTCCTTCTTTTCGGCAGCTGGCCATGTTGAGCCGCAACATGCCCAAGACTTGGTAGAGTGGATGACCAAGCCATCCTCCTCCTCCTCCTCATCCTCTCTCACCCAGGCTCAGGGTACTTTGTCTGGCAAAGCAGCTGCCAAAGCGGCCTCTTCCCTCGGCTCAATGGCATCAGTCACGCCTTCCCTAGCCCCACCATGTCCTCCTGAGGAGTCCCCCAAACTGTTTGAGCACAGTGTTGGGTACATGCTCCAAGAGGATGCCCAGCGTTTTGAAGGCTCCGATGATGGAACCCAGCTGAAGGAAGGCAGTAACGCGAGCTCAGAGAGAGGGCGTGCCCAACAAGGTCAGCTATTTGGCAGTCATGTTCCCCCAGCTGCAGCATACTGCCAGATTGGCTCCAGTGATGAGGAGGGAGGGGATGATGAGGTCACTGACTCCACGTGAGTGCCTGATAGGAGAGAGGAGGAGGAGGCACATCTCTAACGAGGCAGGATGCCCTCCAGGGGCCAGCTTAAGGGCAGCACACTGACTGCATCACAACGCAGAGCTCCGCATGTGCAGGGCGCTGCTGTCTCTGAGCGTTATTCAAAAAGTTCTTTGGTGTGGGACTTTTTTCAGACGTATGCAGCATATCGCACCGTTGCCATTTGCAACATATGTCTAAAGCGTATCTCACGTGGCCAAAACATCAGCCGCTTGGGCACCACGTGCTTGACCAGACATATGTCGACCTGCCATGCAGTCCATTGGCAAGCACACCTAAAAGACCCACACCAAAGAACAAGACAGACCTCTCCTTGCTCCTTATCAGCTGGGATCTCCAACCCCACTATACCTTCAGTCCTCTCTGAAACCTGCACTGAGAGGAATGAAGGTGTAGAATTAGGTGTGTCACAGCCAAGTACTTGCGGGCAATCTGCTATCGGTACACCGACGTCCGATTGTACCAGCCAAATTTCCCTGCCCCAGCTGCTGCAGGGGGGCAGGGAGCAGCCATCCACATGCCCAGAGGTTGAATGCTAGCTTGGCTAAATTGCTAGCACTTCAACTGCTGCCTTTTCAGTTGGTAGACTCTGCCCCCTTCCGTGAGTTTGTGGAATGTGCGGTTCCTCAGTGGCAGGTTCCCAAACGTCACTTTTTCTAATGGAAGGCGATTCCAGCTCTCTACCGGCATGTGGAAGGCAATGTCTTGGCCTCGCTGGACAGAGCGGTCAGCGGTAAGGTGCATATTACCGCTGACTCATGGTCCAGCAGGCATGGACAGGGACGTTACATATCTTTCACTGCGCTTTGGGTGACTGCTGGCAACTGGGAAGGATGGAGGACAAGGTGCAGTAGTGTTGGAGGTTGTTCCACCACCACGCCTCCAAAATGTTACTACTGGTGATTCTGACACACCTCTCTCCTCCACCCCCTCCTCTTCTTCTTCCTCCATGGCCTCTTCCTCTGCTGATTTGTCCTCTGAACCAGCGGTGCTCCGTAGGCGTTCAAGGGGCTACGCCAGTATGCAGGCAAAAAGATGCCATGCGGTGCTTGAGCTGGTGTGCTTGGGGGACAGGAGCCACACTGCAGCAGAGATTCTGTCAGCTCTGCAGGGGCAGGCTCAGAGGTGGTTGACGCCACGCCAGCTTAAGCCAGGAAAGGTGGGTTCCGACAATGGCACCAACCTCCTCTCTGCCCTCCGACAGGGACAACTGGCCCATGTGCCCTGTTGGGCTCACGTCCTTAACTTGGTGGTGCAGTGGTTCTTGGGCAGGTACCCGGGCTTACAGGAGGTCCTGAAGCAGGCCAGGAAACTCTGTGGGCATTTCCGCCGGTCATATAATGCCAGTGCTCAGCTGGCTGAGCTGCAAAAGGATTACAACCTGCCCAAGAACCGCCTAATCTGTGACATGCCCACCAGGTGGAACTCTACGTTGGCCATGCTGCAGCGGCTGCACACACAGCAGAGGCCCATCAATGAGTATCTGTTGCAATATGGCACCAGGACAGGGTCAAGGGAGCTTGGATTTTTTTCCCCACGCCAGTGGGCCATGATCAGGGATGCATGCACTGTCCTGGCACCATTTGAGGAGGCCACAAGGATGGTGAGCAGTGACAGTGCATGCATCAGTGACACTGTCCCTGTTGTCCACCTGTTGGAGCACACGATGCGTGGAATAATGGACAGGGCACTTGAGGCAGAACAAAGGCAGGAAGAGGAGAACTTCCTTACCCCTTTATCCAGACAGTGTTCCTGAGTTGAGTTGAGATGAGTTGAGAGGTATCTTAATATAGCGCGGTCTTACCCCGAAGGGTCCCGACGCACGTTCCTGCTGGCCCGGCTATCACACAGGAAGAGGAGGAGGAGGAGGATTGTGTCAGCATGGAGGTGGAGACTAGCACTCAGCATCAGCAGCAGTCTTCAAGGGATCAATTACAGTCCCAAGACACCCATGGACTTCTACGTGGCTGGGAGGAGGTGGCTGTGGATCATGTCGTCCTCAGTGACCCAGAGGACTTCACACCGAATGCCTCAGAAAGCCTACGCTGCATGGCCTCCCTGATCCTGAAAATCCTGCGGAAGGATCCTCGTATTCGTGCGATCAAGGAGAGGGATCATTACTGGCTGGCAACACTCCCTGATCCATGTTACAAGGGTAAGGTTGCGGACCTTATCTTGCCGTCGCAGAGGGAGCAGAGGATGAGGCATCTTCGGGAGGCCTTGCAGAACGGTCTGTGCAACACGTTCCCAGAGACTGGGAGATTACAAATTCCTGGTCTTGGACAACGTGTTGCTGAGGCTTCGGTCAGTCAAAGAAGGAGCGGTGGAGAAGGTGGCCGTCTGACTGATGCGTTCAGACAATTTTTTAGTCCGCAGCCCCAGGGTATGATCGGTTCCAGCAACCATCGCCAGCGTCTGGTTTACATGGTGCAGGAATACCTAGGGGCAAGATCAGACTTGGACACCTTTCCCACCGAAAATCCTCTGGGTTACTGGGTCTTGAGGATGGATCACTGGCCAGAGCTTGCACAGTATGCAATTGAGATACTGGCCTGTCCTGCATCCAGCGTTCTTTCGGAACGCACATTCAGTGCTGCTAGAGGCTTTGTAACCGATCACAGGGTGCGCCTGTCAACCGACTCGGTCGATTGACTGACCTTCACAAAAATGAATCAGTCTTGGATCACCACCAGCTACCAAGCACCCGATGCTGATGTAACAGAATAATTTTCTTTTAAATGTCATATCCCTTCAAGACTGCCTATGCTGATGCAGAGTGACTATCCAGTTATGCTGAGTGACTATCCCCTTCCTCCTCAATAATCATGCTGATAGCTTGAAAGAACATTTTGGTTCTGGGCACCGCCACCAGTGGCTAAGGCCCAATTTTTCAGCCCCTGTTTAAAAGGGGCGTGTATTTACAATTTTTGATGCAATGCTTTGCAGCAGGGCTCATTGCTGTGCTCCAAGTACAGTATCTGTGAGGGGTTGCAGTGTTGTGGCACCAGTGCATAAGGCCCAATTTTTCTGCCCCTGTTTAACAGGGGCATGTTATTACAATTTTTGATGCAATACTTTGCAACAGGGCTCATTGCTGCGCTCCAACTACAGTATCTTTGAGGGGTTGCAGTGTTGTGGCACCAGCACCTGATACTAAGGCCCAGTTTTTCTGCCCCTGTTTAAAAGGGGCGTGTAATTACAATTTTTGATGCAATACTTTGCAACAGGGCTCATTGCTGCGCTCCAAGTACAGTATCTGTGAGGGGTTGCAGTGTTGTGGTACCAGCACCAGTGCCTAAGGCCCAATTTTTCTGCCCCTGTTTAACAGGGGCATGTAATTACAATTCTTGATCTAATAATTCACAGCAGGGCCCATTCCTGCGCCCACTAAGAGTAACTGTGAGGGCTTACAGTGTTGTGGCAACATCACCATCAAAGGCCCAATTTTTCTGCCCATGTTCAACAGGGGCATGTAATTACAATTCTTGATCTAATATTTCACAGCTAGGCCCATTCCTGCGCCCACTAAGAGTAACTGTGAGGGCTTACAGTGTTGTGGCACAAGCACCACCACCAAAGGCCCAATTTTTCCTACCACTGTTCAACAATGGCATGAGATTACAATTCCTGATATAATAGTTCACAGCAGGGCGTTCCAGCGCCCACCAAGTGTAACTGTGAGGGCTTACAGTGTTGTGGCAACACCAACAACTAAGGGGCAAATTTCTGCAGAGTATATACGGCAGGCCCCTGCTTTCAAACATCCAACTTACAAACGACTCCTACTTGCAAACGGAAGGAGACAACAGGAAGTGAGAGGAAATCTACCCCTAGGAAGGGAAATTCTCTCCTGTACTAGTTAATATGGGAAAAATGTGTCTCCTCTCTACTGATGCTTTATCACTAGAGTTGAGCGGGTAGCTGGATATTCGGGTCCGGCGGGTTCGGCCGAACTTCGGAAAAAAGTTCGGATTCGGGACCGAACTTTAACCCGAACCCAGACCCGGACCCGGACCCCATTGAAGTCAATGGGGACCCGGACTTCTGACGACTAAAAAGGCTCTAAAAAAGTAATGGAAAGGGCTAGAGGGCTGCAAATGGCAGCAAAATGTTGTTAAGAACATGGCAAGTGCTCTGCAAACAAATGTGGATAGGAAATAACTTAAAAGAACATAAAAAAAATTAAAAAAAAAAAAATATGCTGGAGGCCCCCTTTTCAGCAGAAGAGGTACAGGAAGTCATTAAGAACCTCAGAAACTCAACGGCACGATGCCACACATATGGTGGGAATGCCCCAGAATACGCCCTTTCTGGAATAAATTATTTAATTTAATGGATAAGCTAGTGGGAAAATAAAATACTTTCAAATAAAAATGTAGCGGGGTGCTAAATTTAAGGAAAGTGTTTGAGTGGTAAATAGGCTCAAATACCCTAATTCTGTAGGATTCATGGACCATTTTGTCCTCGGGGGACAGTATTGGTGTGCAGTTCCCTGCGGCCTACAGGTGGCGCCTTTTGTGTCCACTCTTGGCAGTAGTACAGCGGGGCGGGGAACCTGCTGTGCATGCCGGGAGAGCATATAAAAGGGGCAGACCTTTGGCCTGGGGGCTGATGTCCAGTGGGGTCCGCGCCCAGGTGCCTTCGGCCTGGGTGCATGTGTTCCTGTTCCATCTCGGGCACCTTTAGCCCAGGGTGAGGTACTATCCTGGAGTTCTTGCTGCCCTGGGTATGGAGGCCTAGGGGCGGGAGTAAAGCCTGGAGTCCAGAGCCGCCTCGTGTAGGGGACCCTGTTCCAGGGAAGGGAGGATCATTCTGATGGACCGATGCGGGAGTCACGGTGAAGGAATGGTCTGTTGACTCCCTGGAGAGATGTCTTCCCCTTGATATGGGCTAGGTTCGTAGAAGGAGAAGCTCAAGGTCACCTTGACTGTATCAGAGGCCTTATTCAACCGGCCCGTGGCAGGGGCCTTATACACCCTGGTCTGTGGCTGAGACCAAAGTTCTCCAGGCCCGTGGCAGGGGCCTTGTACACCCGGTCTGTGGCAGAGACCAACCTCAATGTCTGTGGCAGAGACCGTGCGCCAAAAACTGTTTGAGAAACCTAAGCAGTGAAGTGAATGTGCTACGTTTGTGCCTGGACCTCCTCCACACCTTAAGCTGTCCTGTTTCTTTGCTCTAACCTTTTCTATCTGAGTACAGTTTATTTTGCCATGAGAGAATAAGAGTTGGAGTTTCAGCTGGTGTGGACATTGACTTTACTGGCAATTAAAGGACTTGCCTCTACCTACAGTAGAGGTGAGAATCATCCTCTGGAGGAGTTTTGACTCCGGCTGTGGACACGGCCCGTCAAGTACACCGCTCAACCTCTTTATATAGGAGGATACGGGCTGGTAGTGCGGTGTGCCTTTCTCCCTCCTGCGAAGAGCCAACAACATAAAGGCAGGTAAGGGGGAAAGGATCTGTGCGCTACAAAAAAATAAAATAAAAATTGTAATCTTGGCCTAGCAGGACGAGGTCCATATGGAGTAGGAGGTTGAGGTGGCGGTGGATGTGGCTGTGTAGGTGGAAGCGGCGGTGGAGGAGGACGAGGTAGCCAACACTGGTTTAAAAATACAACAATGGCTGGGTAAGGCCGGTGATGTGTCGAATTCTGTCCCCTGTCGAATAGTGTCCGCCCTGTACTGCGCTTGCTGAGTATGTAGGACAAGGGGATTTCAAAAATCTCCCAAGACTAACGGCGCCTGCGTGTTGAGTTCAGGTGAAAGCCACACCATCCGTGGTTCAAGCCGAGCCAAGCAAGGCCGCGATCGAAGCGAGCCCGTGAGGGGCCCTGTTACTATGTGCTACCGTATGTCCTCTTGGATGGTGGGGCTTGAACCTGCACTCACAGCGCAGGCGCCGTTCATCTTCGGAGATTTTGTGAATCTCCTTGTCCTCTGTACTGCGCAAGCGCTGCGCCTGCGCAGTACGGGCCGGGCACAATCCGATGGCCGGACAGTTTTTGTCACAACACCTGTATAAATGTCTATTCTGCACAAGGTACGGACAAGTCCTGTGGGATCCATGCCTGGTTCATTTTAATGAACGTGAGCTTGTCCACATTGGCTCTGGACAGTCGGCTGCGCTTGTCTGTGATAACGCCCCCTGCCGTGCTAAATACACGTTCAGATAATACACTGGCTGCAGGGCAGGCCAGCACCTCCAAGGCATAAACGGCAAGCTCAGGCCATGTGCCCAATTTGGAGACCCAGAAGTTAAAGGGGGCAGACCCGTCATCCAGTACGTGTAGGCCTGTGGACACATACTGCTCAACCATGTTGGTGAAATGCTGCCTCCTGCTAAGACGTTCCATCTCAGCTGGTGGTGCTGGTTGTTGTGGCGTGCTGACAAAGCTTTTCCACATTTCGGCCATGCTAACCCTGCCTTCTGAGGTGCTGCCGGTGCCCCGGCTGTGTTGGCGACCTCTTCCTCCTCCTCTGCCTTCGCCTTGTGCTTCCACCGTACGCCCGCTGTCAGGTGGGAATGCCACCAGCAGCGCGTCTACCAGCGTGCGCTTGTACTCGCGCATCTTACGATCCCGCTCCAGTGAGGGAATTAAGGACGGTACGTTGTCCTTGTAACGGGGATCCAGCAGGGTGGCCACCCAGTAATCAGCACCAGTTAAAATGTGGGCAACTCGGCTGTCGTTGCGGAGACACTGCAGCATGTAATCGCTCATGTGTGCCAGGCTGCCCAGAGGCAAAGAAAAGCTGTCCTCTGTGGGAGGTGTATCGTCTGTGTCCTCTGTATCCCCCCAGCCACGCACCAGTAATGGCCACGAGCTGGTCTGAGTGCCACCCTGCTGTGAACATGGCTCCTCCTCCTCCTCCTCCTCCTCCTCCTCCTCCTCCTCCATCTCCTCCTCCACCTCGTCATCCTCCAGAACTGTGCCCTTTCTGCCGGACAATTGTGTACCTGGCGTTTGTTGGTGCAGGAACCCACCCTCGTAGCCACTTGTGAAAGACTGCCCTGAAAGCCTTTGAAATGATCCCGCTTCCTCCTCCTCCTCCTCATCCTCCTGTGCCACATCCTCTTCCATCATCGCACGAAGCGTTTTTTCAAGGAGGCATAGAACTGGGATAGTAACGCTGAGAACGGCGTCATTGGCACTGGCCATGTTGGTGGAGTACTCGAAACAGCGCAACAAGGCACACAGGTCTCGCATGGAGGCCCAGTTATTGGTGGTGAAGTGGTGCTGTTCCGCAGAGCGACTCACGCGTGATTGCTGCAGCTGAAACTCCACTATTGCCTGCTGCTGCTCGCACAGTCTGGCCAGCATGTGCAAGGTGGAGTTCCACCTTGTGGGCACGTCACATATGAGGCGGTGAGCGGGAAGGCCGAAGTTACGCTGCAGCGCTGACAGGCGAGCAGCAGCAGGGTGAGAACGCCGAAAGTGCGCACAGACAGCCCGCACTTTCTGCAGCAGCTCTGGCATATTGGGGTAATTTTTAAGGAACCTCTGGACCACCAAGTTCAGCACATGCGCCAGGCAAGGGATGTGCGTCAAACCGGCTAGACCCAGAGCTGCTACGAGATTTCGCCCATTATCGCACACCACCAGGCCGGGCTTGAGGCTCACTGACAGCAACCACTCATCGGTCTGTTGTTCCATGTCCCTCCACAACTCCTGCGCGGTGTGGGGATTTTCCCCCAAACAGGAAAGTTTTAAAACTGCCTGCTGTCGTTTACCCCTGGCTGTGCTGAAGTTGGTGGTGAAGGTGTTACGCTGAATGGATGAGGAGGCGGTAGAGGATGAGGAAGCGGAGAAGGAGGAGTTAGCAACAGGAGGCAAACTGAAGCGCCCTGCAATCCTCGGTGGTGGAAGGACATGCGCCAAACCGCTATCTGCCTCAGGCCCAGCCGCCACTGCATTTACCCAGTGTGCTGTTAGGGAGATATAACGTCCCTGACCGTGCTTACTGGTCCACGCATCCGTAGTTAGGTGGACCTTACCACAGATGGCGTTGCGCAGTGCACACCTGATTTTGTCCCCCACCTGGTTGTGCAGGGAAGGGATGGCTCGCCTGGAAAAGTAGTGGCGGCTGGGCACGACGTACTGCGGGACAGCCAATGCCATCAGGCTTTTAAAACTCTGCGTCTCCACCAGACGGAATGACAGCATTTCAAAGGCCAGGAATTTTGAAATGCTGGCATTCAGGGCCAGGGATCGCGGGTGGCTAGGGGGGTACTTCCTCTTCCGCTCCAATGTTTGGGAGATAGAGAGCTGAACGCTTCCATGGGACATTGTGGAGATGGTTGGTGACCCAGGTGGTAGTGTTGCTGGCAGATCCTCTGTTTGCGGGGTGACAGGTGCCACTGTCACTACAGAGGTGGATGAAGAGGCCGAGACTGCAGCAGAAGAGGAAGCAGGAGGAGCCAGAGACCTTTCTTGGTTTTTGAGGTGTCTACTCCACTGCAGCTCGTGCTTTGCACTTAGATGCCTGGTCATGCAGCTTGTGCTCAGGTTGAGAACGTTTATGCCTCGCTTCAGGCTCTGATTGCACAGCGTGCAAACCACTCGTGTCTTGTCATCAACACACTGTGTGAAGAACTGCCACGCTAGGGAAGTCCTTGGACCTGGCTTTGGTGTGCTCGGTCCCTTGCTGCGTTGGGCAGTAGCAGATGTACTGTCTAGGGGACGAATGCTCAGTTTTTGCACCCTGCTCCCTCTTCTGCTGTGCTGGTGGCTCTGTGCGACCACCGCCTCTTCCTCCGAACTACACTGGTCACCTGCATAACGTTGATTCCATGTGGGGTCGAGGACCTCATCGTCCTCCACATCATCTTCCACCCAGTCTTCACCCCTGCCCTCCATGTCTGTCTGCACAATTGTGAAAGCAGCAGCAGTTGGCACCTGTGTTTCGTCATCATCCGAGACGTGCTGCGATGGTCCTCCCATGTACCCATCATGAAACATAAGTGGTTGGCCATCGGTGCACTCAATCTCTTCCACTTCTGGGGCAGGGCTAGGTGGATGGCCCTGGGAAACCCTGCTAACAGAGTCATCGAAAAGCAGAAGAGACTGCTGCATGATTTGGGGCTCAGACTGCTTGGCTGATTTGCAAGGGGGTGAGGTGAAAGACTGATGGACATGGGCTTCAGGTGCCAACTCTGATCTTTCATCAGAAGAGTGGGTGGGAGACAATGTGAAGGAACCCGAGGCACTGTCAGCAACCCAATCTACTATCGCCTGTACTTGTCCTGGCCTAAACATTGGTACAGCCTCATTAGGCGCGACAAAATACCGCCGCAGGCTCGGTCGCCTACTCGCACCTGAGGAAGGTGTTTCACTTGTGCGTGTAGCTGGCACAGATCCACCACGTCCTCTCCCTGCAACAGGAGCTCCACCAGCAGCACCACGACCGGGGCCACCACGTCCCTTTGACCTTCCCCTCATATTTTCAAAATTTAGGATCTTGCCCTAAATGGCGTTTTTTGGAAGACCACAACACACCCACAGTACGTAATGGCTGAAACGCACAGCTACAGAACTGCAGAAAATGCTATTAAAAAAAAAAAGGTTGTTTTTTTTAGTATAGCACAGTACAAGGAAAATATATAGAAATTGTTTATTTCACACACCTCCAGATGTGTATTTCACACTGCAAAATATTTTCTGTGGCCCTAAATGGCGTTTTTTGCCAGAGCACAACACACCCACAGCACGTAACCGCTGAATCGCACAGCTACAGAAAATGCTATTCAAAAAAAAAGGTTGTTTTTTTTAGTATAGCACTGTACAAGAAGAATATATAGAAATTGTTTATTTTACACACCTCCAGATGTGTATTTCACACTGCAAAATATTTTCTGTGGCCCTAAATGGCGTTTTTTGCCAGACCACAACACACCCACAGCACGTAACCGCTGAATCGCACAGCTACAGAAAATGCTATTCAAAAAAAAGGTTGTTTTTTTTAGTATAGCACTGTACAAGAAGAATATATAGAAATTGTTTATTTTACACACCTCCAGATGTGTATTTCACACTGCAAAATATTTTCTGTGGCCCTAAATGGCGTTTTTTGCAAGAGCACAACAACCCCAACAGTATATAACCGCTGAATCGCACAGCTATAGAAGTGCAGAGAATGCTATTCAAAAAAAATGTTGTTTTTTTTTTAGTATAGCACTGTACAATATATAGAAATTGTTTATTTTACACACCTCCAGATGTGTATTTCACACTGCAAAATATTTTCTGTGGCCCTAAATGGCGTTTTTTGCCAGACCACAACACACCCACAGCAAGTAACCGCTGAATCGCACAGCTACAGAAAATGCTATTCAAAAAAAAGGTTGTTTTTTTTAGTATAGCACTGTACAAGAAGAATATATAGAAATTGTTTATTTTACACACCTCCAGATGTGTATTTCACACTGCAAAATATTTTCTGTGGCCCTAAATGGCGTTTTTTGGAAGAGCACAACACAACCACAGTATTTAACCACTGAATCGCACAGCTATAGAAGTGCAGAGAATGCTATTCAAAAAAAATTTTGTTTTTGTTAGTATAGCACTGTACAATATATAGAAATTGTTTATTTTACACACCTCCACATGTGTATTTCACACTGCAATTTATTTTCTGTGGCCCTAAATGGCGTTTTTTGGAAGAGCACAACAACCCCAACAGTATATAACCGCTGAATCGCACAGCTGCAGAGGCCAGAGAATGCTATTCAAAAATAATGTTGTTTTTTCACACACCTCCAGATGTGTATTTCACACTGCAAAATATTTTCTGTGGCCCTAAATGGCGTTTTTTGCAAGAGCACAACAACCCCAACAGTATATAACCGCTGAATCGCACAGCTGCAGAGGCCAGAGAATGCTTTTTAAAAATAATGTTGTTTTTTCACACACCTCCAGATGTGTATTTCACACTGCAAAATATTTTCTGTGGCCCTAAATGGCGTTTTTTGGAAGAGCACAACACAACCACAGTATTTAACCACTGAATCGCACAGCTACAGAAGTGCAGAGAATGCTATTCAAAAAAAATGTTGTTTTTTTTAGTATAGCACTGTACAATATATAGAAATTGTTTATTTTACACACCTCCACATGTGTATTTCACACTGCAATTTATTTTCTGTGGCCCTAAATGGCGTTTTTTGGAAGAGCACAACAACCCCAACAGTATATAACCGCTGAATCGCACAGCTGCAGAGGCCAGAGAATGCTATTCAAAAATAATGTTGTTTTTTCACACACCTCCAGATGTGTATTTCACACTGCAAAATATTTTCTGTGGCCCTAAATGGCGTTTTTTGCAAGAGCACAACAACCCCAACAGTATATAACCGCTGAATCGCACAGCTGCAGAGGCCAGAGAATGCTTTTTAAAAATAATGTTGTTTTTTCACACACCTCCAGATGTGTATTTCACACTGCAAAATATTTTCTGTGGCCCTAAATGGCGTTTTTTGGAAGAGCACAACACAACCACAGTATTTAACCACTGAATCGCACAGCTATAGAAGTGCAGAGAATGCTATTCAAAAAAAATGTTGTTTTTTTTAGTATAGCACTGTACAATATATAGAAATTGTTTATTTTACACACCTCCACATGTGTATTTCACACTGCAATTTATTTTCTGTGGCCCTAAATGGTGTTTTTTGGAAGAGCACAACAACCCCAACAGTATATAACCGCTGAATCGCACAGCTGCAGAGGCCAGAGAATGCTATTCAAAAATAATGTTGTTTTTTCACACACCTCCAGATGTGTATTTCACACTGCAAAATATTTTCTGTGGCCCTAAATGGCGTTTTTTGCAAGAGCACAACAACCCCAACAGTATATAACCGCTGAATCGCACAGCTGCAGAGGCCAGAGAATGCTTTTTAAAAATAATGTTGTTTTTTCACACACCTCCAGATGTGTATTTCACACTGCAAAATATTTTCTGTGGCCCTAAATGGCGTTTTTTGGAAGAGCACAACACAACCACAGTATTTAACCACTGAATCACACAGCTATAGAAGTGCAGAGAATGCTATTCAAAAAAAATGTTGTTTTTTTTAGTATAGCACTGTACAATATATAGAAATTGTTTATTTTACACACCTCCACATGTGTATTTCACACTGCAATTTATTTTCTGTGGCCCTAAATGGCGTTTTTTGCAAGAGCACAACAACCCCAACAGTATATAACCGCTGAATCGCACAGCTGCAGAGGCCAGAGAATGCTTTTTAAAAATAATGTTGTTTTTTCACACACCTCCAGATGTGTATTTCACACTGCAAAATATTTTCTGTGGCCCTAAATGGCGTTTTTTGGAAGAGCACAACACAACCACAGTATTTAACCACTGAATCGCACAGCTATAGAAGTGCAGAGAATGCTATTCAAAAAAAATGTTGTTTTTTTTTAGTATAGCACTGTACAATATATAGAAATTGTTTATTTTACACACCTCCACATGTGTATTTCACACTGCAATTTATTTTCTGTGGCCCTAAATGGCGTTTTTTGGAAGAGCACAACAACCCCAACAGTATATAACCGCTGAATCGCACAGCTGCAGAGGCCAGAGAATGCTATTCAAAAATAATGTTGTTTTTTCACACGTCTCCAGATGTGTATTTCACACTGCAAAATATTTTCTGTGGCCCTAAATGGCGTTTTTTGGAAGAGCACAACACAACCACAGTATTTAACCACTGAATCGCACAGCTATAGAAGTGCAGAGAATGCTATTCAAAAAAAATGTTGTTTTTTTTAGTATAGCACTGTACAATATATAGAAATTGTTTATTTTACACACCTCCACATGTGTATTTCACACTGCAATTTATTTTCTGTGGCCCTAAATGGCGTTTTTTGGAAGAGCACAACAACCCCAACAGTATATAACCGCTGAATCGCACAGCTGCAGAGGCCAGAGAATGCTATTCAAAAATAATGTTGTTTTTTCACACACTTCCAGATGTGTATTTCACACTGCAAAATATTTTCTGTGGCCCTAAATGGCGTTTTTTGCAAGAGCACAACAACCCCAACAGTATATAACCGCTGAATCGCACAGCTGCAGAGGCCAGAGAATGCTTTTTAAAAATAATGTTGTTTTTTCACACACCTCCAGATGTGTATTTCACACTGCAAAATATTTTCTGTGGCCCTAAATGGCGTTTTTTGGAAGAGCACAACACAACCACAGTATTTAACCACTGAATCGCACAGCTATAGAAGTGCAGAGAATGCTATTCAAAAAAAATGTTGTTTTTTTAGTATAGCACTGTACAATATATAGAAATTGTTTATTTTACACACCTCCACATGTGTATTTCACACTGCAATTTATTTTCTGTGGCCCTAAATGGCGTTTTTTGGAAGAGCACAACAACCCCAACAGTATATAACCGCTGAATCGCACAGCTGCAGAGGCCAGAGAATGCTATTCAAAAATAATGTTGTTTTTTCAAACACCTCCAGATGTGTATTTCACACTGCAAAATATTTTCTGTGGCCCTAAATGGCGTTTTTTGCAAGAGCACAACAACCCCAACAGTATATAACCGCTGAATCGCACAGCTGCAGAGGCCAGAGAATGCTTTTTAAAAATAATGTTGTTTTTTCACACACCTCCAGATGTGTATTTCACACTGCAAAATATTTTCTGTGGCCCTAAATGGCGTTTTTTGGAAGAGCACAACACAACCACAGTATTTAACCACTGAATCGCACAGCTATAGAAGTGCAGAGAATGCTATTCAAAAAAAATGTTTTTTTTTTTAGTATAGCACTGTACAATATATAGAAATTGTTTATTTTACACACCTCCACATGTGTATTTCACACTGCAATTTATTTTCTGTGGCCCTAAATGGCGTTTTTTGGAAGAGCACAACAACCCCAACAGTATATAACCGCTGAATTGCACAGCTGCAGAGGCCAGAGAATGCTATTCAAAAATAATGTTGTTTTTTCACACACCTCCAGATGTGTATTTCACACTGCAAAATATTTTCTGTGGCCCTAAATGGCGTTTTTTGGAAGAGCACAACACAACCACAGTATTTAACCACTGAATCGCACAGCTATAGAAGTGCAGAGAATGCTATTCAAAAAAAATGTTGTTTTTTTTAGTATAGCACTGTACAATATATAGAAATTGTTTATTTTACACACCTCCACATGTGTATTTCACACTGCAATTTATTTTCTGTGGCCCTAAATGGCGTTTTTTTGAAGAGCACAACAACCCCAACAGTATATAACCGCTGAATCGCACAGCTGCAGAGGCCAGAGAATGCTATTCAAAAATAATGTTGTTTTTTCACACACCTCCAGATGTGTATTTCACACTGCAAAATATTTTCTGTGGCCCTAAATGGCGTTTTTTGGAAGAGCACAACACACCCACAGTATATAACCGCTGAATCGCACAGCTGCAGAGAATGCTATTCAAAAAAAAGGTTTTTTTTTTTTTTAGTATAGCATAGTACAAGAAAAATATATAGAAATTGGTTATTTCACACAACTAGAGATATACACTGCAAAATATTTTTTTTGCCCAAAAATAGGTCTTTTTTGCGCACAACAAAGTGCCTTTTTTTTTTTGCAACAGCACAATAAAGTGCCTTTTTTTTTTTTTGGGGCCCAAAAATGGGTCTTTTTAGCAAAAGCACAATAAAGTTCCTTTTTTTTTTTTTTTTTCTGCCCGAAATGGGTCTTTTAGCAAGAGCACAATACAGCCACAGTATGGAATAGGTGTATCACTCAACGTAATGCAGTGCTGGTGCACTGAGCTTGCAACACAAACAGATAAACCTATGCAGATCGCTGAGCTATTATATCTCTCAATCTGGACTCCTATCTAAATCTCTCTCCCTGAAAGCACAAACAAGATCCTGCCCCTACACTACACTACACTGTCTCTCTATCTTTTCTATCAGTAGATTGCAGAATCAGGACTAACTCCTATCATATAATTCTCTCCCTCACAGCAACAGCAGCCAGGATCCTTTCCCTACACTGTCTAAAAGCAGAGTGACGATCTGTGCTGTGTGCCTCTTGCTTATATAGAAGCTGGTCACATGCTGGGTCACATGTTGCACTGACCAATCACAGCCATGCCATTAGTAGGCATGGCTATGATGGCTTCTAAGGGCACACCAGCTAATCAAATGGTGATTGGCTGGCCCCTGAAGCATTTCTAACTGCGCCATTAAATTCCCGAATCCGGACCCGAACCCGGACTTTAGCGCAAAATCCGGGTCCGGGTCCGGGGTCGGGAAAACGCCAAAATTCGGTACGGACCCGAACTTTACAGTTCGGGTCCGCTCAACACTATTTATCACCAATCCTTGTTTCAATAAAAACCCCAAATTTTCCAAAAACATTTTTCATTGGGACGGGAAGTGAGGTGAAATGTTCTGAACAGGTGCACAGACAGCAAAACAAATGTTACAGGGGTGATAACCCTTCCCTATGTTCTCCAAAAAGCTTAAAAATAGATTTTTGGGCTGGAGCTACACTTAAAAATTTACCTGTTCCAAATTACAAACAGATTCTACTTAAGAACAAACCTACAGTCCTTGTCTTGTTTGCACCGCCTGTATACTGCTGTTCAGAGTATATGGGGCCTTTTTTTATTTTGGGTGTGGGGTTCCCCTTAATATCCATATAAGATCCAAAGGGGCTGGTAGTGGGCTGGGGTGGGGGGGTACCCGGTACCCATACCATTTCTCTTAATGATTTTCATCCATATTGCGACCAAACATTACATTAAAGCCGCAAGCAGTTTTAAATGACTTTTTTTCCTTTAGAAATTTCATTTTGTGCAGGGACAGTTCTAAACACGGGAAACACGTGCCGCTTCACAGGCATACTTTAGACATCCCTCAGGTACGATATTTAAAGGAATATTTCACTTTTTTTTCACTTTATGCCTCATTAAAATCACTGCTCCCGAAAAAACTGCCGTTTTTACAACTTCTTTTTGCATTACTACATGTCCCCTGGGGCAGGATCCGGGTCCTCAAACCATTTTTAGGACAATAACTTGCATATTAGCTGTTATAATTAGCACTTTTGATTTCGAATGTTCGCGTCCATTGTATTTAACCACTTAAGCCCCGGACCATTTCGGGCCATTAGGACCAAGCCTGTTTTTGGGATTCGGCACTGCGCTGCTTTAACTGTAAATTGTGCGGACATGCAATGTTGTACCCAAATGAAATTTGCGTCCTTTTCTTCCCACAAATAGAGATTTCTTTTAATGGTATTTGATTGCCTCTGCGATTTTTATTTTTTGCGATATAAACAGAAAAAGACCGAAAATTTTGAAAAAAAATGATATTTTCTACTTTTTGTTATAAGAAAAATCGAATAAACTCAATTTTAGTCATACATTTAGGCCAAAATGTATTCAGCCACATGTCTTTAGTAAAAAAAATGTCAATAAGCGTATATTTATTGGTTTGCGCAAAAGTTATAGCGTTTACAAACTAGGGTACATTTTCTGAAATTTACACAGCTTTAAATTTATGACTGCCTATCTCATTTCTTGAGGTGCTAAAATGGCAGGGCAGTACAAAACCCCCCCAAATGACCCCATTTTGGAAAGTAGACACCCCAAGGAAATTGCTGAGAGGCATGTTGAGCCCATTGAATATTTTTTTTTTTTGTCCCAAGTGATTGAATAATGACAAAAAAAAATAAAAAAATTACAAAAAGTTGTCACTAAATGATATATTGCTCACACATGCCATGGTTATATGTGGAATTGCACCCCAAAATACATTCTGCTGCTTCTCCTGAGTACGGGGATACCACATGTGTGGGACTTTTTAGGAGCCTAGCCACGTACGGGACCCCGGAAACCAAGCACCGCCTTCAGGATTTCTAAGGGCGCAAATTTTTGATTTCACTCCTCACTACCTATCACAGTTTCGAAGGCCATAAAATGCCAAAATAGCACAAAACCCCCCCAAATGACCCCATTTTGGAAAGTAGACACCCCAAGCTATTTACTGAGAGGCATGTTCAGTCCATGGAATATTTTATATTTTGCCACAAGTTGCGGGAATATGACAAACTTTTTTTTTTTTGCACAAAGTTGTCACTAAATGATATATTGCTCACACATGCCATGGGCATATGTGAAATTACACCCCAAAATACATTCTGCTGCTTCTCCTGAGTACGGGGATACCACATGTGTGGGACTTTTTGGGAGCCTAGCCGCGTACGGGACCCCAAAAACCAAGCACCGCCTTCAAGGTTTCTAAGGGCATACATTTTTGATTTCACTCCTCACTACCTATCACAGTTTTGAAGGCCATAAAATGCCAAGATGGCACAAAACCCCCCCAAATGACCCCATTTTGGAAAGTAGACACCCCAAGCTATTTGCTGAGAGGCATGTTGACCCCATTGAATTTTTTTTTTGTCCCAAATGATTGAATAATGACAAAAAGAAAAAAAAAATGTACAAAAAGTTGTCACTAAATGATATATTGCTCACACATGCCATGGTTATATGTGGAATTGCACCCCAAAATACATTCTGCTGCTTTTCCTGAGTACGGGGATACCACATGTGTGGGACTTTTTGGGAGCCTAGCCGCGTACAGGGCCCCAAAAACCAAGCACCGCCTTCAGGATTTCTAAGGGCGTAAATTTTTGATTTCACTCCTCACTACCTATCACAGTTTCGAAGGCCATAAAATGCCAAAATAGCACAAAACCCCCCCAAATTACCCCATTTTGGAAAGTAGACACCCCAAGCTATTTGCTGAGAGGCATGTTGAGTCCATGGAATATTTTATATTTTGCCACAGGTTGCGGGAATATGACAAACTGTTTTTTTTTTTGCACAAAGTTGTCACTAAATGATATATTGCTCACACATGCCATGGGCATATGTGAAATTACACCCCAAAATACATTCTGCTGCTTCTCCTGAGTACGGGGATACCACATGTGTGGGACTTTTTGGGAGCCTAGCCGCGTACGGGACCCCAAAAACCAAGCACCGCCTTCAAGGTTTCTAAGGGCATAAATTTTTGATTTCGCTCCTCACTACCTATCACAGTTTTGAAGGCCATAAAATGCCAAGATGGCACAAAACCCCCCTAAATGACCCCATTTTGGAAAGTAGACACCCCAAGCTATTTGCTGAGAGGCATGTTGAGCCCATTGAATATTTTTTTTTTTGTCCCAAATGATTGAATTATGACAAAAAGAAAAAAAAAATGTACAAAAAGTTGTCACTAAATGATATATTGCTCACACATGCCATGGTTATATGTGAAATTACACCCCAAAATACATTCTGCTGGTTCTCCTGAGTACGGGGATACCACATGTGTGGGACTTTTTGGGAGCCTAGCCGCGTACGGGACCCCAAAAACCAAGCACCGCCTTCAAGGTTTCTAAGGGCATAAATTTTTGATTTCGCTCCTCACTACCTATCACAGTTTTGAAGGCCATAAAATGCCAAGATGGCACAAAACCCCCCCAAATGACCCCATTTTGGAAAGTAGACACCCCAAGCTATTTGCTGAGAGGCATGTTGAGCCCATTGAATATTTTTTTTTTTTTGTCCCAAATGATTGAATAATGACAAAAAGAAAAAAAAAATGTACAAAAAGTTGTCACTAAATGATATATTGCTCACACATGCCATGGTTATATGTGAAATTACACCCCAAAATACATTCTGCTGGTTCTCCTGAGTACGGGGATACCACATGTGTGGGACTTTTTGGGAGCCTAGCCGCGTACGGGACCCCAAAAACCAAGCACCGCCTTCAAGGTTTCTAAGGGCATAAATTTTTGATTTCACTCCTCACTACCTATCACAGTTTTGAAGGCCATAAAATGTCAAAATAGCCCAAAACCCCCACAAATGACCCCATTTTGGAAAGTAGACACCCCAAGCTATTTGCTGAGAGGCATGGTGAGTATTTTACAGCTCTCATTTGTTTTTGAAAATTAAGAAAGACATTTTTTTTTCTTTTTTTTTTTCTTTTTTTACATTTTCAAAACTTTGTGACAAAAAGCGAGATCTGCAAAATACTCAACATACCTCTCAGCAAATAGCTTGGGGTGTCTACTTTCCAAAATGGGGTCATTTGGGGGGGTTTTGTGCCATCTGGGCATTCCATGGCCTCCGAAACTGTGATAGGCAGTGAGGAGTGAAATCAAAAATTTACACCCATAGAAATCCTGAAGGCGGTGCTTGGTTTTTGGGGTCCCGTACGCGACTAGGCTCCCAAAAAGTCCCACACATGTGGTATCCCCGTACTCAGGAGAAGCAACAGAATGTATTTTGGGGTGTAATTCCACATATGCCCATGGCATGTTTGAGCAATATATAATTTAGTGACAACTTTTTGTAAATTTTTTTTTTTTTTTGGTCATTATTCAATCACTTGGGACAAAAAAAAAAAAATATTCAATGGGCTCAACATGCCTCTCAGCAAATAGCTTGAGGTGTCTACTTTACAAAATGGGGTCATTTGGGGGGGTTTTGAACTGTCCTGGCATTTTATGCACAACATTAGGAAGCTTATGTCACACATCATCCACTCTTCTAACCACTTGAAGACAAAGCCCTTTCTGACACTTTTTGTTTACATGAAAGAAAATTTTTTTTTGCAAGAAAATTATGTTGAACCCCCAAACATTATATATTTTTTTAAAGCAAAGGCCCTACAGATTAAAATAGTGGGTGTTGCATTTTTTTTTACACACAGTATTTGCGCAGCGATTTTTCAAACGCATTTTTTGGGGGAAAAACACACTTTTTTTATTTTTAATGCACTAAAAAACACTATATTGCCCAAATGTTTGATGAAATAAAAAAGATGATCATAGGCCGAGTACATAGATACCAAACACGACATGCTTTAAAATTGCGCACAAACGCGCAGCGGCGACAAACTACATTCATTTTTAAAAGCATTTAAAAGCCTTTACAGGTTACCACGTTAGATTTACAGAGGAGGTCTACTGCTAAAATGACTGCCCTCGATCTGACCTTCGCGGTGATACCTCACATGCATGATGCAATTGCTGTTTACATATGACGCTAGACCGACGCTTGCGTTCGCCTTTGCGCAATAGCAGGGGGGGACAGCGGTGCTTTTTTTTTTTTTTTTTTTTATTATTTATTTGGCATTTTTATTTTATTTTTAAACTGTGCCTTCCATATTTTATTTTTTTACCATTTTTATCGTTATCTCAGGGAATGTAAATATCCCCTATGATAGCAATAGGTAGTGACAGGTACTCTTTTTTTGAAAAAAATTGGGGGGTTAGACCCTAGATCTTTCCTCTGCCCTCAAAGCATCTGACCACACCAAGATCGGTGTGATAAAATGCTTTCCCAATTTCCCAATGGCGCTTTTTATATCCGGGGGGGGACATTCCCTCCCACTGCTTGTAAAAGCAGTCTAGAGGCTAATTATCTGCTAGAATTGCTTTTACATGAAAGCCGGCTGCTGGCTGAAAAGAATGATTCCAAGATGATACCTAAACCCGCAGGCATCATTCTGGTATAAACATTCAAAGTCCAGCAACATACCAGTACGTTGCTGGTCCTTGTTGGACATGTATTGTAATCTTTTTTTTCATACAGCCTATTGGCTGAACGAAAAAAAGAGATTGATTGGTGGGTATGCCCACCATTAGAATACCTCCCTTCATCCACCCACTTCTAATGATGGGCATATATGCCGAAGCATGGGGGCATCCTCCCGCAAAAAAGTTATGCCGCGTACACACGGTCAAGCCTTCGTCGGAATTTCGACCGTATGTACGCGGCATAAAAGGTTATGCCGCGTACACACGGTCGGACTTTTCCACGGATAAGCCTCCGTTGGAATTTCGACCGTATATACGCGGCATTAGGAGCAAAATCGCTCCTCCGCCCCTGCTGCCCCCATGCTTCGGCATATATGCTCTTTTTTTTAACTGTGGTGGTGAAATCACCTCCTACAGCGTTGGAGTCACGGCTTTATGTATCGTGGGAGCAAACGCTGTTGCTGTCAAGATAAATAGATCCGCGCTGCAACTGAATGGCGTACCTGCTAAGCAAATGGTGGTTAACATTAAAACAAAGTAACATTACAGTACAACAGTAAGACCTTACCATGCCATACCTGCAAAGCAAATACCAAAACAAAACCTAGTAAAAAATAAAAAAATTTTTTAACGCAACCTGTGCCTAAAATATATATATGCCGAAGCATGGGGGCATCCTCCCGCAAAAAAGTTATGCCGCGTACACACGGTCGGAATTTCGACCGTATGTACGCGGCATTAGGAGCAAAATCGCTCCTCCGCCCCTGCTGCCCCCATGCTTCGGCATATATGCTCTTTTTTTTAACTGTGGTGGTGAAATCACCTCCTACAGCGTTGGAGTCACGGCTTTATGTATCGTGGGAGCAAACGCTGTTGCTGTCAAGATAAATAGATCCGCGCTGCAACTGAATGGCGTACCTGCTAAGCAAATGGTGGTTAACATTAAAACAAAGTAACATTACAGTACAACAGTAAGACCTTACCATGCCATACCTGCAAAGCAAATACCAAAACAAAACCTAGTAAAAAATAAAAAAAATGTTTTAACGCAACCTGTGCCTAAAATATATATATGCCGAAGCATGGGGGCATCCTCCCGCAAAAAAGTTATGCCGCGTACACACGGTCGGAATTTCGACGGTATGTACGCGGCATTAGGAGCAAAATCGCTCCTCCGCCCCTGCTGCCCCCATGCTTCGGCATATATGCTCTTTTTTTTAACTGTGGTGGTGAAATCACCTCCTACAGCGTTGGAGTCACGGCTTTATGTATCGTGGGAGCAAACGCTGTTGCTGTCAAGATAAATAGATCCGCGCTGCAACTGAATGGCGTACCTGCTAAGCAAATGGTGGTTAACATTAAAACAAAGTAACATTACAGTACAACAGTAAGACCTTACCATGTCATACCTGCAAAGCAAATACCAAAACAAAACCTAGTAAAAAATAAAAAAAATGTTTTAACGCAACCTGTGCCTAAAATATATATATGCCGAAGCATGGGGGCATCCTCCCGCAAAAAAGTTATGCCGCGTACACACGGTCGGAATTTCGACGGTATGTACGCGGCATTAGGAGCAAAATCGCTCCTCCGCCCCTGCTGCCCCCATGCTTCGGCATATATGCTCTTTTTTTTAACTGTGGTGGTGAAATCACCTCCTACAGCACTGGAGTCACGGCTTTATGTATCGTGGGAGCAAACGCTGTTGCTGTCAAGATAAATAATTCCGCGCTGCAGTTGAATGGCGCACCTGAAAACAAAAAATTACATACCTGAAAAGCAAGCATGATAAAACATTGCAGAATAGAATACAGTAAAAAAGAGCAGAACAATAGAGAGAAAATAGAGAGAGAGAGAGAACAATAAAACGACAACTATTTTTGGTTTTTTTATTTTATATTTTTTTTGTGTTTTGTTTTTTACGTTTTTTTTTTCTTTTTTACACTTTTTTTTGTAACTTTACAACTGTAATGGTTCGGGTCTCTCAAAATGTAATGGCATCTTGGGAGACCCTGTGTAAGTGTGTCCTAGTCTGTGAAATGCTGTACCCTACGCTAAAACTTCACTTTTGAGTGGTAGCGTTCAAAACATTCACCTTGGCAAAGACCAGGCTTGTCAGGACAGAGTGGACAAAAACTACGGGTGTCACGCCTAAATCCGCGCTTGCTACAGACACGACATCTTTTTTGGGGGTGGCTTTGGGTAGGGGTACTCGGGAGGACATACGAATAATGCCTCTCATGCAGCCGGCTTACTGCATTTGGTTGGGGATGGTGAGGTGCAGAACCGCCTGGATACAGGAGTTCTGTGACTATCTCATTCTGGAATTTTAGAAGAGATAACGTCCCGCCTGAAGCTCTGTATAGCACATGAGCGTTCAGCAAAGCCAATTGGAATAATGATAGAGACACTTTTTTGTACCAGCGTCTCGCCTTACGGTCAATTAGATACGGCGCCATCAACTGGTCGTTGAGGTCCACCCCTCCCATATTTTGGTTATATTCGTGGACACAGAGGGGTTTCTCCACAACACCAGTCGCCGTACGAATTTGGACTGTCGTGTCTGCATGAAGGGAGGTAAGAAGGAAAACATTCTTATTGTCCCTCCACTTCATAGCGAGCAAGTTATTACACTTCAAGCAGGCTCTCTCCCCCAGCCTAAGACGGGCATCTACAAGCCGCTGGGGAAAGCCCCGGCGATTAGGTCGCACGGTGCCACATGCTCCAATCTTTTGATCAAACAAGTGACTAAACAGTGGCACGCTCGTGTAATAATTGTCCACATACAAGTGGTACCCCTTTCCGAATAAGGGTGACACCAAGTTCCACACTATCTTGCCAGCGCTCCCTATGTAATCCGGGCAGTTGACCGACTCAATCTGACTGTCTTTTCCCTCATAAACCGTAAAGTTCACTACATAGCCTGTTGCCCTGTCACAGAACTTGTAGAGCTTGACCCCGTATCTGGCACGCTTGCTGGGAAGGTACTGCTTGAAAGACAAGCGGCCAGAAAATTTAATCAGGGACTCATCAACGCAGACAACTTGATCGGGAGTAAACAAGGCTGCAAAACGTTCGTTGAAGTGGTTTATGAGGGGCCGAATTTTATAGAGCCGGTCGTATTCAGGGTCCCCACGTGGACGACAAAGTTCATTGTCGTTGAAGTGCATGAACCGCAAAATCTGCTCGTATCGTGCCCTGGACATGGAGGCAGAGAACACGGGCATGTGGACAATTGGGTGTGTGGACCAATAAGCACGCAATGACGGAAATTTATGTGTGCCCATGTTGAGGGAAAGGCCCAGAAAGGTCTTAAATTCGGAAACCGTAATTGGTTTCCAATTTCTGGCAATTTTAGGCAACTGGGGGTTAGCGGCGATAAATTGACCAGCATATAAATTACTCTGGTCCACAATAGATCTATAGAGATCTTCCGTGAAAAACAGCGAATAAAAATCGATTGGCATAAAATCAGCTGTTTCCACCTGAATACCGGGTTGGGCAGTGAATGGGGGAAGTACGGGTTCTGCAGAAGTGGTGGGGACCCAATCAGGATAGGCGAATTCTGCAGGAAGGGCAGTATGGGCACGACGGGCCTGCCTTTGTCTTCTTAGTGGCAGCGGGACACTACTTGTGCTTGCCACCTCGCCAGCTTGAACTGCACTTATGGGACTCGCCACGTCACCAAGTGTTACTGCAGTGCTGGATGTACGTCCAGGCTGTACTAGGCCGCTGGTGCTTGCCAGTTCACCAGAAGGAATAGCGGCGCTAGTACTACTCTGCTCCATGATACGAGAGACCTGCGGTTCTTGCTCCTCAACAACCTCAGAAGATCGGGATCGGGTACGCCTGACCTTAGCAGGGACCTCAACTTCGTCGTCAGAGCTATCTGACGTGGGGCCGCTGACATCACTGTCTTCTACGGGAAGATATTCTGAACCTGAATCTGACAGATACGTGACCTCCTCTTCACTATCTGTCATGCTCAGAATCTCGTAGGCCTCTTTACTAGTGTACCTTCGACTTGCCATTTTGGGCTCTAAATTTAGGGGTACACTAGTAAGATTCACAGGAAAAAAAGCACCTGACTGTCGTCAGCAAATATATCAAACGCTACAAAAAAACTGTTAGCGATCGCAGGGATCAGGCCTGTCTCTGCGAACGCTGCAGTTATGTGTGTTGTGTTTGGTAAGTGACAGTGATCGATCGATACTGCACTTGGGTGGGCTGGGCTGGGCTGGGCTGGGCGGAGGGGCTAAACGCAGGCGCTAGCAGGTATCTGGGCTGATCCCGCTAACACTGCGTTTTTGGGAACCCTAAACCGCTGGGGATGCTAGTATAGATCTGATCAGATACTATACCACTAAGGGGGGTGTATGCTTTGCGCGTGGGTGTTAGCGTTACTGGCACTAACCTAACACTGCCTGGGGCGACGCAGACCGTCTCTGGCGCTAAAACCTAATTGATCTCACCCGCCGGGCGATCAGGGGGGTTAAACCTTTATTGGGTTATATACGGCGGGTGCCCTGATGCTATAAAAAGCAAACTAATCAACCAGCGTCACCCGTAACCTTTATATGGTGATCACTGGTGAAAGGGTTAACTAGGGGCAATCAGGGGGTTAAAACCTTTATTAGGTTAAATATGGGGGTACCTGACACCAATAAAAACCTGCGGCGAACCTAAAAAAAAAATAACTGCCTATCTAAAACACCAGCGACACGAATACAGCGATCGGAAAAACAATCGCTTAGTGACGCTGAAGTTAGGGGGTGAAAGGGTTACCTGGGGGGTGATCAAGGGGTTAAACCTTTATTAGGGGGGGTTAGGGGGCTACCCTGGACCTAAAGGGGCCTAATCCTAACTGCCCTGCAACTTTTTACAATCACAGATGACACTAAATGCAGTGATCAGTAAAATAAATGATCACTGCAATCAGTGACACTGTGATTGGGGGCTTTGGGGTGACCTGGGGGGTGATCTGGGGGTGACTGGGGGGTGATTTGTGTGCCTATGTGTACCTACGTGTCAGTGGACTGTTGGAGCACTAACCTCTGTCTTCACTCCTCGGCGCCGGGAACGAAAAGACCGCGGCGAGGGAGATGACATCACTTCCTCCAGCCTGTGTTTACATCACATGGCGGAGGAAGCAATTTCATTGGCCGGGAGCGATCGCGAGGGGGGGGCGGAATCGAGCGGCCGCCCCCTCATGCCTGATCGCTCCCGAACACTTAACGGCCGCTCACTGCAGTGAAGGGGGGTCCGGATGGACCCCCCAACTGCACAAAGGCGATCACGTAGATCTACGTGATTCTGCCTGTCCGTGCCATTCTGCCGACGTAAATCGGCGGTGGGCGGTCGTTAAGTGGTTAATAGGGTTCTAAAGTTTGCACAAATTTTCGGGCCGTTCGCAGATTCTGGTGCGAAACGAACAGGGGGGTGTTCGGCTCATCCCTAGTTCGCGTGTGCATTGCATAATAGCTTCCTCCTATGGTCGGAAGTGTCACGGCTCCCCAACAGTTTGAACAATGGTTCCTGCAACGTGGAATGTACCGAAAGCCATTGATCCCAAACAACTGTGGTTTACCTTAAATAAACAAATATACTTTCCTGCCATACTTATAAACATATATACATTTTCTACGGCACATATTATTTTAATGGTACAATGAATAAAAAATTAAATAAAACCTGACTTTCGGTACATTCCACGTTGCGGGAACCATTGTTCAAACTGTATAGTTCTTATTGAAGCATACCTTTATTACTTATATGTATTTATATTTAGTGTTTGACACTGTGGTTTAGTATTCACATATTACACCTTTCCCCGTCATCACTCCTTGGGATCTTTCTGCAACTTTACATCGCATGAGATCCTCTTCATATACTCACAGTGTATCACTTATATCACGTTTCTCCACCAGGGGTTACACATCAATATATTGTTTTTACTTTTATAAGATTTGGTTGGGATCACTTACCTAACATATACTTTTAGCGCTACACTTTTCATTTTCACATTTATTCACAATTAGTCTATTGTTGTGTTGGCTGCTCACATTTTAGATTTGGCACAATATTTATTATACATTTTTCTGTATACATGAGATATTGTTATTGGGAGATAGTTTGAGTCGATTTTGTACAACTAGAGGTAGGCCCCTATAGATTCAGCTCACAGAGATCGTGTGATTGGTGTTCACTGGTAACCACCCTGTTGCCTACAGAGGGGGCTCTCCTAAATGTAACAGCAGGTATACTAGAAACAAATTGAGACAATGAAGTATCCATAGTTAATAAATGCCAATACCTATTTAAGATTTGTCTAAACTGTTTGTGTTGTACTGAGTACATAGTAATAATCCTAGTTGTGTCGTTGGTGGACGGTTGTTTTTGTACATTGAGTAAATCACGACAAGACAGCTTAATGGTTTTCCTATATGCCTTTTTGAGTCATCTGTTGGAATAACCTCTTTCAAGGAGGTATTGGCTGTAGGGTATGGATGCCAGTAGGGGTTTTGGATGGAAACTGGTCGCATGAAGCAACGAGTTCCCTGCTGTAGGTTTACGGTATATTTAACTTGAAAGACTCCAGTCAGGTTTTTTTTTGACAAGTACGTGCAAGAAAGTAATTTCGGTTGTACTATGTGACATATTAAACTGAGGTTAAACTCATTGCTGTTGATGGAGGCTAAAAAGCTTGACTGGGCCATCCCATATGAGAAATACATCATCTATATAGCGTCTCCATGTAAGTACATGGTGCATATAGATTGATAGAGACTCATTAGAAAGCAGTGAGTGTTCCCACTCCCCCAGGTACAGATTGGCGTACGATGGGGCACAACATGTCGCAACGCCCTGTACCCGGGAGGTAGTGGGAACCGTCAAAGCAAAAAACATTGTGATATAGTATAAATTCAAGAGAATTCTAAATTAATTCTGTATAGGCAGGTTCACAGTCGCTGAATTGCGACAATACATGACATATTGTCGCAAGGCCTTTCACATGGGGAATGGTACAATAGAGTGATTCGACATCTATGGTGACCAATTGGACACCATCCTCGATGAACAGATCCTTTAAGGTTTGCAGAAAGATCGTGCCATGTACATAAGACGACAAACAAGCAACAAGAGGTTTTTAAGTAGCTGTCTACTACTCAGCTGAGATTTTCGGTGAGATTGCCACAGATGGATATTATAGGACTGCCAGGGGGTTTTGTATGTTGTTTGTGTAGTTTGGGCAGAGCGTAAAAAGTGGCCTCTTTGGGATAACTAGTTCTAATGAATTCCCACAGTTGTTTTGTTATGACATTTTGGTGAAATGCCGTATCTACCATTGAATAGAAATCTTTGGTGAATTTATCCAAAAGTGACCGCTGGGTGGGTCGATACCACTCGGAGTTGCTAAGTATGTTCATAAACATCTCGATGTACTGGACGCTATCCATGACCACGACATTGCCACCCTTGTCGAATGGTTTGATTATAATGTCGTGGTCGCGGGCCAGCGCATCGAGTGCAGCTCTCTCAGTATGATCGAGATTGGTTTTAGGTTCAGGAAAATTTTGCATCTTCCTAATATCTGCTGTCACAAGTTTCAAAAAAGCAGATGTGTTATGACTGGAACTTGGTGAAGGATACAAAGTGGATTTCTTTTTTAATGTAAGGTCGGGGGCATGTGATTTAATCTGCCCACTAGGCACATCATCCACTGATGCGAGGAGAGCCTCTATGTCAACCGAATCAATAAGGTTTCAGCCTTGTTTTCTTCCAATAAACTGATTAGATTATTAAGTGCTTGCGTGTCCTGATGGGTGTGTCCAAATTCTAGATCCTGTTTTTTGGCGTATAAGCTCTTCAACAGAATCTTATGAACAAAGAGATGGACATTCTTGATGGCCCCAAATATGTCCAGATTGGACAGAAAGTGAGGCCACGTGCAAGAACATCGATCTGGTGTGTTGACTAAGTGAGTGGGACGACAAATTGACCACGTTTAACGTGGTGTGTGCGTATTGGTTTTGTGAATTTTGGATGGGTGTGCTTGAGGTTTCTTTTGCTGGGTCTGTATACGACCCCTCATTTGGTCTAAAAAAGATCCAGAACCGCTAGCTCGAGTTTGTGTATCAGATATGTCGCTATTGGTATTAAGTTGAGAGCGACCATCATTACCTGTCCTTAAAGGGGAGCCCTCCATATGAGAGGATTCGTCGTGTGATTCATCACCACGGCAGCAACGTTTTTGCTGTCTCCACCCTTTTGCTGAGAAAGAGAGATAGGTGAATGTGCAGAAGATTCATAATGATTGATACGTGCATTCTTGTTTTGTTTAAAGGAGCGTCTATCATTAGTTTGATTAGATTGCCATTTGTAGGCTCTACCATCTTCAAAAGCCTTTCTGTTTCTTTGTAGCTTTTTTAATTAGAATATTCTTAATGAATTGTTCCAAATGACATTTTAGCTTTTCCTCAGACTCAGCAAAAAGAGAGTGGGTCTTAGAAGGCAACATTTGGTTTTGAAGTTTTTCCAATTTCTCATCCACAACTATTACACGTTTTTGATATTCACTGATTAACAATGACATCATAGTTTTGGAACATGATTTTAAAATTGTCCTTCCAAGCAATTTTAAAGGTGGGGTCAATATTGTCAAATGTGGGATAAATTTGCACCCCGAGCCCAAAAGGGTTCAGATCTTCGGTAATATATTCTTCAAAAGACCTAATGTGCCAATATAATAAAGACTTTTTCTCTAGGATTTGACTGAGGTTTAGAAAAATTGATGACGTCTGTCTTCACAGCTGATTAGGCGGAACTAACACCGCTCCACATGGATGCAATTTAATTGGCTCACACTGGATAGATTCTGGTATGTAAGTCCTGATGGCTGGTCGGCTTTTGTCAGTTCTCTGGCCGCCGACCTGCTGTCAGCACTGCTCGCTGCTCCAGTCCAAGGTAATTACCTTTAGTTCTGAACCGGCCAAGCATGGACAAGTCCCTGCTTTACTATTTATCTTAAAACTATACACATGTGTATATTCATATGCACCCTAACTAAGAGAGGGATTCATTTTCCTTCTTGTGCAATTGTCTCTACAGTATAAGCCCTGTTGCTGTGTTACACACCAGGCGCCTTTTGTGGGTGCGTCCCAACGACCGGCCTGTGGATACACGCATAACCATCCCCACTGTGTATGGATTTGTGCAGCCAGCATGTACTGTTTCTTTGTGCTGTTTTTATTCCTGTAAATTTCAGTGAATCAAATATATGTAAGTACCTTTGGTCTTGTTATTCTATACTGTAGCCCAAAAAAGGTTGCTGATAGTATTTTGATGTTTTCTGTATATCATTATGCAAATATCATTATATACCTGTATTTATGTTACAGACCAGAAAATAGCCACCCAACTTTAATACTACCCCTGAGGAAGGAAAATGTATACCAATGCAAAATAATTTCCGAAACATGTCGAGTATATGTATGAGAATCCAATTGGCTAATCTCAATTTATTTTGAGCAGTAATTTGGACTATTAGTTTGGGTTATTATATTATATATACACTGTCTTGCTTATGCTGATTCATTGGTGCACTGTTCAAATACTTTAAGTAAAATTATGTTTTATACACAATACATTTTCTACTTGTTGTACATTAATAAAGCTGGCACTCCTGTGCCTTTTTTTACCTACTCTGATTCTTACTACTTTTATCTGCCATATAAAGTCCAAAGGGGCATCCCCCAATGCACTTTGCTGCATGTTTTCTCCATTTATCCATCTTTTTTTTTTTTCCAAATATGATATTATTAAAAAAAAAATCAGGAATGAATTGCATATACATACTATAACAGTGATTACAGAAAGGGAGATCATAGTCTCCTAAAATAGTAAGCATATATTACAAAAGAACCTTAACATATATTAAATTTATACATACAAGAACTCAAAAATCTAAATATCCCCCTATCTCACTGCTACAGTATCACCTTATGTGACAAAGCACCTCTGATTCATTCCGTATACTTTAACTTGAAAAACAAATATAAATAGAGGACAAGAGGAGATACAGTGGGGAAAAAAGGATTTAGTCAGCCACCAATTGTACAAGTTCTCCCACTTAAAAAGATGAGGGAGGCCTGTAATTGTCATCATAGGCAAACCTCAACTATGCGAGACAATCACATTGTCTGATTTGGAAAGATTTTTTTTTTGCAAATTATGGTGGAAAATAAGTATTTGGTCACCTACAAACAAGCAAAATTTCTGGCTCTCACAGACCTGTATCTTCTTTTTTAAGAGACTCCTCTGTCCTCCACTCATTACCTGTATTAATGGCACCTGTTTGAACTTGTTATCAGTATAAAAGACCCCTGTCCACAACCTCAAACAGTCACACTCCAAACTCCACTATGGTGAAGACCAAAGTGCTGGCGAAGGACACCAGAAACAAAATTGTAGAACTGCACCAGGCTGGGAAGACTGAATCTGCAATAGGCAAGCAGCTTGGTGTGAAGAAATCAACTGTGGGAGCAATAATTAGAAAATGGAAGACATACAAGGCCACTGATAATCTCCCTCGATCTGGGGCTCCACGCAAGTTCTCAACCCATGGGGTCAAAATGATCACAAGAACGGTGAACAAAAATCCCAGAACCACACAGGGGGACCTAGTGAATGACCTGCAGAGAGCTGGGACCAACGTAACAAAGGCTACCATCAGTAACACACTATGCCACCAGGGACTCAGATCCTGCAGTGCCAGACGTGTCCCCCTGCTTAAGCCAGTACATGTCCGGGCCCGTCTGAGGTTTGCTAGAGAGCATTTGGATGATCCAGAAGAGGATTGGGAGAATGTCATATGGTCAGATGAAACCAAAGTAAAACTGTTTGGTAGAAACACAACTCGTCGTGTTTGAAGGAGAGAGAATGCTAAACTGCAACCAAAGAACACCATACCTACTGTGAAGCATGGGGGTGGCAACATCATGCTTTGGGGCTGTTTCTCTGCAAAGGGAACAGGATGACTGATCCGTGTACATGAAAGAATGAATGGGGTCATGTATCTTGAGATTTTGAGTGCAAACCTCCTCCCATCAGCAAGGGCATTGAAGATGAAACATGGCTGGGTCTTTCAGCATGACAATGATCCCAAACGTACTGCCCGGGCAACGAAGGAGTGGCTTCGTAAGAAGCATTTCAAGGTCCTGGAGTGGCCTAGCCAGTCTCCAGATCTCAACCCCATAGAAAACCTTTGGAGGGAGTTGAAAGTCTGTGTTGCCCAGCGACAGCCCCAAAACATCACTGCTCTAGAGGAGAACTGTATGGAGGAATGGGCCAACATACCAGCAACAGTGTGTGACAACCTTGTGAAGACTTACAGAAAACGTTTGACCATATAACAAAGTATTAAGATGAACTTTTGATATTGACCAAATACTTATTTTCCACCATAATTTGCAAAAAAAAATATTTTCAAATCAGACAATGTGATTGTCTGGATTTATTTCCACATTTTGTCTCTCATAGTTGAGGTTTACCTATGATGACAATTACAGGCCTCTCTCATCTTTTTAAGTGGGAGAACTTGTACAATTGGTGGCTGACTAAATACTTTTTTGCCCCACTGTATAACATAAAAAAAAAGAGGGGAAAGGGAGGGGGGAGGGAAGGGGGAAGGGAAGTTTTGGAGGGGAGGGAAGGGGAAAGAAAAATAAATAGGGGAAGGATTCCGAAAATGGCGCTTGGTATCGCATCTGATGTCTCTTTGATCGCACATCCATCATATCTCTTAACGCAGACTCATATCCGTGTTTCACAGCCTTTAGAGGGAGCTACCCTCTTCTGAATTAATAAACAAATTCCAAGAGGTGCATGTCTTTTTATATATCTCCTGTCTATCAGTTGCTGTCAATATCAGGTCCTCCATCTTTCTAATGTCTTCCACCTTCCTCAGCCATAATGCTGTGGTCGGTGGATTCTGCTGTTTCCACATCAAAAGGTATACAGGATTTAGCTGCATTTAGTAAATGACATAGGACAGATTTTTTATATGTTTTCGTTGGGATAGTGGTAATTAGGGATGAGCTTCGTGTTCGAGTCGAACATACGTTCGACTCGAACATTGGCTGTTCGATCGTTCGACGAAGATCGAACGATTTGGGCCGTTCGCGCCAAATTCGAGTGACGCGAACGGCCCACAATGCACTACGCCATCGCAGTGTCATCCAGGCGCTGTGATTGGCCAAGCATGCACTGTGACCCCGCATGCTTGGCCAATCACAGCGCCGGCAGCGAGGAGAGCAATGATTGGCCACAGGCAGGATGCCTGTGGCCAATTATTGCTGAGGGTGTTTAGTACACGCCCCACACTATAAAAGGCCGCCAGCACGGCGGCCTAGTGTAGTGTGTTCCGGAGCAGGGATAGAGTAGCATAGGCAGGGACAGTGACTGTTATTTCTTTCTTGCTTAACCTGGATTCCTTTAGTTTAGGGAAAGAGAAGGATAGGTAGGGAGAGTGTCAGTGTGTTTTGTGCTTCTGCTATAGTGTGCTTAAAAAAAACATTTATTCTAGGGACAGAAAACTCTAGGTAGGGACAGTGTCAGTTTCTTTCACTCTGCAAGTCCTTGTTTCCAGGGACCTGTAAGGACAGTGAGTTAATTGTCCTTGTGCTATATTGTGCTTAAAAAAAACATTTATTCTAGGGACAGAAAACTCTAGGTAGGGACAGTGTCAGTTTCTTTCACTCTGCAAGTCCTTGTTTCCAGGGACCTGTAAGGACAGTGAGTTAATTGTCCTTGTGCTATATTGTGATTAAAAAAAACATTTATTCTAGGGACAGAAAACTCTAGGTAGGGACAGTGTCAGTTTCTTTCACTCTGCAAGTCCTTGTTTCCAGGGACCTGTAAGGACAGTGAGTTAATTTTCCTTGTGCTATATTGTGATTAAAAAAAACATTTTTTCTAGGGACAGAAAACTGTAGGTAGGGAGAGTGTTTTTTTTCTTTCACTCTGCAAGTCCTTGTTTCCAGGGACCTGTAAGGACAGTGAGTTAATTGTCCTTGTGCTATATTGTGCTTAAAAAAAACATTTATTCTAGGGACAGAAAACTCTAGGTAGGGACAGTGTCAGTTTCTTTCACTCTGCAAGTCCTTGTTTCCAGGGACCTGTAAGGACAGTGAGTTAATTTTCCTTGTGCTATATTGTGATTAAAAAAAACATTTATTCTAGGGACAGAAAACTCTAGGTAGGGACAGTGTCAGTTTCTTTCACTCTGCAAGTCCTTGTTTCCAGGGACCTGTAAGGACAGTGAGTTAATTTTCCTTGTGCTATATTGTGATTAAAAAAAACATTTATTCTAGGGACAGAAAACTCTAGGTAGGGACAGTGTCAGTTTCTTTCACTCTGCAAGTCCTTGTTTCCAGGGACCTGTAAGGACAGTGAGTTAATTTTCCTTGTGCTATATTGTGATTAAAAAAAACATTTATTCTAGGGACAGAAAACTCTAGGTAGGGACAGTGTCAGTTTCTTTCACTCTGCAAGTCCTTGTTTCCAGGGACCTGTAAGGACAGTGAGTTAATTTTCCTTGTGCTATATTGTGATTAAAAAAAACATTTTTTCTAGGGACAGAAAACTGTAGGTAGGGAGAGTGTTTTTTTTCTTTCACTCTGCAAGTCCTTGTTTCCAGGGACCTGTAAGGACAGTGAGTTAATTTTCCTTGTGCTATATTGTGATTAAAAAAAACATTTTTTCTAGGGACAGAAAACTCTAGGTAGGGAGAGTGTTTTTTTTCTTTCACTCTGCAAGTCCTTGTTTCCAGGGACCTGTAAGGACAGTGAGTTAATTTTCCTTGTGCTATATTGTGATTAAAAAAAACATTTTTTCTAGGGACAGAAAACTCTAGGTAGGGAGAGTGTTTTTTTTCTTTCACTCTGCAAGTCCTTGTTTCCAGGGACCTGTAAGGACAGTGAGTTAATTGTCCTTGTGCTATATTGTGCTTAAAAAAAACATTTTTTCTAGGGACAGAAAACTCTAGGTAGGGAGAGTGTTTTTTTTTTTTCACTCTGCAAGTCCTTGTTTCCAGGGACCTGTAAGGACAGTGAGTTAATTGTCCTTGTGCTATATTGTGCTTAAAAAAAACATTTATTCTAGGGACAGAAAACTCTAGGTAGGGACAGTGTCAGTTTCTTTCACTCTGCAAGTCCTTGTTTCCAGGGACCTGTAAGGACAGTGAGTTAATTTTCCTTGTGCTATATTGTGATTAAAAAAAACATTTTTTCTAGGGACAGAAAACTGTAGGTAGGGAGAGTGTTTTTTTTCTTTCACTCTGCAAGTCCTTGTTTCCAGGGACCTGTAAGGACAGTGAGTTAATTTTCCTTGTGCTATATTGTGATTAAAAAAAACATTTTTTCTAGGGACAGAAAACTCTAGGTAGGGAGAGTGTTTTTTTTCTTTCACTCTGCAAGTCCTTGTTTCCAGGGACCTGTAAGGACAGTGAGTTAATTTTCCTTGTGCTATATTGTGATTAAAAAAAACATTTTTTCTAGGGACAGAAAACTCTAGGTAGGGACAGTGTCAGTTTCTTTCACTCTGCAAGTCCTTGTTTCCAGGGACCTGTAAGGACAGTGAGTTAATTTTCCTTGTGCTATATTGTGATTAAAAAAAACATTTATTCTAGGGACAGAAAACTCTAGGTAGGGACAGTGTCAGTTTCTTTCACTCTGCAAGTCCTTGTTTCCAGGGACCTGTAAGGACAGTGAGTTAATTTTCCTTGTGCTATATTGTGATTAAAAAAAACATTTATTCTAGGGACAGAAAACTCTAGGTAGGGACAGTGTCAGTTTCTTTCACTCTGCAAGTCCTTGTTTCCAGGGACCTGTAAGGACAGTGAGTTAATTTTCCTTGTGCTATATTGTGATTAAAAAAAACATTTATTCTAGGGACAGAAAACTCTAGGTAGGGACAGTGTCAGTTTCTTTCACTCTGCAAGTCCTTGTTTCCAGGGACCTGTAAGGACAGTGAGTTAATTTTCCTTGTGCTATATTGTGATTAAAAAAAACATTTTTTCTAGGGACAGAAAACTGTAGGTAGGGAGAGTGTTTTTTTTCTTTCACTCTGCAAGTCCTTGTTTCCAGGGACCTGTAAGGACAGTGAGTTAATTTTCCTTGTGCTATATTGTGATTAAAAAAAACATTTTTTCTAGGGACAGAAAACTCTAGGTAGGGAGAGTGTTTTTTTTCTTTCACTCTGCAAGTCCTTGTTTCCAGGGACCTGTAAGGACAGTGAGTTAATTTTCCTTGTGCTATATTGTGATTAAAAAAAACATTTTTTCTAGGGACAGAAAACTCTAGGTAGGGAGAGTGTTTTTTTTCTTTCACTCTGCAAGTCCTTGTTTCCAGGGACCTGTAAGGACAGTGAGTTAATTGTCCTTGTGCTATATTGTGCTTAAAAAAAACATTTTTTCTAGGGACAGAAAACTCTAGGTAGGGAGAGTGTTTTTTTTTTTTCACTCTGCAAGTCCTTGTTTCCAGGGACCTGTAAGGACAGTGAGTTAATTGTCCTTGTGCTATATTGTGCTTAAAAAAAACATTTATTCTAGGGACAGAAAACTCTAGGTAGGGACAGTGTCAGTTTCTTTCACTCTGCAAGTCCTTGTTTCCAGGGACCTGTAAGGACAGTGAGTTAATTTTCCTTGTGCTATATTGTGATTAAAAAAAACATTTTTTCTAGGGACAGAAAACTGTAGGTAGGGAGAGTGTTTTTTTTCTTTCACTCTGCAAGTCCTTGTTTCCAGGGACCTGTAAGGACAGTGAGTTAATTGTCCTTGTGCTATATTGTGCTTAAAAAAAACATTTTTTCTAGGGACAGAAAACTCTAGGTAGGGAGAGTGTTTTTTTTTTTTCACTCTGCAAGTCCTTGTTTCCAGGGACCTGTAAGGACAGTGAGTTAATTGTCCTTGTGCTATATTGTGCTTAAAAAAAACATTTATTCTAGGGACAGAAAACTCTAGGTAGGGACAGTGTCAGTTTCTTTCACTCTGCAAGTCCTTGTTTCCAGGGACCTGGAGAGACATTGAGTGAATTGTCCTTGTGCTATATTGTGATTAAAAAAAACATTTATTCTAGGGACAGAAAACTCTAGGTAGGGACAGTGTCAGTTTCTTTCACTGTGAAAGTCCTTGTTTCAAGGGACAGAGAAGGACACCTGAAGGTAGCCCTTATTGCTTTTTTCCCATCTCCCTGCAGGCCATCTATTAGAATGTCTGGAAGGCAAACAAGGAGAGGCAGACAGTCAGGAGGCAATAAAAGAGGGCAAGCAGGCTCTGTGTCTGGGGGCAACAGTGCTGGTCGTGGACGCGGTGCATTGTCATCAGCACATGGCCATGGGACACGCTTGTCCTTCTTTTCGGCAGCTGGACATGTTGAGCCACATCATGCCGAAGACTTGGTAGAGTGGATGACCAAGCCCTCCTCCTCCTCCTCATCCTCTCTCACCCAGGCTCAGGGTACTGGAAAAGCAGCTGCCAAAGCGTCGTCTTCCCTGGTATCAATGTCAGACAAATCATCAGTCACTCCTTCCCTAGACCCACCATGTCCTCCTCCTGAGGAGTCCCCCGAACTGTTTCAGCACAGTGTTGGGTACATGCTCCAGGAGGATGCCCAGCGTTTCGAAGGGTCTGATGATGAAACCCAGCTAGAGGAAGGCAGTAGCGTGAGAGCAGACAGAGGGGATGCTCAAGAAGGACACCAATCTGGCAGTCATGTTCCAGCAGCTGCAGCATACTGCCAGATTGGCTCCAGTGATGAGGAGGGAGGGGATGATGAGGTCAATGACTCCACGTGGGTGCCTAATAGGAGAGAGGAGGAGGAGGAGGATGAGGAGGAGGCACATCTCCAACGAGGCAGGATGCCCTTTGGTGGCCAGCGTAAGGGCAGTACACCGACGGAATCACACCGCAGAGCTCCGCCTGTGCAGGGCGCTGCCTCTGCCCGTCATTCAAAAAGTTCTTTGGTGTGGGCCTTTTTTGAGGCTAGTGCATCAGATCGCACAGCTGCTGTTTGCAACATATGTCTCAAGCGTATATCGCGTGGCCAAAACATCAGCCGCTTGGGTACCACATGCCTGACCAGACATATGTTGACCTGCCATGCAGCTCGTTGGCAAGCCTACCTCAAAGACCCACACCAAAGAACCAAGCGGACCTCTCCTTGCACCGCATCAGCTGGGATCTCCAACCCCACTATAACTTCAGTCCTCTCTGAAACATGCACTGAGAGGAATGAAGGTGTAGAATTAGGTGTGTCACAGCCAAGTACTTGCGCCCACTCTGCTAGCAGTACACCGACGTCCGATTCTAGCAGGCAAATTTCCCTGCCCCAGCTGCTGGACCGTCGAAAGAAGTTCACTCCCAGCCATCCACATGCCCAGCGGTTGAATGCTAGCTTGGCTAAATTGCTAGCGCTTCAACTGCTGCCTTTTCAGTTGGTAGACTCGGCCCCCTTCCGTGAGTTTGTGCAATGTGCGGTTCCTCAGTGGCAGGTTCCCAAACGCCACTTTTTCTCACGGAAGGCTATTCCGGCTCTCTACCGGCATGTGGAAGGCAATGTCTTGGCCTCGCTGGACAGGGCGGTCAGCGGTAAGGTGCATATTACCGCTGACTCATGGTCCAGCAGGCATGGACAGGGACGTTACCTTTCTTTCACGGCCCATTGGGTCACTCTTTTGGCAGCTGGGAAGGATTCAGGACAAGGTGCAGTAGTGTTGGAGGTTGTCCCACCGCCACGCCTCCAAAATGCTACTACTGGTTGTGACACACCTCTCTCCTCCACCCCCTCCTCTTCTTCTTCCTCCATGGCCTCTTCCTGTGGTTTGTCCTATGAACCAGCGGTGCTCCGTAGCCATTCACGGGGCTACGCAAGTACGCAGGCAAAAAGATGCCATGCCGTGCTTGCGCTGGTGTGTTTGGGGGACAGAAGCCACACTGGGGCAGAGGTCCTGTCTGCTCTGCAGGGCCAGGCCGAGAGGTGGTTGACGCCACGCCAGCTTAAGCCAGGAATGGTGGTTTGCGACAATGGCACCAACCTCCTCTCCGCCCTCCGACAGGGACAACTGACCCATGTGCCCTGTGTGGCTCACGTCCTTAACCTGGTGGTGCAGCGCTTCTTGGGCAGGTACCCGGGCTTACAGGATGTCCTGAGGCAGGCCAGGAAAGTCTGTGTGCATTTCCGCAGATCTTATAATGCCAGTGCTCGCCTGGCTGAGCTGCAAAAGGAGTTGAACCTGCCCAAGAACCGCCTTATATGTGACATGCCCACCAGGTGGAACTCAACGTTGGCCATGCTGCAGCGGCTGCACACGCAGCAGAGGGCCATCAATGAGTACCTGTGCGACTACGGCACCAGGACAGGGTCAGGGGAGCTTGGTTTTTTTTCTCCACGCCAGTGGGGCATGATCAGGGATGCATGCACTGTCCTGGCACCATTTGAGGAGGCCACGAGGATGGTGAGCAGTGACAGTGCATGCATCAGTGACACTGTACCTCTTGTCCACCTGTTGGAGCACACGCTGCGTGGAATAATGGACAGGGCACTTGAGGCAGAACAGAGGCAGGAAGAGGAGGACTTCCTTGCCTCTCAAGGCCCCCTTTACCCAGACAGTGTTCCTTCTGTCCCACCCATCGCACAGGAAGAGGAGGAGGAGGAGGAGGAGGAGGAGGAGGATTGTGTCAGCATGGAGGTGGAGGCTGGCACTCAGCATCATCAGCAGCAGTCTTTTAGGGATGATTTACAGTCCCAAGAAACCAGTGGACTTGTACGTGGCTGGGAGGAGGTGGCTGCGGATCATGTCGTCCTTAGTGACCCAGAGGACTCCGGAGCGAATGCCTCAGCAAACCTACGCTGCATGGCCTCCCTGATCCTGCAAAGTCTGCGGAAGGATCCTCGTATTCTTCGGATCAAGGAGAGGGACCATTACTGGCTGGCCACTCTCCTTGATCCACGGTACAAGGGTAAGGTTGCGGACCTTATGTTACCGTCGCAGAGGGAGCAGAGGATGAGACAACTCCGGGAGGCCTTGCAGAAAGGTCTGTGCAACGCGTTCCCAGAGACTGGGAGGTTGCAAACTCCTGGTCCTGGACAACGAGTTGCTGAGGCTTCGGCCAGTCAAAGAAGGAGCGGTGGGGAAGGTGGCCGTCTGACCGATGCGTTCAGACAATTCTTTAGTCCGCAGCCCCAAAGTATGATCGGTTCCAGCAACCATCGCCAGCGTCTGATAAACATGGTGCAGGAATATCTAGGGGCAAGGTCAGACTTGGACACCTTCCCCACCGAAAATCCTCTGGCTTACTGGGTCTTGAGGATGGATCACTGGCCAGAGCTTGCACAGTATGCAATTGAGCTACTGGCCTGTCCTGCATCCAGCGTTCTTTCGGAACGCACATTCAGTGCTGCTGGAGGATTTGTCACGGATCACAGGGTGCGCCTGTCCACCGACTCGGTTGATCGACTGACTTTCATCAAGATGAACCAGTCTTGGATCACCACCAGCTACCACACACCTGATGCTGATATAACAGACTAATTGATTTTAAAATGTCACATCCCTTCAAGACTGATGCTGATGCTGAGTGCCTGTGCTGTTATGTTGACTGGCTATCCTCCTCCTCCGAGTCCTCAATGATACGATTGATGATGATAGCTTGGAAGATCATTTTTGTTTATGGGTGCCGCCACCAGTGCCTAACGCCCAATTTTTCAGCCCCTGTTTAACAGGGGCGTGTAATTACAATTTTTGAAGCAATACTTTGCAACAGGGCTCATTGCTGTGCTCCAAGTACAGTATCTGTGAGGAGTTGCAGTGTTGTGCCACCAGTGCCTAAGGCCCAATTTTTCAGCCCCTGTTTAACAGGGGCGTGTCATTACAATTTTTGAAGCAATACTTTGCAACAGGGCTCATTGCTGTGCTCCAAGTACAGTATCTGTGAAGGGTTGCAGTGTTGTGCCACCAGTGCCTAAGGCCCAATTTTTCAGCCCCTGTTCAACAGGGGCATGTAATTACAATTCTTGATCTAATAATTCACAGCAGGGCCCATTGCTGCACCCACCAAGAGTAACTGTCAGGGCTTACAGTGTTGTGGCACCAGCACCACCATCAAAGGCCCAATTTTTACTACCACTGTTCAACAATTATATGTAATTAAAATTCCTGATATAATAGTTGACAGCAGGGCGTTCCAGCACCAACCAAGAGTAACTGTGAGTGCTTACAGTGTTGTGCCAACACCAACAACTAAGGGGCCTATTTCTGCAGAGTATATACGGCAGGTCCCTACTTTCAAACATCCAACTTACAAACGACTCCTACTTGCAAACGCAAGAAGACAACAGGAAGTGAGAGGAAATCTACCACTAGGAAGGAAAATTCTCTCCTGTAAGAATAAATATGGGAGAAAGGTGTCTCCTCTGTACTGATGCTTTATCAGCAATCCTTGTTTCAAGAAAAACACCACATTTCAAAAACAGTTGTCATTAGGACGGAAAGTGAGGTGAAATGTTCTGAACAGGGGCACAGACAGCAAAACAAATGTTACAGGGGTGATAACCCTTACCTATGTTTTCCAAAAAGTTTAAAAATAGATTTTTGGTCTGGAGCTACACTTCAACAATGTACCTGTTCAAAATTACAAACAGATTCTACATAAGAACAAACCTACAGTCCCTGTCTTGTATGCACCGCCTGTATACGGCTGTTCAGAGTATATAGGGCCTTTTTTATTTTATGTGCGGGGTTCCCCTTAATATCCATACAAGACCCAAAGGGGCTGGTAATGGGCTGGGGTAGGGGGGGGGTCATGGGGTAGCTATGCCATTTTTCTTAAAGATTTTCATCCATATTACCGGGACCAGACATTACATTAAAGCCGCAAGCAGTTTTAAATGGCTTTTTTTTCCTTTAGAAGTGTCATTTTGTGCAGGGACAGTTCTAAACACGGGAAACACGTGGCACTTCACAGGCATACTTTAGACACCCCCCAGGTACGATATTTAAAGGAATATTTGACTTTTTTTTTTTCACTTTATGCATCATTAAAATGACTGCTCCCGGAAAACGACCGTTTTTAAAACTTATTTTTGCATTGATACATGTCCCCTGGTGCAGAACCCGGGTTCCCAAACCCTTTTTAGGACAATAACATGCATAATAGTTTTTATAATTAGCACTTTAGAATTCGAACGTTCGCATCCATTGTATTTAATAGGGTTCTAATGTTCGTTCGAACTTTCGGTCCGTTCGCGGGTTCTGGTGCGAACCGAACCCGGGGGTGTTCGGCTCATCACTAGTGGTAATATGTAATAGAAAAAACGCCGGGTCATTCAGGATTTGAAAATTAGTAAATTTCTGGGCAATCGTTTAAACCATTGCCCCGAAAAAAGTCAACTTAGGACACGTCCAAAATATATGCAGAATCATCCCTTTATCTGTACCACATCGCCAGCAATGTTCTGACGCATCTGGAAAGATAGCATAAAGTCGACTAGGTGTCATATACCATCTTGTAAATATCTTATAATTAGTTTCCTGTATTTTGGTACAGATTTAATATTTATAGGAAAGCTCAATCATATTTTGAATTTGTAAATCAGTAAATGTGCGTTGCAAATCTGTACTACTTTTTAACACACAGGCCAATTCTGGTTGCTCCCTAGGGGAGTTAAGTAACTTATACGTGTATCACTACCCCCGTAGGAGCTGCTGGTTAGTTTTGGGTTTTGCACGTTACCTCTTCAGCTTCGTTGTCTGGGTAGGAAAGTCTGTAGTAATGCAATGTCCACACAGATGTAAAACCTCAAACAGTTAGACTTTATTTTCTTATGCAGAAAACGTTGAGAAGTAGAAGGTATAGAAGAGTAGGGGAAGGTTCGGGCACTCAGCGTTACTAGCCAAAAATATCAGCTCTCGGTCACTTACCACTCTCAGTGTTTAGAGTGGGTATTGGTCACCCGGATAGTCCCCTCTCACATGGCCTAGCAGCTGGGATGGCACACGAATCAGCAACGGGGTAGACTCTGCCACAGACTGCCCAAGATGAAATGGGTCCCTGCCACAGACCTCTTGAAATGAATAAAGTCTCTGCCACAGACCTTTTAAAGTTGAATGAAAGGATAGTCCAGGAATCCTTTGCAACAGGATTTCAAAGTCCCAAACTTCCACCCGTACAGTGAAAGAGCCTTTAAGCCAATCCGGCGAACTGTAGGGCTTGTAGTACAGTGGATCCCTCCTTGATAAAGTTACCAGGCCTCACCCGAGACAGCAGCACTTTGCTGGTCCCCTCCAGGGCAAGCCCTCCCCTGGTCTCCTTCACCAAGATAGCTTCCTCCCCATTTGGACGGACAACTTGGGATCCCCTCTCTGAATGTAGGCCCCAGCCAGACTAGCTGGGCCTACTAGATAGTGATGCAGCCTCGGGCCAACGTGGCCCTGAGACCAGAACCACACACACACACCTCACGCCTGGAGGGCTGCAGGGCGGGAACGGACCCCGATCAATGGCGTCTGTCCCTTAAGTATCCCCTCCTAGCCGGCACAGCAGGTCGACCACTTCCACTGTACCGCTGTCGAGAAGGGCCACTCAATGCACCGTGGTTTGCCCGTGTTCCAACAGGTGCCTGAGGTGGCAACGCCACCTACAGGCAATAAGGGAAATCACTACCAGGCAAACCACAACTAGAACAGAGGCAAATCAAAAATGTAATTCAACCGTCTGAGCCCAACTACTGGCTCAGACGTCCCTCTATATTTTGAATAGCGTCTCAACCTTTTGGGAAGGGCGCTACATACATCTCCGAGAGGACGTGAGACAATGGTTCTGTTCCCAAGCAATGCTCCTCAAATGTAATCAATTGTCTAGTATATGCCTGCGGGTCTGGTATAGTCTGAAGAAAATAATATAATTGAGCTGCATTCCAGAACGCAAGTTGGTAGGGGCCCCCGGAGTTAGTCAGCTCCTCTATAGTAGACCATCTATCTCCTGTCACAAACTATGATGCAATAGTTTGCTCAGTCTGCCATAGAGTCAAAAATTGCGTGGTTGAAAGGCCTGGTATAAATTTGGGGTTCCCAATTATCGGGGTCAGTGGAGATGTCTTTGTCATTTGCTCCGCGTATGTAAGAGCGTGTAGGCATTGTTTCAAAGTATTCCCTATCAAGGGATGAGATTTTAGATCTGATGGCACAAAATCCCAGCACCACAGCGCCCTCCTCAGAGGTATTGGGGATTGGCACTGTTCTACTTGCACCCACAACTTCAGGTCACTATGGCGTTGCCAATTGATTACTCTACCAAGTTGAACTGCTTGGTAATATCTCCTGACATCTGGCAACGCCAAACCACCATATTGTTTTGGTAGGGTTAATAAGGTGCTTAAAAGACGTGGTTTCTTATGCGCCCAGACAAACCTTGTAAACAATGCTTGCACCTGCTTAAAATAAGAAAGCGGTATCTGTATCAGTAGGGCCTGAAATAAGTATAAAAATTTTGGCAAAATGCACATCTTTATTAAATTACACCTACCGATCCAAGAATGTAAATTAGTGTGCCACTTATCTAATAGCAGTCTGGACTCTGTAAGTAATGGTGGAAAATTAAGCTCATAAGTACAGGTTAAATCTGCTGGCATTTTTGTGCCTAAATAATTCAGGGCAAGTGTAGTCCACTTAAAGTGGAAGCCTCCTCGGACTTGTATAAGAGTTTGTACTGGCAGTGCAACCCCCATCGCCTCTGATTTAGAAAAATAGGTTTTCAAGTTTGATAAGGCACCATATAAATCAAATTGTTTAAGGAGATTTGGTAAAGATACTGCTGGATTTGTTAAAGAAAATAATAGGTCATTGGCATAGGCCGAGACCTTATGTTGTGTATTACCCACTGTATTACCCACTGCTCCAAGGTAAGGGCATATAAAAGAGGGAACAGTGGGCATCCCTGCCTGGTACCATTCCTAATTATAAAAGACTCTGAGAGCACCCCATTCACCTTAACCTGTGCGGTCGGATTTAGATATATCTTGGCTATCCGGCTCATCATCACCTCCCCAAATCCAATATGTCTGAGTACGGAGAGCATAAATGGCCAACTTACTCGGTCAAATGCTTTCTCAGAATCCGTATTTAAAAAAGACACTTGGAGTTTTCGTGGATTTGGTCACGTGAAGTAGGTTCAGCACTTTAGAAGTGCTGTCCCTCGCTTCACATGTCGGGATGAATTCAAACTGATCTAAGTGGATTCATTTTTGTAAATGGTTTGACAGCCGGGTAGCGAAGATTTTAGTATAGAGCTTAAGGTCTACGTTCAAAAGTGACATAGGCCTATAGCTATCGCGCGAGGTAGGGTCCTTACCTTCTTTATATATCACAGCAATGTGGGCTCCCAGAGCATCCCTAGCGAATGAAGATCCAGAGTCGATCGAACCAAATAGATTAATCAAGCGTGGGCCTAATATTTCAAATAGAATTTTATAGTATTGTACAGTAAACCCCGGGCCTTCCCTGATTTCATAGACCCCAACAATATTATGGGGGCATCTAGTTCCACATATTTCTCATGTGCTAAGGACGGCATTTGAGATGTTTGAATATATTCATCTATAGCAGATCGAGCCGATATAGGTAATGCTAGATCATATAGGTGTGAATAAAATTCTTTAAATTTCTGGGAGATATGCGTTGGTAAAGTAACTTTTTGGCCGTTCCCATTGACAACTTGGGGGATATATGTTGACAGTTTATGTTCTCTCACTTTTCTTGCCAATATTTTCCACTTATCACCCGATTCGTAATTCACCTTACGGCAAAACTGTAACGCCGCTTTCGCCTTGTAGTGAAGCAAGTCAGTAATTTGCTTCCTCAGTACCGCCAAGTCTGTTTCCAGAGTCTTATTAGGAGCATATTTATGACTAGATTCCACAATCGCTAATTTATCAAGTAATTCAATAATCTGTTTCGTTCATTCTCGTTTAATACGAGGTCCATGCTTAATAAAAACACCTCTAAGAACTGACTTATGTGCTTCCCATAAAATTCCTGGGTCACAATTTGGTAGGTCATTCATCTGAAAGTACAATGCCAGCTCTTTAGTCACGTCCTCTAAGACTTCTGGTATCTGTAAAAGACTTTTGTTAAGTCGCCCGTAGCGATGTCTAGATGTCTGAGCTCCTGTCAGATCATAAGTCAGGAATACAGGGGCATGGTCTGATCATGTAATATTACCTATGGGTGTAGCCCGGACTGCATGTAAACAGGTATGGGGAATCAAAAAATAATCTATCCTGGTATAGATTTTATGTGGTGGTGAATAAAACGAGTAATCTCGTTCCCCAGAATGTTGAAATCTCCAATTGAACTTTGTGAAATAGTTTTGCAGTACGTTTCATTTGGCTAGGAGGGATGGATGATACCCCCATGGAGGTATCTGTTGATGGAATCAAAGGTATATTAAAATCCCCTCCTAGTATCAACTGCCCCTCTGCAAAATCTAAAAGCTTCTCTAATGCCTCATCTAGAAAAGAGGCCTGATTTTCATTGGGAGTATAGATTGTTGCCAGTGTCATCTGCTTGTTCCCCAGGAGGCCCTTTATATAAATATATCATCCCGTAGGGTCTATCAATGATATTTGATGGCGCCAGCCACCAGGGTATTTTGCTAGAAATTTATATCGAGACCCCTTTTGATTTAGCCATTGAATTAGTAGCATGGTATGTCAACGGGTAAAATCTGTTTTGGAGATATTAAAGTCTGTTTGTCTTGAAATGTGTCTCTTGAATAAAAGCTATATCAACACGGAAATGTTTCAGATCATGTAGTAGCATATGTTGTTTCTCGGGTATGTTGAGACCCTTAGCATTCAGGGACATCACTACTATACTATCCAGCGCCATTTTAGGGCAGGGAGGGAGGGAGGGAAGGGAAAACAAAAAGAAGAGAAGAGAAAAGAAAAAAAAAGGGGGAAAGGGAAGATATCACTCCTCTTCTCCACTAATTAGGCCTCATGCCCACGGACGTTTTAAAAAATGGGCTGTAAAGCTAGTACAGACGCCAGGAAAAAAGCGGCGTTTTTAACGCAATTTTTTTTCCGCGTTTTGCATTGAATTCAATGCACGTTTCCCCGCGCTAGCTTTCAGACGCGTTTTTCTTTCTCTATTCAAAATCAATGGTTCCCTATGGGAACCCATTGATTTGAATAGAGGTCGCACCAGAAGTCGGATCAATATGATCCGACTTGCGGGGCGACTCGTGTGCGGAGAACCTTGAAGGGAAACCCTGCGAAAATTAAAAAAAATGTGCGTGAGGTTCCCCCCAGGACGATATCAGACCCTTCGGTCTGGTATGGATCTTGAGGGGAACCCCCCCACACCAAAAAAAAAATGGCGTGGGGGTACCCCCAGGATCCATACCAGACCCGAGCAAGCAGCCCGGCAGGTCAGGAAAGGGGGGCGAATGAGCGCCCCCCTAGACAATACCAAGCCACATGCCCTCAACATGGGGGGGTTGGCACTGCGGCCCCCAGATCCCGGCCCCCAACCCTATGTGAATGAGTATGGGGTACATCGTACCCCTACCCATTCACCTGGGGAAAAAAGTGTAAAGAAAAAACACACTACACAGGTTTTAAAGGTAATTTATTAGGCAGCTCCAGGGGTCTTTTCCTTCCGACTTCGAGGGTCTCTTCCGACTTCGGCTCTCTTCCGACTTCGGGGGTCTCTTCCAACTTCTCCGCTCTCTTCTCCCGGTCTCTGGTTCTTCTGCCGGGCTCCTCCGCTATCTTCTGCCGCTCTTATGCTAGCGTTGGCCCGGTCTTCTCCTTCCCTCTTCTCTTCTCCCGATGTTGACTAGACGGACTCTCCCGCTGTAATGCCGTGTGCAAGGTGCGCAACGACTTTTATAGGCATGGGGCGTGGTCACCTGGTGATGTCACCCAGTGACCCCGCCCCTTATGGCATCAAAGTCCCATCATGCCCCGGGACTGTGACGCCATAAGGGGGCGGGGTCACCGGGTGGCATCACCTGGTGATCACGACCCATGCCTATATAAGTCATTACAAACCGCGCACACAGCATTACAGCGGGGGAGAGCGTCGTGTCAACATCGAAGAAGAGAAGTGGGAAGAAGATGGCGGAGAAGACCGTGCCAACACTAGCAAAAGAGCGGCAGAAGATAGCGGAGGAGCCCGGCAGAAGAACCAGAGACCAGTTGAAGAGAGCGGAGAAGTCGGAAGAGACCCCCGAAGTCGCCTAATAAATTACTTTTAAAACCTGTGTAGTGTGTTTTTTTTACACTTTTTTCCCCAGGTGAATGGGTAGGGGTACGATGTACCCCATACTCATTCACATAGGGTGGGGGGCGGGGATCTGGGGGCTCCCTTATTTAAGGGGGCTTCCAGATTCCGATAAGCCCCTCTCCCGCAGACCCCAATGGCCAGGGTTGTCGGGAAGGGCCCTTGTCCTCATCAACATGGGGACAAGGTGCTTTGGGGTGGGGGGGCGCAGTGCCAACCCCCCATGTTGAGGGCATGTGGCTTGATATGGTCTAGGAGGGGGGGCGCTCGCTCGCCCCCCTTTCCTGACCTGCCGTGCTGCATGCTCGGATAAGGGTCTGGTAAAGATCCTGGGGGAACCCCCACGCCATTTTTAAAAACGGCTATGCCATTTACAGCTCAAAAACGTCATGGTGGGCATGAGGCCATAGGCTAACATGGAGAGCCGTTTTTAAGCTACAAAAAACGCTCATAAAAGTGGCTGTAAAAACGTCCGTGGGCATGAGGCCTTACCCTCAGGAAAGCTCCTTCTTCTGGTCTTACTGGACCATGTAGGAGCAGGCCTAACTGGGAGAGTGGTCTGTGATGTCCGAGCTGTGGGGCTCTCTACTTTTGCCCTCCAGCAAAAATAAAAAATAAAAAAGAATATCTTTTACCAGTTTAACACAAAATTTCAATATCAACATCATCATTGTTGCCCTTATTTCATTTATATCTATTTTATTTACATAGGGGAGGAAAAATTAGAAAAAAATGGAAGTTGTGGAGATAGGAGGAGAGGAACAAAAAGCAAACTGAATTCAATAAGATATATAGTTTAACATATGAGGGTAAAAATACCTCTAAATAAAAACTTCTTCCACTTCCTCCATTTCTCCTTTGTTGGTCTTTCAATGGGGGTTTCCTCATATCTTTATCTTTACTTAAAGACCCAACCTCTCTGCCCTATGTGTCTATGTCCACACACATGTGAGATTATCCTAGGGGGAGGGTAAAAAACAGTGGCGGCTGGTGCTCAAAATTTTTGGGGGGGCGCAAACAAACTGAAAAAAAAAAAAACAATTGCCGCCACTGTGCCCATTAAACGCAGTCACTGTGCCCAAACACCACCAGTTTGCCCCCTCAAATACAGCCAGTTTGTTTCCATATACAGCCAGTTTGTCCCCATATACAGCCAGTGTGCCCCCATATATATATAACCAGTGTGCCCCCACATATACAGCCAGTGTGCCCCCATATACAGCCAGTTTGTCCCCCATATACAGCCAGTTCCCCCCAAATGCAGCCAGTTTGTCCCCCATATACAGCCAGTTTGTCCCCCATATTCAGCCAGTTTGTCCCCCATATACAGTCAGTTCCCCCCAAATGCAGCCAGTTTGTCCCTCATATTCAGCCAGTTTGTCCCCCATATACAGCCAGTTCCCCCCAAATGCAGCCTGTCCCCCCCCAGCCCTGCACTTACCTTCCTCGGTCCGCGCCGTCCTCGATGTGTTCTCCCGCCCTCGATGTCGCTTCAGCCAATCAGGTTACCGGTAACCAGTTCCGCTGGCTCTGATAGACACTTCCAGAACACACCCACCGCCGGCCGCCGCTCTAATTCATATGGCCGACGCTCACCAGGAGGCCGGCCATATGAATAGTGGGCAGCGCGGCAGCGGTGACAATACACAGATTCATGCAATGCATGAATCTGTGTATTGTCTTTCAGTGGCGGTGCGGGAGCGAGAGGGGGCGGCGCTCTGGCGCCCTCTATGGACGCACCGCCACTGGTAAAAAAAAAAAAAAAAGAAGAACTTTTATAATAGAAAAAATTAGGGGAGGTTTGTAGTTACCTACAATTACTCCCTTAACCCTGGTGTCATATTGTATTGTATCTTATTTTGTGCTATAAGTATAGAGTGACTTTTTGCCTATGTGATATTCTCACCACCATATCCTACCCTTAGGGGGAAACCTTAAATCTCAGAATTTTACTTTACTCATATAATCATAAGTGACATAAAGTGATAAAAAAAACTGAATAAATAAATAAATAAAATTATATAATTCCTTGCCACCTTAAACCACTAAGTGATAATAGTCTTAATAAATTTAAATAATCTTCTCACACCATGAAAAATAAAACCCTTATCCCCAATCTCACAAAAAAAAATCCCCCCCAGAAAAATGGGGAGAAAAAAACAAAACAAAAACACTCACAGCAATCCTAATACCTCCCCTCCCCCCATTTCCAATCCCACCTGTTCTGTTTAAGTACTTGTGGGTCTCACAATCAGCGGAGAAAAAGGGAAGTAGTGAAACCAATCCTAACCAGATCTGGTATCTTGTTCCCCCGTAGATAATAAAAAAAGAGGGGAAAGAGAACAAAAGAGAGAGAGAGAGAAAAAAACTGAAAATTTAAATTATGGATCCATATTTCCTAATAATCTACTCCAAAAAAATAAAAAATAAAAAAATAAAAGGGGGGGGTAACATTTTGTCCAAACAAAATACATTTTTTTTCTTTTCCCCTCCCTCTCTCTACCCTCCCCCCTCCTCCCCATCCTCCTCCTCCACTTCTATGGTTTCCCAACAGTCCTTCCATATTCCTATTCCATTTTTAGCTTTCTGCCAGAGTCTCTTGTTGATTTATTTGCTCTTTTAATCCTTGAGATTCCGGGTCTAGCCTCATTAGTTCAGCAGGTCTTCGCCATATTTGTCCCGGGATTGCTTTTAGCCAATTGGGAATGGGAATTGCCTCTGTCTCCAAAAAGGAAAACAGCCCAGGTAAGTCTGCTGAGCTAGACAAGAAAAAAGATGAGGGCCTTTACTTATGGTTAACGAGATGGGGTACCCCCACCCATATGTGCCCCCCAGTTGCCTAATCTTGTCTAGTAGTGGACGTAGCAACGCTCTCCTTTGCAAAGTATTCCTCGATATATCTGCTAATATTTTTATAGGAGATCCATTGAAAATAATCCCTCCCATCTCTGGCGCCTTGAGAAGAATAATCTCTCTGTGTGTATAGCGTAGCATACAGCATACAATGGTCTTGTATGCTAGGTCTTTTTAAATCTGTGGAGCAGGGACCCAGTGCTCTGAGTCCTCTCAAACTTGAGGTCCTGGGTGTTAGATAATTTCTTGTAATCAATCGAATTCCAGGTGTTTGAAAGTGAAGACAATTTATTCAAAATGCACCGGTACACTTTGTGTGAAGCTTACAAGATGAAAATCATAGCAAAAGTGAGTGAGAAGAAGAAGGAGGGAGCCCCCACCTTCTCATCCTTACACTGAGACCATAATAACACTTCTTATTGGCTAATTTGCTAAAGAAGATCTGCTCGTACCTAGCACAAGTTGACACCTTTATTCCCAAGCAGAGCTTCCTGTACAATCTGTTGTATATTACGTATGGGGTTAGTAAGAACAAAAGAATACAACAAGGTTAGAACATGTGCTCAGAAGCCATCTTAAAAAAAAATATCAGTGAAGCTGTCTAATAGACGCACAATACTAAACTTTTCTAACATTCCCTCCTCTTGTGGGTCTATTTTATCTCAACACATTTCTATGATAGTCCCTATGTTATACACTTTCGAACTGTATGTCATTAAGTTGAGCTTCAATGTCCACATAGGTCTCCTCAGAGGTAGGAACGGCTTGATACATCGTTCTTGAGATTGCAGTTTCAATCAGTCTTTGTGAAAGTCCTCGATTACAGAGAATACAGCAGCATCCACAAGTGACCAAAACGATCAAAACCGCAGTAATTGAGATCAAACATGATGTGATAAGTCCAGTCCATTTACCGAACCATCCTTCAAGCTAGTTTGTGAATGGATCGTTAATACCTGAATTTTTCGTTAATTCATTCGATAGAGCAGTCAATCCTTCCAGGGCTCTGGTCACGGTCTCTCCAGGAGCTGTATTAGGGATAAAGGTACAACACATGCTAACAAACATTTTGCATACCCCTCCTCTTTTAGCCATGATCATACCTTCCCTACCTAGTATGATACCAGAGGGTCCACAGTTCTTCTTGGGGTGTATGTGGATACATATCTTTACTCATTCGTATCACCCATCTTGGCATCATATGAATCTGCTAATCTGACTATCTGATAACACTCTATCTCTTCCCTGAGGTCATCTCCCTCAGTTCTAACTGCCATTGTAGTAATTTTTTCCACATTTAATCCAACAACTATGATTCCTATAAGAACAAAACAACTGTTGAATCCTTGAAAATTTACCATTTCTGATATTTCTGACATACTATTTTTTTTTTTTGTTTGTTTTTAAATGGCCTATGTGAACCTATCTAGCAATTACTCAAATGACTCTTTATGCCTGTTAGCATGTGTAGTTTGTACAAGTAATTTTCCTCTATAGCCTTGACTGCCAAGATCAAGCAAAGGCATAACAGTAGTTTACTCCTCTTTTGAAATTAGCTGTACTTTCTTGCAATGGCTAGCATGTATCCACGTCACTTTACAGCTGTAGCAGTTGTCAGGGACACTTGGTAGGGTCCTTCAACTTTGGTCCTAAAGGTACTTTCACATGTTCTTTTACTAGGCCCCATCATCTGGCTGTAAATCATGTGTTCCAGTTACTTGATCTGAATCTGGAATTGGATCAAAAACAAACTTGTGCATCGCAGTTAGTTTCTTGTATTAGACAATTACATAACAAAATTATTATACATTATAACAGTCTGATGTGGAAAATACAACCCTGTCTTAGGTGGGCCCCCCAAACAAAATCTCATAAGAGCTCAAGTTCTCTGACCTATAAAGTAGGGGTAATCCTGATGCTGTAAAGAACCTAAGGAAACCGTTATGGCCATTGTTTCTTTACTAACCTATCTACCCTTTTCCTGCATTGATTTAGCTGGCCTGCCTTTAACGACTCCACTATACCTTTCTACCTTCCCGGAACTCTGAGGATGATAGGAGCATGGAAGGCCTGCTCAATTGCCAAATCCTTGCATGTAATTTGCATGATCTGTTCAGTGGAACGTGTTCCTCTGTCATTCTCTATGATTTCAGGGACTCCAAGTGGCATATTACTCCGGAAAGGATCTTCTTTTCTGTCATCTTGGCATTTGCTTTAGCCACCAGTCAGGCTTCTATCCAGCTTGAAACATCTCTATGCACAACAAAACATATTGATATTGGCCTGATTTGAGCAATTGGATTTAATAAATCTGAAGTCTTTGGAAAAGGAATAGTGACTTGGCCAAATGTCTTTGTGTTACTCTGGTCTGTTTTCCTGAGTTATTTTTAGCACAGATTATGCATCCCTCAACAAAGTCTTGATATTCATTTCTGGAGTATTGAATAAACCATCCAGCCTTGCTTATGTTTCTTTCCATTGCCTTAGGGCATACATGACTCAGTCCATAGGCTAATGGCATAATCATCTTTTCCATTTGAGATGGGACACATATTCCATTTTCCTTGCACAAGAGTCCATCTTGATCCTTCTTTACTCCGTTCCTTTACATAATCTTATACCAATCATCAGGTGCAGATTCTTGCAATTTCTTAATCAGCTCTTTTACTTTCAGTATTAGTTCCCTTATTTTCCTTCAATCTGTTACAGGTTTCTTCTTCTTCTTCTTTTTTTTTCTCTTTCCCTTGCAAAATCCGTGATTAGTCATGATTGCTTCCATTGGTGTTTCAGCAGTCTTCCTGGCAGTATGATCAGGCAACTGGTTTCCTTTTTCTTCCATGGGTTGTCCTCCAGTATGTGCCTTGACTTTCAGGGTGGCTACTTCCTTTGGGAGGGTAACTGGTTCAAAAAGTTCTTAAACATATTTCCAGTTTTAAATTGATTCTCTTGCAGCAATTGTGAAACTTCTGTCCTTCCTTATGGGTCCATAATCATGGACTACTTCGACAGCCTGCTTGCTACCAGTATAGGTGTTGGCTGTTTGATCCTTTGCGGTCTCACAGGCTCTCATGAGTGCTACCACTTTGGCAACCAGTGCTGAAAGTGATGAAGGGAGTAGTTGGGTTTCAATCACTTCCTCCAATGTTGTCACCGCATATGCCATTCTTGGGACTCCATCTTTGTACAGGCGTGAACCCTCTGTAAACAGGATCAGATCAGAATGTTTAAGCTCTGCTACTTGTGCTGAATAATGTTTTGGTAATGGCCTAGCCTCTAAGATTTCACCCCGTGTCACTACTGTATATCCAGTTGCATTTGTGCCATCTGGATTTTTTTTACTGGAGCCATCTACAAAAAGTGTCATGTCAGGGTTAGATAACGGTACATCTTTCAAATCACTTTGTGGCAGTACCTTTTCAGTGTTGGCAGCAGTACAGCCATGTTTATGACCATCAGTAGGAAGTGGTAGCAGTGTGGATGGGTTTAATGTAGTACACCTCTGTATTAAGTGAGGTTGTATCAAGAGTATTGTCATACAGGAAAGATGTCGTGCTGGGCTCAAATGTGATATCTTTTGTTGCAAAAGAGTAACAGATACTGCATGTGATACTTTGAGTGTAAGCAGGTGATATAGCACTATGGATGCTGAGGCCTTAACTGCTTCGGCTGCAGCTACCACTGCCTGTACACAGGGTAGAAGTGCTCTAGTTACACTGTCTAGTTTTATAAAATAGTAAGCGATCGGCCTCTGGCGCTTGCCATGTGACTATGTAAGTACCGATGTCATGTGACCGTCCCTTGAGTCCACTGTTTGTTTGAAAGGTCCAATCAGTCCGTTGTACCCATCTAAGCTGGCATCTATTCAGTAAGGCAGTCAACCTGTTTCTTAAGTCTAGGCTATCTGGAGGCAATGGATCCCCTCGCCCCTGTCCGCTTGTCCTCCTCTGGGGTATGGGCCTCTCCATCATCTACACCATACCTCATATGAGGTTTATTTAATCTCTTGGACCCTGCTGGGGCCCCTTGTGCATGGATTATGGCGTTAGTTAAAGATTCAAGGATCGATCTGTTCATCTCCGAAGCTGTGCTACTGTCTAAATAGATTGAGGAAGTAAGTTTGGGGTCTTGTTCAAAGGCGGTCAAAGGCGGTTCCTAACAGGGGTGGGTGTTACAGGGAGGGTGGTACTCTGGGCAGTGGCTTGCACCTGAGGGGGGGGGCTATTTTAAGGAAGTGGTCTTGTGGTTCAACAAATGAAAGTCTCCTCTTTGTCCACCAGGGGCATTTGGGCTTGGCATTTTCTTTTGTTCTTCTCCCATCTGCTCTGATCCTAGCGTGTTGAAGCCCGTAAGGCCATTTTTAACCCATGTCTTTTGTCTTTTTTTTTCTTTTTTCTCTGGGTCATAACAATTTAAGCTTATCCACCAAATCCTGACACCCTATTACAGTTAATTTACCATTAAATACAACTTTTGTTTCCCATTTAGCACAATACTGAACAGATTTTAGGTTGTTTGCTATGCATACATTTCTTATCTCCTTCTAACAGCACTACAATGGACACCTTTAAAGTAGTCAAAAACATCCTCAGCTTTTCCTTGTCTCTTATTCAACAATCTTCATTAATAATCTTACAACAGTTTTACCTTCTTTATACAGCAATTCACTTCCATGTTTTCCATCTACTACTTTTTAACTTTAACTTGCATAGTTCCTTTAATATTTTGGCACGCTAAATCAATTCAGTCACATGTTATACTACTAAAATCATATCAAGCGTTAACATTCTTAGACAGTTTTCCCACACAGAAATCTGAAGGGAGGGGGGCCTCTCTCCTTTCTTAAGCATAGATACACAAACACAAAAGGAGGGAGGGAGGAAAACTTTGAAATACGAGCAGGCTCTTCTCTGCATCCAAGAATTATCAGCATTGATTTTCTGCTTCTCAAATATTTCTTAAACATTTAGATAATACTTGCATTGCCTGGTCTAATTCTCACCATCACATAAATCAGCATTTGTGGGTCTCACATTAACTTATAGAACACCTCGGCTCAGTTCTGCCGTTGTTCAATGAAATTACAGCATCCATAAAACATAAGAAAGCAGACACTAAAACACACACAGAATAAAGTTAACTTTGTGGTCTTTCTAGATCACTCTGCTAATTAGCGCTTAAACCATCAAACATTCAACCTCAGACAACGTCAGGCAATCAACCTCTGACGTTTTGGTATTCCACAAATCTTTTTTTTATCTGTCCGGACAGCGGGCTACGTCTATTTACCATAGGCAACGTACCCAAATGCCTCTGTCTTCGAAACATTGGATTACCGAGATTATTATACGATCAATGCCAATGTCGGTACCACAATTCACATACACAATTCACATACACAATTCACATAGAACAAACGAGAATCAACCGAAAAGAAGAGAAAAGAAAAGAAGAGTAGAGAAGAGAGGAAAAGAGAAGAAAAGTAAATATAAATTATCTTACCTTCCAAACACCAAAAGAATAAATATATTCAGGTTCAGAACCAGATGGTGGATTTGGGTCAAATCCGGTGCCAAGCAGTCCCTGTTTAACACTAACATGAGTGGGGGTTCTCAGTGAGCTTTTCAGGTCCAATACTCACTGGGTTCTGTCGGTTCCGGAAGACCCAATCTCCTTCCATTGATTTCCGATCGAGGACCAAATGTTAGGTAATTTCTTGTAATCAATCGAATTCCAGGTGTTTGAAAGTGAAGACAATTTATTCAAAATGCACCGGTACACTTTGTGTGAAGCTTACAAGATGAAAATCATAGCAAAAGTGAGTGAGAAGGAGGGAGCCCCCACCTTCTCATCCTTACACTGAGACCATAATAACACTTCTTATTGGCTAATTTGCTAAAGAAGATCTGCTCGTACCTAGCACAAGTTGACACCTTTATTCACAAGCAGAGCTTCCTGTACAATCTGTTGTATATTACGTATGGGGTTAGTAAAAACAAAAGAATACAACAAGGTTAGAACATGTGCTCAGGAGCCATCTTAAAACAAATATCAGTGAAGCTGTCTAATAGACGCACAATACTAAACTTTTCTAACACTGGGGGGCCACCGATTGCGCCAGTTGCTGGCATATTTTCAATACTATGGATTGTAATGTCTCCTCACCTGTATCTTCTGGGACCCCCCTCAGCCGTAGATTGTTGCGACGGCTCCGGTCCTCAAGCTGTTCCAGGTGCAGCTGTAATGCGAGAGCCTGTACAGCCTGCTGATCCTCTGTCTGCTCCAGCTGAGCCACTCTCCTCTCCAACAGGGCTGATGCTGTTTCTCCAGTAGAGACCCTTTCCACCAATGATTGTACCTCTACCTGGATAGCTTGAAAGTCTTTAAGATGCGTCTCCTCCACGTGAAGGATCAGCGTTTCCATATCTGCACGGGTAGGTAACACCTGGAGGAGAGCTTTAAGGGCCTTGATTTCTCCCTCCATGGTAGGTAACAGTACACCAACTTGCTGTCTCTGCTCCTGTGTAGTCTGCTGTATGATAGAAGCACAGATCGTTTCTGTAGCCACTACGGGAGTTGACGCTGGTAAAGCAGCCATTACAGCTTCCGGGGAGGCAGACCGAGCCCCCGTGGTACGGTTCCGTAGGCTGGCGGATCTTGTCCCTGGAAAGTAGCTCTGTATCTCTGGCTGAAATGTCGCTGCTGTGCGCTTCTCTTTTTCCTTCCCCCTTCTTGCGGTACTTATACCGGGAGGGCTGTTATTTTACCGGCTAGTTTGCTAGTTTACTGGAGGACATCAGGAGCTTTGATAGCGTGTGTCCTCACTCCTCGTTCATCTCCTGACCACGCCCCACTTTGATCTCCATCTTTTTGCTTGTAAAATAGTCCTACATCTACGCTATGACAAAACGCCTGATCCCAATCCTGTGAAACTCTCTGCAAAGGAGTGTAGAGCCCTTCGGAACCTGAACATTTTGTATGAGGAATGTAACCCCTCTCCTCCCACTGATCAATGTGAGGAAGATTTGGCCCTCACTGATCAACTAAATCTAGACTCTCTATTAACCACTCGACCACTGGGCACTTAAACCCCCTTCCTAACCAGACCAATTTTCAGCTTTCGGTGCTTTCACATTTTTTTCCCACACAAATAGAGCTTTCTTTTGGTGGTATTTGATCACCTCTGGGTTTTTTATTTTTTGTGCTATAAATGAAAAAAGACCAAATATTTTGTAAAAAAAAATGCATTTTTTGTCAAGGTCACCTGTGGCCAGGTGACAGATGCACACCATAGGGGGACAGGAGTGCACCGCAAGGTAGTGAACCCTATGGCTGACTGCTGCGGATAGGAAACTGGGTGGTTGAGGAAAGCGGGACCAGAAGAGCACAACCGGGATCCTAACGGAAGCTAGAGCCAAGATTCCCCAGGGCGCGGAGTCTAAGACCCAGCAGGTCTTCTCCAGGGCCTCTAGTGGTGAGGATGTTATGCTGCAGGCTGGGACCAGGTCACGGCCCCTGGAGTTTCCTAGCTCACGCCCCGTAGGATAAGGGGAAAAGAGGGGAAGCAGCAGCACAAGATATGAGAGAACCGAATAACAAGCTGAAGGTCAGGGGCCACAAGCAGACAAGGATAACGAAAGAACGAGCCGAAGGTCAAGGGTCACGAGCAGACAGGGATAGTCGGGGACAAGCCAAATATGTAATAGAGAGACAGACGTAGCACACGGCAGGCAGGAACCTAAACACACAATGCCTAACAAACACGTTGCTCAGCAAAGCAGGCTTGCAGTGCACAGGTTAATATAGTGTTCTGTGATAGGGCCTGGGGTGGAGTCTGGCTGGGAGGAGATTATAAAGGAAGCCAGGTGAAAGGGCTCAGGCCTCTAAGATGAACACATGGGAAGGAAGGTAAGCTGACAGACAAACACTACTGCATATCCATGACAGTACCCTCCCTCTTATGGGCCCTCCCCCGCCTGGGCCCAGGCTTAAAGGGAAATCTCTGATGAAACCTTCTCAACAGATGAGGTGCAGCGACATCAGATGCAGCGATCCAAGACGCCTCCTCAGGACCAAAACCTCTCCAATGCACAAGGTACTGAAGAATGCCTCTGCAGAGCCGAGAATCCAGAACTTGTCTAACCTCGTACTTAAGATTATCCTCAGAGACCGAAAACGAGGTAGGGAGATGACAAGAAGATCTATTGAGGACCAAAGGCTCTCTAGGAATAAGCAAGGGCATGAGAGGATCAACAGGAATCTGAGGAGGGTCCCCTAGACCCTTAAAGGGGAACTGGTCATCTTGCACAGGACCATCAGACTGGGCAGATGTCAGTGGAACCCTGAAGTCAGGTTGGTTAGAAGGTGACATGTCGCCGGAGTCAAACTGAATAGCTGAAGGACAAGCAGAATGTCCCGAACAAGAAAAAGTAGGAGGCTCACTGGGCATGGGCTGGACTGGCATAACTAGTACAGAGGCAGAGTGAATAGCTGAGTCAGGTGTAGCGACTACCTGAATCGCATCGCAAGACGTAGCGACTGCAGGACTTGTAGACAAGCTAGCCTGGCTGTGCGTCCAAGGGTGGTTAGGGACAGAGAAATGTAAATGGTTATGCAACCTGGAATGAATGACCGGCTCAGATTCACAGGGGGCAACCTTGGGTAGGCAGGACGAGGAACAGGAGGGACCCCAAGCCAGGATCTGTCCAGTAGTCCAGTCCACATGAGGAGAATGGAGCTGTAACCATGGGAGACCCAAAATTATAGGCGTTGAGGCCTTGGGTAAGATAAGGAAGGATATCCACTCCTGGTGGAGTGTCCCTACCGACATCTTAACAGGGAGGGTCTGGAAGCGGATAGGTCCCCCTGGGAGAACAGTACCATCAATCGCCAAGACCACCAATGGTGTGGTGAGGGGCAAAAGAGTAAGTCTCATGGACGATGCGATTTCCCAGTCCATAAAATTACCAGCGGCTCCGGAATCCAGATATGCTGAGACCGAATGAGAAGAAGCACCAACATGAAGGAACACAGAAAGCAGAAGACGAGAAGGGGAAGGTGATATTTCTGGGTCGAATACTCCCCTTTCCAGATGAAGTGGACCCGAACGTTTTTCTGGACAAAGAGAGCAAGTGTCACGAAAATGACCTTTGCCCCCACAGTAAAGACACAGACCAAGAGTTCTGCGCCTAGCACGTTCCTCGGGGGATAGCCTGGTCCGACCCAGCTGCATGGGTTCCTCAGCTGGTAGGAGATGCTCTACGGGTCGAAGAGAGGGGAGCTCAGGCTGACTAAGAACCAAGGAGTGCTGGCGTTGCTTTTCTAAGGTCCTCTCCTGAAAGCGAATATCGATCTGGTTACACAAGGAGATATTGCCGGCCAGATCAGTGGGGATGGTTCTTCCTGCTAATTCATCCTTCACTCTATCAGACAGGCCATGCAAAAAGGTTGCGACTAAGGCCTCATTGTTCCAGCTCAACTCAGCCGACAGTATGCGGAAATGAAGGGCATACTGTCCCACAGAAGCAGACTCTTGGTGGAGACGTAAAAGGGCGCTGGCCGCTGAAGAGACACGAGCCGGTTCTTCGAAGATATTCCGAAAAAGTTTCAAGAAGCCAGACAGGCTAGAAACTAGGCTTGTGCACAACGGAAAAATTCGTTCCGTTTCGGTTCGTTTCTTTCCGGTCCTGTTGATTCGTAATCATTCGTAATTTTGCTAGACGGGATTTTTCGTGTTCGGACTCATTCGTATTTTTGCAAGCGACATTTTTCGTTGAATTTTTTGTTGCTTTATAATTCGGACTTTCGGTAGAGTACGTTGTTTTTCGTTGATTCTGGACACAACTCCTACTTTCGTAACTTTTTTTGGGTTCGTTGATTCGTAATTTTCTGTGTCTCTCTCACAACGACGCTGCCTATTATGCCTAATGTGCTTCGAATGGATTTGTACTTTTCTAAATACATAGCGGTTATTTGTAACGATTCGAAATCTCGTATATTACTTTCGTTTTTTACATGCGGCTATAGGCTCCGCCCCTGTACACCATTTTGAGAGGGTTCAGCACGGTGAGGGAGAAGCAGAGAGCAGAGCAGAGTGAGTGTTATTGTGCTTCGAATGGATTCGAAATCTCGTATTTTACTTTCGTTTTTTCATGCGGCTATAGCCTCCGCCCCCTGTACACCATTTTGAGAGGGAGTTCAGCACGGTGAGGGAGAAGCAGAGAGCAGAGTGAGTGTTTTTGTGCTTCGAATGGATTCGAAATCTCGTATTTTACTTTCGTTTTTTCATGCGGCTATAGCCTCCGCCCCCTGTACACCATTTTGAGAGGGAGTTCAGCACGGTGAGGGAGAAGCAGAGAGCAGAGTGAGTGTTTTTGTGCTTCGAATGGATTCGTACATTCGTAACTTTTTTCATAACGAATTATGCCGAAGACCTTCGGGCATTCGCTATTTTGCGGTATAATTTATTTCGGATTCGGTTTTATTCGTAATTGCTCTGTTCGGAAATTCGAATGCTTCCGAATGTCCGAAAGTTGCTAAATTCGGACGAATTTCGATTCGTTACGAAACTAATTGCACAAGCCTACTAGAAACCACTGGATCATTCAGTTCCCACAGAGGGGCTGCCCAGGCTAAAGCTTCACCAGAGAGGAGGGAAATGATATAGGCTACCTTAGCCCGATCAGACAGGAAGTTTTGGGGCTGGAGCTCAAAATGAATTGTGCATTGGCTAAGGAACCCCCTGCAAGCCTTGGAGTCCCCAGAGAAACGGGACGGAGCTGGCAGTTGTAGTGAGTGTGTGGCTGCGACTGGTGCAATAGGTGCAGCCGCTGGTTGTATTTGAGGGTTGCAGATTCGGGGTTCCCAAGGAGGCCTGAAGCTGCTCGAATCGAGAAGCCAGATCCTGGAGGAATCGCATCACCTGAGTCTGATTTGATTCCTGGGTTTCAAGTCTGCGAACTATGCCCTGCAATGGATCATCCGCTGGGAGCGGGATGTCAGCCGGGTTCATGGCTGATCAAACTGTCAAGGTCACCTGTGGCCAGGTGACAGATGCACACCGTAGGGGGACAGGAGTGCACCGCAAGGTAGTGAACCCTATGGCTGACTGCTGCGGATAGGAAACTGGGTGGTTGAGGAAAGCGGGACCAGAGGAGCACAACCGGGATCCTAAAGGAAGCTAGAGCCAAGATTCCCCAGGGCGCGGAGTCTAAGACCCAGCAGGTCTTCTCCAGGGCCTCTAGTGGTGAGGATGTTATGCTGCAGGCTGGGACCAGGTCGCGGCCCCTGGAGTTTCCTAGCTCACGCCCCGTAGGATAAGGGGAAAAGAGGGGAAGCAGCAGCACAAGATATGAGAGAACCGAATAACAAGCTGAAGGTCAGGGGCCACAAGCAGACAAGGATAACGAAAGAACGAGCCGAAGGTCAAGGGTCACGAGCAGACAGGGATAGTCGGGGACAAGCCAAATATGTAACAGAGAGACAGACGTAGCACACGGCAGGCAGGAACCCAAACACACAATGCCTAACAAACACGTTGATCAGCAAAGCAGGCTTGCAGTGCACAGGTTAATATAGTGTTCTGTGATAGGGCCTGGGGTGGAGTCTGGCTGGGAGGAGATTATAAAGGAAGCCAGGTGAAAGGGCTCAGGCCTCTAAGATGAACACATGGGAAGGAAGGTAAGCTGACAGACAAACACTACTGCATATCCATGACACTTTTCTTCATTTCTATTATAAAAAAAATTCTTAATAGATTTAGCCCAAAATTTATACTGCTACATATCTTTGGTAAAAATAACCCAAATTAGTGGATATTATTTAGTCTGTGTGAAAGTTATAGAGTCTACAAGCTATGGTGCCAATCACTGAAAATTGATCACATCTGATCACACCTGATGTACTGACTTGCCATCTCATTTCTTGAGACCCTAACAAGCCAGAAAAGTACAAAAACACGCCAAATGACCCCTTTTTGGAAAGTAGACATTCCAAGGTAGTTAGTAAGAGGCATAGTTAAATTTTTGAAGTTGTCATTTTTTCCCACAATTCTTTGCAAAATGAAGATTTATTTTTGTTTTTATTTCTTTTCACACCAAAGTGTCATTATAACAGGTTATTTCTCTCCCATGGCATGTACATTCCACAAATGACACCCCATACTCCTCCTGAGTATGGCAATACCACATGTGTGAAACTTTTACACAGCCTTGCCACATACAGAGGCCCAACATTGAAGTAGCACCTTAAGGCGTTCTAGGAGCATAAATTACACATCTAATCTCTCAACCACCTATTACACTTTTGAAGGCCCTGGAGCACCAGGATAATGGAAACGCCCACAAAGTGACCCCATTTTGGAAAGCAAACACCCCAACGTATAATTTATGAGGCATAATGAGTCTTTTGAACGGTTCATTTTTTTCCAGAAGTTTTTGAAATATGTGGAAAAAAAATGAAACCGCATTTTTCTTTTACACAACGTTGTCCATTTATAAGATATTTCCAACACATAGCATGTACATAGCAAAAATGACACCCCAAATATATATTCTGCTATTCCTCCTGAGTATGGCAATACCACATGTGTGAGCTTTTTACACAGCCTGGCCACATAGAGGCCCAACATCCAAGAAGCACCATCAGGTGTTCTAGGGACATTTCATTTCCTTACAATCTATCACATTTTTGAAGGCCCTTCATATTTCTAACACATAGCATGTACATACCAAGAATTACACCCTAAAATACATTTTGCTGGGTAAAGGGTAAACAAAAGATTACCTGTGGTTTTAGTAGTGCAGTTGTCCACAGGAGGAGAGCCCTGATCCAGGCAGCAGGCAGCGACGTGGTCAGCGACAGTGAATGGAATTGTCTAGGCAGCAGGCAGGAATATTGTCCATAGTCAGTACAGGCAGGGATACTGTCCATATACAGTCCAGGGTCAGTGCAAGTAGAGACATTGCCAGCAGTGCCAAAATATTGGTCCTGGAAGTAAGCAGGAACATGGTCCAAGTAGCAGGCCAGGAAAGAATGGGGACAGGGGTAGAGGCTTCTCCCACCCAAATCTCTTTGAAGCCTCCGAGTCCCCAGACCCTAATCCGGGAATGAGAAAACTAAAAAATGAGTTTTCTTCATCCAGAAAAACAATTCTGGAGCCCTGTGTTATGAATCCCACTACTCCAGTAGAAGAGTAGAAGATCAGTCCAAGAGGCAGTCAAAAACATGGTCAAACAGTCCAGGGTCAGTTCCAGAGCAGGTATAGGTAGGTACAGTTTAGCTTTAGGCAGAAGCGTGGTCATATAACAGGCCAGGGTCAGTTCCAGAGCAGGCAGAGGTAGGTACAGTTTAGCATTAGGCAGAAGTGTGGTCATATAACAGGCCATGGTCAGTTCCAGAGCAGGTAAAGGTAGGTACAGTTTAGTGTTGGGCAGAAGTGTGGTCATATAACAGGCCAGGGTCATTTCCTGAGCAGGCAGATGTATGTTTAGCGTTAGGCAGAAGCTAGGTCATTTAGCAGGTCAGGGTCAGAAGAGAGCAGGATGTACAGTGGCATAAGGGGTGTGGCGGTAAATGACAATTAAGTTTACCATACTTTCCTAATGTAGCACTACCCCCGTAGGAGCTGCTGTTTGTTTGATTTGGGTCTACGTCCTGCCTATCAACCCCTGGAAGTGGCTCAAACCTTCCCTTAGCACAACTGATATGAATAAGGAGTGTGAGACCTATTGAGTATTAGGAGACACAATCCTGCATACATCACACAATAACCTGTAAATGTTATTACCTTTGCTGGTCACTAGTCCTTCTAAGTGACAGAGATACTTCACACAAGTTATATGCTTAATCAAAGGTACCTTTACTCAGTATAAAAGGGAAGGGTAAAGAATCACATTAATATACACAGTTGACTCTGCATGCGCATTGCAGAGTCAATAAACCAATAAGGATAGGTATCACTGAGATTAGGTAATAACAGGAAATAACATCAGCTATATATATGTACATGTATCTATATGTGTCTCTGCACGGCTAACTGGTTGCTCGCGAGCTCCCCCTTTGTTGCAATACCTTGCACGTGTTCATTCCCTATAATAGGTAAGCAAGGCCTATCTGCGTCCCACTCAAAGTTCCTTTCTCCAATGAAGTCTTCGCTAGCCGCCGTCGGTGCACAAGTTAAATTGTAATCCACAGGGTTTCAACAAGATGCTGTAATTATCCGCAATATACCTGAGTACTCGTGTGCCTGCCACCCACTAATGACGGATGCACCAATCTCTGATCACATAGTCTCCAGTGAGATACACTAGGCCGCAAGCTGTGGCGTGATAGGTGAAGTGTGGCTGGCACTAACTAAATCACTTTCCTCTAAGGTAGTAGTCAATTCTGGGCAGGTGCCCTTCTCACCAAACAGGCCCGACTTTCAGATAGTCTCCTCTGGCTTGTCCCGGTCACTCGATCTCCACGCTTCTGCTTCAGCTGCAGTCTCCGGACTCCGTCACTAACAGCATATGGTGATGGATGACTCCGGTCTCTGCTGGGCAATCACAGGACGCTGTGGACGATCCTCTGCTGGAAATCACTCAGGCACTCCCGTAATTTAGGCCCAGGCTTCTGGCCTAATCCTTAGGAAGCAGGCCTCCGTGCCAACTTCCTGCTTGATTGAGAGCTGGATCCAGAGAGAGAGACGCTGGCCCCTCCCCTGGTTTAAGTAGTCTGCCCAGAATGCTTTGCGGTGTTGCAATGCACCCTGGGTAATGTAGTCTGTCTTTTACTAAAAGCAACAAAGTATTTTCTCCTAGCTGATATCTGTCCCAAAGTGCATTAGTTGCATTGTAACACTTATACCACCGGAGGGAGCCGAATTCCTTCTTACATATGGACATCCTGCTACACACTCCCCCCACTTAAAGTCTTTGGTCCCCAAAGAGGACAACAGTATGTAACCTAACACATACTTTGGCAATACCTGCAGGGAAATTTGTTAGTTTATGCATGACAATAAACAACTTGCCTTTTCATAAGCAGGATTTAAACTTAAACAGCTCATATCATAACACAGAGCCGACAGAGGAACCTCCCACCAATTATCACAAGGAGGGAGGTTGTCCTGTATACGGACCACCGACACTTGGGTGTCTGTTTCAGATGTGCTAGGGAGTGAGCTGGGGTTGTCTTCCACTGAATCTGAATCTGGAGTGGAAGAACTAGACTGATCAATGGTTCTCTTAGAAGTGATGATGGCCTCCTCAGAGCATTCACCCAATTGGTCGTACGTCAGTCTTTTTGGGGGGTGAATTACTCTTCTTTCCCTCTGCTCTTTAGGTATCATATTCTCAAGGACATTGGGGCTGGCTGTTTCTAGAAGCTCTTCAGGGGCTTCCTCATCTAGTTCAGGCATGTTGGGCTCCAGAACTTCAGGAGCGTCCCGCTCTCCTTCAGATAGAGACAACGACCCTTCTTCTGGGTCTTCCATTGACAAAGAGCCTGCGTCATCAGCTACCTCCTCAATGAGAATGTTTGAATGCACGAATTCAGGAGCTTCTGCCCGAAGAGTTCCATTGTCAACTGTTTTGGGTGAGGTTTGGGAGGTGGTCATGGGTTCTGGCAATTGGGATGACCACAACCAGTCAGATTCTGCTTCTTCATCCTCTTGACCTTCATTGTCAGAGTCTCCATCTCTCACATCTGGAAGCACTGTTTGAGATCGGGTGATGGGTCTGGAACCTTGAGAAGTTGAAGGGGTTTCTTGTGAGTCAGATGCAGGAGGCATGCGAACTGCCTCGGAGAGGGGCAACAAGTGATTCCTGTGCCAGGTCTTTAACGGTCCCACGCTTCCTTCTGGCCTAATTTGGTACACAGGAAGGTTTTCCAGCTTCTTGCAGATAACATAAGGTTGGGATTTCCAACGGTCAGCCAACTTATGTTTTCCCGGAATTCCCAAGTTCCTCAACAGCACTCTATCTCCTGGCTGTAAATCTTGAATTCTGACTCTTAGGTCAAAGTTTCTTTTATTTCTCAGCCCCCGTTGATCAGATGCTGCTTGGGCCTTTTCAAAAGCTGTCTTCAGACTCTTTCTCAATTGGTCTACATACCCCTTGTGGGATGCTGCTGAGGTATGATCCAGCGATATGCCAAAGGCCAAGTCCACTGGCAACTGAGCCTCCCGCCCGAACATCAAACGGTATGGGGAATACCCGGTGACATCACTGGCAGTGCTATTGTAGGCATGCACTATGGCAGCTACATGCTTGCTCCAATGCTGCTTTTTCTCTGAACTCAGAGTCCCCAACATATCCAAGAGAGTCCGGTTAAACCGTTCAGGCTGAGCATCTCCTTGTGGGTGATAAGGGGTTGTCCTGGTCTTCTGGATGCCTAACAGGTCTAATAACTTCTTTATTAATTTGCTTTCAAAGTCTCTTCCCTGATCTGAATGAAGGCGTTGGGGTAGACCATAGTGCACAAAGAATTTTTCTACCAGTACTTTGGCTACTGTTGAGGCCTTCTGGTCTTTTGTTGGGAATGCTTGAGCATATCTGGTAAAGTGATCTGTTATCACCAAGACATTCCCTTGACCACTCAGATCAGGCTCCAGGCAAAGGAAGTCAATGCACACCAGTTCCATAGGTCCCTGACTTTGCAGATGGCCCATTGGGGCTGCTTGACGTGGCAAGGTCTTCCTTTGAATGCATCGGACACAGGAATGGCAATATCCTTCCACCTCAGCCCGCATGCCGGGCCAATAGAACCTATCCCGTACAAGGTGAAAAGTCTGTTCGGACCCTAGGTGACCATGGTTGTCATGGAGGGCAGCTAGGACCGCTTCTCGATATTTGGCTGGTAGAAACAGCTGCCACTTCTCTTCTGAGTCGTCAGAGGGGCCCCTTCGGTAGACCACCCCTTGACGTATGTGTAGCCGATCCCACTCCCTGCGCAACAATCAGGCTTCTCTTGGGGAGTCTGTTTCAAGCATCTCGGGACGCTGGCTTTCCAGTGCCTTTATCAGGAGTTCCCCTAAAGAGTCTTCTTCTTGCTCCTTTCTCAAATCCCTTTTTGTCAGCTTGGGCAAGCCCTCCCCTTCGACTTGGGTCACACTGAAATAGCACTTCGGTACTCCAACAGCTGAGACCCCAATTTCTTCGGCTCTTGACCCACCTCTGGCTTGAAGTTCTGTCCCCTGATATAGGGCTCGCACTCCCTCTGGGTCTAGTTGGGCCCATTCTTCGGTAGGGTCGGTGGGGGCATGAGACCTCCTGGACAAGGCATCTGCATCCCTATTTCCCACTCCGGGTCGGTACTTCAAGCTGAAGGTGAAGCTTGAAAGGGCAGCCAACCACCGGTGTCCCGTTGCATCCAACTTGGCAGTGGTCAGAAGGTAGGTGAGCGGGTTATTATCTGTCTTCACCACAAACTCCGCCCCATATAGGTAGTCTCTCAGTTTGTCTACCACTGCCCATTTCAAGGCCAGGAATTCAAGCTTGTGGGTGGGGTAATTCTTCTCAGCAGGTATCAGACTCCTGCTCACATATGCGACGGGTCTTAGGTAACCATCATGTTCCTGGTACAGCACCCCACCCAGCCCATCTCGGCTGGCATCTACATGCAGTTCATAAGGCTTCTTTGGATCAGCATAGGCCAGGACTGGTGCAGTGGTAAGACTCTTCTTTAACATCTGGAAGGCTTCCTCGCACTCCCCTGTCCACTGGTCTTGAATCGACTCTTTGGGCCTTCGGGGTCCCATGGTGAGTTTCACTGGTTTGACCAGCTCTGGAACATCATCTTCCCCTTCGTTTCTGAGTAACTCGTTCAGGGGTCTGGCAATCTTGGCGAATCCTTCTACAAATCTTCTGTAGTAAGAACAGAACCCCAGGAATGACCGAAGCTCAGTCACGTTGGTAGGTCTCGGCCAAGAGGTGACGGCATCCAGCTTCTCTGGGTCCGTGGCCACCCCTTCTGCAGAAACGATATGGCCCAGGTAATGGACTGAGGACTGGTAAAATTGACACTTCTCTGGGGAGAGTTTCAGGCCCTCTTCACTGAGCCTCTTCAGGACCTTCTCCAGTCTCTCTTCATGCTCTTCTAGGGTTCTCCCGAACACGATGACGTCGTCCAAATATACCAGTACCTCTATTAGATTCATGTCCCCGACGGTTCTCTCCATTAGCCTTTGGAAAGTGGCGGGGGCTCCTGATAACCCTTGAGGCATACGGTTGAACTCAAAGAACCCCACAGGGGTGATGAAGGCTGTCTTCTCCCGATCCTCAGGGTGCATGGGGATTTGGTAATATCCACTTTTTAGATCCATTACACTGAACCACTTGGCCCCTGACAGACTCTGCAGGGCGTCTTCAATTCGGGGAGTGGTGTATTGATCTGGGATGGTCCTTCTGTTTAGTGTTCTGTAGTCGATACACAGTCTCAGCGACCAGTTCTTCTTTCGGACTACCACTATTGGAGAAGCGTAAGGGCTGCTGGATTCTCGAATAATCCCCGTCCTCTTCAGCTCAGCCAACTGTTCCCGCAAGTCTTCTAAGTCACCCAGTGGGACCCGTCGAACTCTCTCTCTAAAGGGCTTATCTTCTTGTAAGCGTATCTTGTGAGTGGCACTCCTTGCGCACCCCACATCGAACTCATCTTTAGAGAAGATCTTTTCCCACCTTGCAAGTTGAGCTTTGGCCCTTTTTCTCCATTCTGGTGGGAGGGCCGTGTCTTCAGAACAGAGCTTCTCTATGGTGACTTCACCCCTTTCTTCTTTCTTCAATTCACACGGGGCAATGGGGGTGGCTGGATTCACCTGGCCCAACAGCATTCTGGCCGGCACCTTCACTGGTGTATTAGCAGTGTTCCTTATACTCACTGAAACCCTCCCATGGCTTTTCTGTAGGGCCTTCAATGGGATCACTTCGGGGATTACTTCAATCCCTTTCTGTCTTTCCTGTGGGCCTGGTTCGAAGACAATGAAGGGGCCTGGCTGTTTCCATGTGAGCTTGACAGAAGCCCTCAGGCAAGTCACCTCTCCCGGTTGTAATACCTTCTCCGTCTTGTCTAGCTTCCAAATCTTGCCAACTCCCTCAGCCGGGGCCTTCTGCTCCAGTACCAGGCGCTGGTAGGCTTGCCTTAACATGGGGTGGACTCTTGTGGTCGGGGCTTCTTCCTGTTGGGCCAACGGTGTCAGCAGTCGCCTGACTAGATCAGTGTTGGTCCCTATTATGAGTGAGCTCTTGCTGGCCCCTGGTGGGCGAGGGCACACTACTGCCAGAGTATCGAAGGTCTCTGTCTCCCCAGCCACTGAGGGATCAAAAGTCAACTTGATTGGCAGGTAACCGTCATAGGGAAAGCTCTGAGTTCCAATACCCCATATTTCCAGTTCCTCTAATTTCTGTAGGGGCAGATGTTTAAGATGTTTATCATAGAAATCCCTATACAGAAGAGTCACTTGAGCCCCAGTGTCAAGAAAAACCTTGGTGTAGATCCCTTCTACTTGTATGGAGACTACTGGAGAAGGCCCCACTAACTTGGCAGGGAACTCCTTCAACACAGACTTCTTGCTGGGTTCAGTTACCTGTACCCTCACTTCTTTTTTTTCTCGAGTTTACGGTGGGTCTCAGTCCCTTCTGGGTCTGGTGTGCACTGGCCTTCTGTTCAACAGCAGCCTGACTTGTGGGACGGGGCCTAATTGGCAGAGGTTTAGGTCCCTGACTCTGATGTTTTGGATCATTGGACTTCTTGAAGGAGTTCGTGGAAACTGGTGGGCGCCCGGCTGACTCCTTCACCGGGGCCCTCTGAAGTTTTCCGCCGGCTTGCGATGTCTGGATGCAACTTCATCTGGGCTGGGACACACTGCTCTAACATGCCCGATTCCCCCACAATTGAAGCATGTTATCAATCTCTTAGGCTTCTGTACTAGTTCCATATTGGAGCTAGGAGTTTTTTTTGGTTCCTCTGACGTGTTCTTGTTGTGTGGCACAGAGGCCTGGCTAGTCAGCATGGACACCATTTCTACTAGTTGTGACACCTGGGTCTTTAGGATTTCAACTTCTGAATCACCTTCTTCTGCACTTAACATTCTGACTCGGGCAGTTGGTTCGGTGTGTTGACTCCTCCTTTTGTCTTCCAACATGGCCTCCTCCTCCCTGACTATCCGGATCAAGTCGGGGTATTCCAGGCTGCTCCCGTCCCGCCGGGTGCGTAGCAATAATGCGATGGGGTCCAAGGGTTGAGCTCCCCTCAACACCTGCTGGGCACGGGCCTCATCCACTTTTCTTGGATCGATCCCTTTCTTCAGTAGGATCCGATGCAGGATCTTATCCAGGCGTCCTATGAATTCTGACAGCTTCTCTCCCTCTTTTTGGTAGCAATGCCCCAGCTGGTAAGTGAGTTCGGTGACGTTTTCCGTCCCGCCGAACACATTCTGCAGAATATCCAGATAATCCTGTGCATTGCAGTCCTTCTTGCTTAACTTGAGGTTACGTATGGCCTCCAGAGCAGGCCCCTTTAAGCTTTCCACAATCCGTTGTTTTTTTTGTTGTTCTGGCACCTCCCATTCTTCTAGGGCCTGAGTGGCGCCATCTAGCCACTCTTCAAATCCATCTTCCACTGAAGGTACAGGTTTCTTCCCAGAAAAGGTCCTGAGTTTCCTGTATCCTGACATCAGGTAGTCTGGAGGGTCCTTTTTACACTTGGTCACAATCTCCCCCAGGACAGCGCACAATTCTGAGCTAAGGGTGGTCAATGGTGGTGAACCGGGACCCTTTTGTTGGGCGCTCCCTCCTGTGCTGGGGCCTTCTGAAGTAGTGGATGTGGGGCCATCTTTATTCTCTTCTGGGTGTATCAGGAGGAGTTCTACTTGGTTTGTAGTTTTTATGCTGGCACCCTTGAAGTAGTCAGAGATTCCGTTCCTCCACTCACATAATGCATAGGTGTGGGGATTTACAGTATCTGTCTTTATGTCAATCACCCATGGCTTCCTGTCCGTGGACAATGCTCTCAAGACTGGAGTTAGCTGCTCCTCTACCCAGGCCTCTCTCTGGATTTCAACCACCAGGCCATTTCCGGGTAGGATGCCTTCATCCCTGCACCACCGGGCTACGGCAGCAGGGTCCATTTCTGTGCTGTAAGGGTTCTGTCTAGGGGGAAAGTTGATTGCAGAACCGTAGAATATCCCGGACGAGCCCCCACGTGTAGCACTACCCCCGTAGGAGCTGCTGTTTGTTTGATTTGGGTCTACGTCCTGCCTATCAACCCCTGGAAGTGTCTCAAACCTTCCCTTAGCACAACTGATATGAATAAGGAGTGTGAGACCTATTGAGTATTAGGAGACACAATCCTGCATACATCACACAATAACCTGTAAATGTTATTACCTTTGCTGGTCACTAGTCCTTCTAAGTGACAGAGATACTTCACACAAGTTATATGCTTAATCAAAGGTACCTTTACTCAGTATAAAAGGGAAGGGTAAAGAATCACATTAATACACACAGTTGACTCTGCATGCGCATTGCAGAGTCAATAAACCAATAAGGATAGGTATCACTGAGATTAGGTAATAACAGGAAATAACATCAGCTATATATATATGTACATGTATCTATATGTGTCTCTGCACGGCTAACTGGTTGCTCGCGAGCTCCCCCTTTGTTGCAATACCTTGCACGTGTTCATTCCCTATAATAGGTAAGCAAGGCCTATCTGCGTCCCACTCAAAGTTCCTTTCTCCAATGAAGTCTTCGCTAGCCACCGTCGGTGCACAAGTTAAATTGTAATCCACAGGGTTTCAACAAGATGCTGTAATTATCCGCAATATACCTGAGTACTCGTGTGCCTGCCACCCACTAATGACGGATGCACTAATCTCTGATCACATAGTCTCCAGTGAGATACACTAGGCCGCAAGCTGTGGCGTGATAGGTGAAGTGTGGCTGGCACTAACTAAATCACTTTCTTCTAAGGTAGTAGTCAATTCTGGGCAGGTGCCCTTCTCACCAAACAGGCCCGACTTTCATATAGTCTCCTCTGGCTTGTCCCGGTCACTCGATCTCCACGCTTCTGCTTCAGCTGCAGTCTCCGGACTCCGTCACTAACAGCATATGGTGATGGACGACTCCGGTCTCTGCTGGGCAATCACAGGACGCTGTGGACGATCCTCTGCTGGAAATCACTCAGGCACTCCCGTAATTTAGGCCCAGGTTTCTGGCCTAATCCTTAGGAAGCAGGCCTCCGTGCCAACTTCCTGCTTGATTGAGAGCTGGATCCAGAGAGAGAGACGCTGGCCCCTCCCCTGGTTTAAGTAGTCTGCCCAGAATGCTTTGCGGTGTTGCAATGCACCCTGGGTAATGTAGTCGGTCTTTTACTAAAAGCAACAAAGTCTTTTCTCCTAGATGATATCTGTCCCAAAGTGCATTAGTTGCATTGTAACACTTATACCACCGGAGGGAGCCGGATTCCTTCTTACATATGGACATCCTGCTACACTAATAATGTAGAAAACGATGGTAACGGCTGAAACATTCACCAATACAAAGGCCTGGTTGGGAAGGACATTGGGGACAATAATACACGGTGTATCTTCTAGTTCCTCTTCTGGTGCACACCCGCCATTTCTTCTGATGTTTTTGGCCTGTTTCATGGTGGGGGAGTCTCTCAGGAAAGTGGCGTTCATGGAGTCTGCTCACTGAATCCGAGCAAATGCTTTCTGGTGGGCCTTCAGGGTACAAAAGGGTGGAGACAATTTCTTCTTGGTACTGAAGATAAGGTACTGGGGTCCCTGTAGATTTACGATAAATAACATAAGTATTGTAAATGGCCAAACTGAAAAGATATATGGAGACCCTTTTTTATACCAATAGCGGCTTTTTCTTATGGGAAGGTAGGGTTCGATCATCTGATCATTGAAGTCGACTACCCCCATGAACAAATTATAGTCATGAACACATGCTGTTTTTTTGAATAGGGCCGTTTCTTCTGGGGATTTCCACGTAGGTGTCATTATGGATCATTGTGAGCATGTGGATGTTTCGTCTCTCCCTCCACCTGATAGCCAATACTCTTCATTCCGCAAAGAAGCTATCTCCCCTTTTCGTAGTCTTTCAGTAACGAGCCTTTGCGGGAAACCCTTCCTATTGGCTCGCACTGTACCACACGCTGGAGTGTCCTTCCAGTGAAGATTGCGGAAGAGGGGCAAGCTAGTATAGTAATTATTCACATAAAGATGGTAACCCTTTCCAAGGAGTGGATATACAAGCTCTCAAACAGCCTTTCCGCTGGCTCCGATGTACTCTGGACATTCAGGGGGGATGCAGCTGGGTGTCCTTCCCTTCGTACACCAGGAAGGGGTAGATGTACCCCGTGGCTCGGTCACATAGCTTGTAGAGCTTAACCCCATATCCCTTTTGCTGGGGATAACCTGCTTGAAGCCAAGCCTGCATGTGAAGTGGACCAATGACTCATCCACGGAGATATTTTGGTCGGGGATAAATAATTGGGGGAATTTCTCAGAGAAAAAATGTAAAAGTGGGCGAATTTAAAATAATTTGTCATGTGATGGGTCGGGGAGGGCACTGGGTGTTGTCATTGTAATGGAGGAAACGCATTATCATAAGGTATCTTGATCTTGGCATAATGGATGAATAGAGTGGGATGTGGTGGATGGGTTTGGTGGACCAATAGGAGTATAGTTATTTTTTTTGTGAGCCCCATGTTGAACGTTAGGCCTAAAAATAATTTAAATTCCTCCACTGTCAATGCTCTCCACTCATAGGGACGGGCGTAACTTGAACCGGGGTTGCTTGTTATGAAATGTTGTGCATAGAGGTTGCACTGGACCACAATGCAGGATAATAGGTCTTGGGTAAAAATGTAATTAAAAAAATCAATAGGGGCAAAATTCTCTGTGTTCACGTGAACACCTGGCTGGGTGGTGAAATGGGGGATGTTTGCTGCTCCTGAATTGGGGGGAAGCCACAGAGGGTTTTCAAGAGCATAGGGAAGGCTGGCATGGGTCCTAACCCTTTGGGGCCGAGATGAAACCCCGCTAGTTCTTGGCCTTTGCTGCAGTGGTACTTCATTTCTTGTGGATGGCACTGTGCTACTGGTGGATGGCACTGAGCTTCTAGTTGATGCCACTGCATTTCTGGTGGATGGCACTGAGCTGCTGGTTGATGCCAAAGCACTACTTGTGGTAGCCTGCTGCTTCATGGGCACACTTTGCTCTTCCTTTGAATCTGTAGCAGACCCACTGCTTACAACGGGTTCATGTTCTGAACCAGAATCAGAGAGCTCCCCGCTGCTCTCGTCGGACAAGCTAAGCAGTTGGTATGCCTCCTCAGTGGAAAAAAAAAATTCTGCCATACCGGTGACTGTGGGCCAGGGATGAGCCGAACACCCCCCTGTTCGGTTCGCACCAGAACCTGCGAACAGACAAAATGTTTGTGTAAACTTTAGAACCCTATTAAATACAATGGACTCTAACGTTCGAAATCTAAAGTGTTAATTATAAAGGCTGATATGCAAGTTATTGTCCTAAAAAGTGTTTGGGGACCCGGGTCCTGTGCCAGGGGACATGTATCAATGCAAAAAAAAGTTTTAAAAACTGCCGTTTTTTCGGGAGCAGTGATTTTAATAATGCTTAAAATGAAAAAATAAAAGTGAAATATTCCTTTAAATTTCGTACCTGGAGGGTGTGTATGATATGCATGTGAAGTGGCGCATGTTTCCCGTGCTTAGAACTGTCCCTGCAAAAAATGTCATTTTTGAAAGAAAAAAAGTAATTTAAAACTGACTTGCGGCTATTAATGAATTGTCGGCTCCCGGCAATACATTCAAAAGTCATTGATAAAAAAAAAAAAAAAAAGCGTGGGGGTTCCCCAGAATTCTATTACCAGGCCCTTCAGATCTGGCATGGATTTTAAGGGGAACTCCACCCCAAATCGGCCGCAGGGGAAAAGGGGGGGACGAGAGAGCGGCCCCCCTCCCTCCTGAACCGTACCAGGCCACATGCCCTCAACATGGGGAGGATGTCCCCATGTTGATGGGGACAAGGGCCTCATCCCCACAACCCTTGCCCGGTGGTTGTGGGGGTCTGCGGGCGGGGGGCTTATCGGAATCTGGAAGACCCCTTTAACAAAGGGGACCCCCAGATCCCGGCCCCCCCTATGTGAATTGGTAAGGGGTACATTGTACCCCTACCATTTCACGAAGAAAGCGTAAAAAAATGTTTAAAAAAAACACACAAACACCTTGAAAAAGTCCTTTATTTAAAAAAAAAAAAAAACATTCCAGCGGTGAAATCCAGTGTCCCGCGGCGATCCCGATGTCCAGCGCTGTCCTTTATTGGTTGTGCCTGAGCGGACCTGATGGGGAACTCCCTCTCAGTATTTTAAATGTATAGACCCGCCCCTTCTAAAGTTCCCCATCAGGTCCGCTCAGCGGACCAGATGCGGAACATGAGAAGGGGCGGGTCTATACATGTATTGCCAAAGTGAGAGCAGTTCCCCATCAGGTCCGCCCCCTCGGTATGTCGGACCCGCCTACGTCATTGGCTTGAGCGGGGAACTTCCTTCACTATGTAAATTTAAATTACACAGTGAAGGAAGTTCCCCGCTCAAGCCAATGACGTAGGCGGGTCCGACATACCGAGGGAGTGGACCTGATGGGGAACTTTAGAAGGGGCGGGTCTATACATTTAAAATACTGAGAGGGAGTTCCCCATCAGGTCCGCTCAGGCACAACCAATGAAGGACAGCGCTGGACATCGGGATCGCCGCGGGACACTGGATTTCAGCGCTGGAATGTTTTTTTTTTTTTTTATTATTTTAAATAAAGGACTTTTTCAAGGTGTTTGTGTGTTTTTTTTAAACATTTTTTTACGCTTTCTTCGTGAAATGGTAGGGGTACAATGTACCCCTTACCAATTCACATAGGGGGGGGCCGGGATCTGGGGGTCCCCTTTGTTAAAGGGGTCTTCCAGATTCCGATAAGCCCCCCACCCGCAGACCCCCACAACCACCGGGCAAGGGTTGTGGGGATGAGGCCCTTGTCCCCATCAACATGGGGACATCCTCCCCATGTTGAGGGCATGTGGCCTGGTACGGTTCAGGAGGGAGGGGGGGCCGCTCTCTCGTCCCCCCCTTTTCCCCTGCGGCCGGCCAGGTTGCGTGCTCGGATAAGGGGTCTGGTATGGATTTTTAGGGGAACTCCACGCCATTTTTTTAAAATTTGGGGTGGGGTTCCCCTTAAAATCCATGCCAGATCTGAAGGGCCTGGAATGGATATTTGGGGGAACCCCACGTCAATTTTTTTTTTAATTTGCAGCGGGGTTCCCCTTAATATCCATTCCAGACCTGAAGGGCCTGGTAATTGAATTCTGGGGAACCCCCACACTTTTTTTTTTTTTTTATCAATGACTTTTGTATGTATTGCCAGGAGCCGACAATTCATTAATAGCCACGAGTCAGTTTTAAAATACTTTTTTTCTTTCAAAAATGACATTTTTTGCAGGGACAGTTCTAAGCACGGGAAACATGCGCCACTTCACATGCATATCATACACACCCCCCAGGTACGAAATTTAAAGGAATATTTCACTTTTATTTTTTCATTTTAAGCATTATTAAAATCACTGCTCCCGAAAAAACTGCCGTTTTTAAAACTTCTTTTTGCATTGATACATGTCCCCTGGGGCAGGACCCCGGTCCCCAAACACTTTTTAGGACAATAACTTGCATATAAGCCTTTATAATTAGCACTTTAGATTTCTCCCATAGATTTTTCGAATTTGCCGCGAACACCCCAATTTGTTCGCTGTTCGGCGAACGGGCGAACAGGCAATGTTCGGGTCGAACATGAGTTTGACTCGAACTCGAAGCTCATCCCTACTGTGGGCTGTGAAAAACTGTGGTAGGGACACTGGGACAGATATGGCTGCACTGATGGGTGCTGATGAGGCTGGTCTAATGAGGTTGCACTGCTGGGTTCTGATGAGGGTGCTGCTGGGTTCTGATGAGGGTGCACTGCTGGGTTCTGATGAGGGTGCACTGCTGGGTTCTGATGAGGGTGCACTGCTGGGTTCTGATGAGGGTGCACTGATGTGTTCTGATGAGGGTGCACTGATGGGTTCTGATGAGGGTGCACTGATGGGAACTGATGAGGGTGCACTGATGGGAACTGATGAGGGTGCACTGATGTACACTAATGCACCACACTGAAGCTGCACTGATTATCTGGCACTGATATGCACTGATAAGGCGGCGCTGATGAGGATCCACTGATATGGTGGCACTGATGAGCACTCACTTATGGGCACTATTGGGCACTCTAGTGGCACTGATGAGCGCTGTAGTGGCACTGCGAGCGCTGTATTGGTGCAGATGAGCACTATAGTGGTACTGATGGCACTAATGGGGCACTGATGAGCACTGTAGTGGCACTGGGCACTGACGTGGCACTGATGGCACCGATGTGGCACTGGGCACTGTAGTGGCACTGGTGGAGCACAGACAGGCACTGTAGTGGCACTGGTGGCACCGATGGGCACTGAAGTGGCAGAGGTGGCACTGATGAGCCTTGTAGTGGCACTGATGAGCCTTGTAGTGACACTGATGAGCCTTGTAGTGGCACTGATGGACACTAGTGGCTCTGATGGGTAATATAGTGGCACTGGTGGCACTGATGCATACTGTAGTGGCACTAATGGGTATTGTTGTGGCACTGGTGGCACAGATGGGTACTGTAGGGGTGCTGATGGGTAGTGTAGTGGCACTGTTGGGCACAGATTAGCACTTGTGTGGCACTGTAAGGCACTGTTGTTCACTGTAAAATATATATTACACTCACTGTTGGGCTCGATCTCTCTTCTCTCCTCATGCGCTGTATCGGTGTGAGGAGAGAAGAGAGCTAGACCTCTGCGTGACCCCAATTTGTTTACATTCTGATCGCTCCCACATTGGAGGGAGCGATCACGTGGTAAAGGGCCGCTATCATTGGCCCTTTACTGCGATCCGTGTTGCGCCGGGTCCCGTGAACCCGGCGAGCACGAATACTTCCCCGTGCGCGCCCCAGGGGCGAGTTCAGGAGGACGTCCATGGACGCCCTCCCAGAAAAATCCGACCGCGCTGTAGCCTTCTTTTGGCTATGGCCCGGTCGGCATGTGGTTAAAGAACATTGAATCAACAGCATCTCTAACTGATTCCTCTGCACTCAAGAGAAAATCCCACAAATTCTCTTCCATACATTCGAATCCGAGTGTCTTTGCCTTTGTAAAATGTGTTACTAAGGCGATTGAGGGCATTCCACACCATAGAAATATGGACTCCAATTTGCCTCAAAAACATTTTGCTATAGAGCAGGCATGTCCAAAGTCTGGCCCGCGGGCCAATTGCAGCACGCGTTCCGGCTTTGAACGGCCCGCCTTGTTATCTGGACATATATATCTTTTGTGGCCCCCAACGATCTCCCAGCATCAGGGCCACAAAAGATATATATCAGGAATATCTTAATGGTGGATCGCGGGCCGAATCCTGCCTGCCGCTAACATCATTCATTACATGGGAAGCGCGGCAGCCAGATCTTTCCTTTACATGACATCACTCCCCCTTCCTCCCCCTCCCCACACACCTTATTCACACAAGCCTGGAAGCACTGCAGGCACGGACAAAGGGCGGGACCTTTCAAGTTACAAAGCAGGTGATTGATTGCTAGACAGTGGGGCGGTCCCAGCAACCAATCACGCGCCTTTAACTTGAAAAGTCCCACCCTTTGTCTGGACCTGCAATGCCATGCGTGCTTCCCGGCTTGTGTGATTAAGGTAGGACAGTCAGTGTGGGGAGGGGGAATCGTGCTGCGTTGAATCATGCTGTCTGTCTCTGTAATATCGAGGGAGGACTGTGAAGTGGGGTCTGATGGGGGATCTGTAATGAAGTGGGGGTCTGATGGGGGATCTGTAATGAAGTGGGGGTCTGATGGGGGATCTGTAATGAAGTGGGGGTCTGATGGGGGATCTGTAATGAAGTGGGGGTCTGATGGGGGATCTGTAATGAAGTGGGGTCTGATGGGGGGATCTGTAATGAAGTGGGGGTCTGATGTTGGGAATCTGTAATGAAGTGGGGGTCTGATGGGGGGGATCTGTAATGAATTGGGGGTCCGATGGGGGGGATCTGTAATGAAGTGGGGGGATCTGTAATGAAGTGGGGGTCTGATCTGTAACGAAGTGGGGGTCTGATGGGGGGATCTGTAATGAAGTGGGGGTCTGATGGGGGGATCTGTAATGAAGTGGGGGTCTGATGGGGGGATCTGTAATGAAGTGGGGGTCTGATGGGGGGATCTGTAATGAAGTGGGGGTCTGATGGGGGGGATCTGTAATGAAGTGGGGGTCTGATGGGGGGATCTGTAATGAAGTGGGGGTCTGATGGGGGGGATCTGTAATGAAGTGGGGGTCTGATGGGGGGGATCTGTAATGAAGTGGGGGTCTGATGGGGGGGATCTGTAATGAAGTGGGGGTCTGATGGGGGGGATCTGTAATGAAGTGGGGGTCTGATGGGGGGGATCTGTAATGAAGTGGGGGTCTGATGGGGGGGGATCTGTAATGAAGTGGGGGTCTGATGGGGGGGATCTGTAATGAAGTGGGGGTCTGATGGGGGGGTCTGTAATGAAGTGGGGGTCTGATGGGGGGATCTGTAATGAAGTGGGGTCTGATGGGGGGGATCTGTGATGAAGTGGGGTCTGATGGGGGATCTGTGATGAAGTGGGGGTCTGATGGGGGGGGGGATCTGTGATGAAGTGGGATCTGTGATGAAGTGGGGTCTGATAGGGAATCGGTGATGAAGTGGGGTCTGATGGGGGGGATCTGTGGGGTCTGTAATGGGGGGGTCTGTGATGGAGTGGGGTCTGTAATGGGGGGGATCTGTGATGGAGTGGGGTCTGAAATGGGGGGATCTGTGATGGAGTGGGGTTTGTAATGTGGGGTCTGTAATGGGGGGGATCTCCGATGGGGTGGGGTCTGTAATGGGGGGGATCTGTGATGGAGTGGGGTCTGTAATGGGGGGGATCTGTGATGGAGTGGGGTCTGTAATGGGGGGGATCTGTGATGGAGTGGGGTCTGTAATGGGGGGGATCTGTGATGGAGTGGGGTCTGTAATGGGGGGGATCTGTGATGGAGTGGGGTCTGTAATGGGGGGGGATCTGTGATGGAGTGGGATCTGTGATGGAGTGGGGATCTGCTTCACAGACCTTTATTTAAAAATTAATTTTTTATTTTTTCCTGAAACTTCCCTCTTAAAGTGAAGGTGCGTGTTATACGCCCAAAAATACGGTATATCCAAATAACGCACAGAGCTCACCTCTTTACTCACACACAGCCACAAAGGCAAGAGACTTCTTGTTGGGGAGTGTATTGGTGCTCGAACGAACACACTTAGACCGAATTTTTATGGTTCAAAGAATGTCAGGCCAAATGGTCGGCCCTCACGCATGTTCACTTCATCAAATCTGGCCCTCTTTGAAAAAAGAGTAAATAATATAAATCGTATAATATGTTGTGTATTTTTAATTTAGTTTGTTGTAGTTTGTTATATAGTTTGCGTAAATTTAGAATATTGGTGTCAGTCTCTCACTGGGATGCTCCTGATCCTGAGGTCTCCCACGTCATGTGAGAGGAAATTCCCGTCACGTGCAGCCCCCACACCCGCAGATTTTTGCGAGTGAAGCCTCATACATACGACCGGTTTTCTCGGCAAGAAAGCTGCTGGGAGAGCTTTTAGCCGAGAAAACCGTTCGTGTGTATGGTTTCTCGTCGGGAAAACTGCCGGGAATCTCGACGAGAGTGTGTATGCTTACCTGTCCATGGTAAACCCGCTCATGCTCGAAAAGACTTTGATGCATGCGTGGTAGCATACAAAGGTAGTGTAGGGTGTAGCAAAATGGCGGCGACGGCATCGAATGTGACGAGCGCAGGCTCATCGTAGTCGATGACGTCACCGCGTTCTTGCCATTCAAAAGAACGGCAGTTCTTTTGAATGGCCATGTGTACACTCGGCGTGCAAGGCAAGCTTGCCGGGAAAACCAACGGTTTTTTTTCCCGACGGGATTCCCGCCCGTGTGTACGAGGCTTGAGGGGGGCTTCTTGGCTCTTCTTGGCTGGTGAGGAGTGCAGGTTGCATACCTATTCTTCTCCACCAGGTGGCTTTTACCATCAGCCCTTGACATTCCCATGTCTTATACATTGGGCAAGCTATTCTTTCGTGTGTTGGCGTGCTATTCTGACGTGACATCACCCGCCACTCTACAGACAAGCAAGCAAAGATTTAGGGGGCACACCCTAAAAAATTTATTAAAGATGGTGCAGCCATAAGACCATAAAAATAGAACAAAATATTACAGCGCACACATGCAAAAATGACATTTGTGTCCCCCAAATCTTTGTTTGTCTATTGTATGGATTCTGACCAAATCCTTTTGGGCTGGAGAACCCCACTCCCCCATCATTGCCTCTTATTAGTGTCCACCTGTGTTATAGGAGGAGTCCTTTTAGTTCTCCCATATAGAGGAGTGTATTTCTCCCATGGTTTAGAGAAGCAGGATCTTCCATTCTATGGATAGCATAGGACCCACTGATAATGGGGTACTTTGATGCAGTAAGTGGGCTTAAGCACCATATAGCCATATGGTGTGACTAAATCCCCATATTTTTGGAAAATGTTCAGGTGTTTTAACCACTTGCCTACCACCGTATAATAAAATGACGGCGGCAGGCATCCTCCCTCCCTCCGGGTGGACGTCATATGACGTCCTTGTTTTCCCGGCATTCTAACGAGCGTGCGCCGGCGGAGGCGCGCACGCGTGCTCGCCGCATCACTGTGTACTCGATGCACGTGCCCGGTGGCCGCGATGGCCGCCGGGCACCCGCGATTGCTCATCACAGAGCAGGGACGTGGAGCTGTGTGTGTAAACACACAGCTCCTTGTCCTGTCAGGGGAGAGGAGAACTAATCGTATGTTCCTTGTATATAGGAACAACGATCGGTTTCTTCCTCTCATCAGTCCCCTCCCCCTACAGTTAGAATCACTCCCTAGGACACACACTTAACCCCTTGATCGCCCCCTAGTGTTAACCCCTTCCCTGCCAGTCACATTTATACAGTAATCAATGCATTTTTATAGCACTAATTGCTGTATAATTGTGAATGGTCCAAAAATAGTGTAAAAAAATGTCCGATATGTCCGCCGCAATGTCACAGTCACGATAAAAATCGCAGATCGCCGCCATTAGTAGTAAATAAAAAAATATTAATACAAATTAAATAAATCTATCCCCTATTTTGTAGACGCTATAACTTTTGCGCAAACCAATCAATATACGCTTATTGCGATTTTTTTTTTTTTCACCAAAAATATGTAGAAGAATACGCTTCGGCCTAAACTGAGGAAAATAAAACTTTAAAAAAAAAAATTGGGATATTTATTATAGCAAAAAGTAAAAAATATTTTGTTTTTTAAAAAATTGTCCCTGTTTTTTTGTTTATAGCGCAAAAAATAAAAACCGCAGAGGTGATCAAATACCACCAAAAGAAAGCTCTATTTGTGGGGAAAAAAAATATCAAAATTAATTTGGGTACAACGTCGCACGACCGCACAATTCTCATTCAAAATGTGACAGCGCTGAAAGCTGAAAATTGGCCTGGGCAGGAAAGGGGTGAAAAGGCCGGGTATTGAAGTGGTTAAATAGCCTTGCAGGAGGTAAATGTCATTTTTGCATGTGTGCTCTGTAATATTTTGTTCTACTCTACAGACAGGGACACCATTGCTGCTGGGTCACGAGCAGCATTCAGCTGCCATTGTGGCCCTCTTCAGCCACAGGTACACTGGATTAGGTGGGTGGTGTTCACAAGCAATTTTTCACTTATGCATTCAAGTGAGGGACATGCAGTGGATTAGCTCATTGCTTCTAGCGGCCACCCTGGTCCTCTTTATAACTCAGCTTGCTTGCATTCTTGATGCAACACCCAAGGGGACAACATTGACCGGATGCACGTTCATTTTCCATCATGACTGGTATGTTATGACAAACATATCACTATTAATACCATTATATTTAAGCTGCCTTCTTAATAAACCCTATATGGGTACCAATTTGTAAATTTTTTCTTATATTTTTATACTTGGGGTCCATATCCTCTGTAATTTTATGGGACCTTTCTTAATATATTTTGGGGTTTTTTCTTCATTGATCGGGATTTCTTCAGTCCCTTTGAGGTGCAGTTTTTCCGTTCCAGACATGTAGGTGTAGCGCCCTTTTACTTTTTAGGGGTGTTATGTGCCTAAATTTAGGGGCTGGTCTGAGCTATTAGCTGGGCTCAGACCATTCTCATTGCTAGGTATTGCTTCTGCCTATGTGATGCTACCTGGTGTGTGGTTCCCTGCGGCCTGTAGGTGGCGCTGTCACATCAGGTCAGGGTTGAGCCAGGGGTGGCATTACTACGCCTTGGGGTGTCCTCTCTCAGCAGCGGTACAGTGGGCGTGGTCAACCTGCTTTGCATGCTGATAGAGGGTACTTAAGGGGCAGACGCCATTGGTAGGGTGGTGTGTTCGTCCCCGTCAGGGTCGGAGAAGTAGGAGTGATACACATACCCCACCTCCGGTGGCCCTCATGGCCGGGGGTACGTGTGGGTATGATCAGGCCCAGGCACCTTTTAGCCTGGGGCATGCAACTCTGCTAGTTGGCCTAGCACCTTTAGCTAGGGCTTATCCCCCAAAAGAAGAGTTCCAGGGCGCCCGGGGAAGGGTACCCGCTCTGACCAAGAGGAAGCCAGGGGAGGATCGGTCCCATTGAGGAGATGAGTAATGGAGGATTGCTGTCTCGGGAGAGGCCTGGTGACCTGTCAGAGGGAAGGATCTGTTACTTGGGGAAGCTAACCTGTAGAGTGCCCATTGGCATCATCCTGTTCTTAAAGTCTACAGAGGTTAGAGGATTTCTAACACCCGTCCCAGGAGGGTATAGGGTGGCGGAACTGTTTGAGCTCCACACCGGCTGCTAGAACTGTGAGAGAGAACTATCCGGGTGAGCTAAACCCACTCGGGATCGAGTTGCGACGAGATTGCTGGTTGTGCCTGGATCTATTCTTCACACTATTTCTTCTTTCATCCACCTATCTCTATCTACTACGCAGCAAATAGATAATAAACTCTCTGTTGGAGTTAAAGTACTTCTGTACATTGCTTCTTTGGGGGAAGAAACAGAGACTTGACCCCATATTCTGGGGGAGAGAACCAGTGGAAAGGGTGACTCGCTGAAAGACCCAAAATTTATGAACACCGCTTAACCTCTTCAAACAGGAGGGTACGGGCATATAACACGGTGTGCCTTGACTCCCAAGTGAGCCAGGCAAGAAAAAGGTTTGTGTGCTACACGTATGGGCTCGAGTCCGGGATTTAGCAGCCCGAAGCTGGACTTTGTGTTTTTCCCCTGGTGTGATTCTGTGGAGGTCGGCCATTTCGAGAAAGGTGAACTGCGTCACTTGTAAAAGAAATGGAGGTACAGGCCAAGACCTATGCTGAATTTTCTAACTGCGTAGTTCGTGGGCGTGTCTGAAGTTTAGAAAAGCCCGCTAGCTACGTGCAGAAAGAGGAGAAAAGGGGGAGGAGCCCCCGCTAACTTGTGTTGCACGTGGCAGTTTGGCGCCAAGGGACAGTATAGCGGAACTGGTGAAGAAGCAACATGTCTGCCGCCCCATGGAGTTCTGTTTCATCGGGAGCATGGATGTTCCCACCTGCCTCAGCCATGGACGTTGTTTTTTTCGCTGCCCCCCTGACTGATACAGGGATTCGGCTCAAGCCTAGGGGCCGCTTCACGCTATATACGTGTAGGGATGCAGAGGGCCTGGGCATGCTCTTTCCTAAGTGCCAAGGACTGGCGCTGCAGTTTCGGCCTTTCAGAAGGTGTGCCACGTGTGGAGAATTCCTTTTTGAGGTGGAACAACCGACGGAGAAGCCAAAGGGTTACCGGGTCAACTGCCTTACAGGTGTCGCCACTCTTGAGGAGGAAACCAGTACTCCAACGGCCGAGCCCACGCGCACCGCTCCGACTGCCACGGATGTGGAAGATGGAGCTCCGACCATTGCGGAGTTTGCAACGGAGGTCATCGCGGATGCTGTCTCTGTTACAACAGAGAACTCTCTCCCACCCGCCAAGCGGAAGGTGGGATACGTAAAGGCCTCCCGCGGCCGCAGTCGAAGCCTGCCCCAGTGCCTGCCTGAACCGGATCTTCCAGCCGGAGAAACCTCCAGGAGATCCGCGTCGGGGGAAGGTAAGGAGGCTTGGAGAAAAGGGACATTGACTTTGTTGGAGAGGGAGGGGAAGCCCACACCCCACGCTACAGGGGATGTGTGGACAGCCAACCCACAATGACCGTCCATTTTCAGAGACGTTGTGTCTGTCTCCACCGCCAGCTATCTACCGGCGGAGGAGTATAATACTTCTGAGTTGGACTCATCTTCAGATGTGGGAGATGATCGTGATGTGGATGAAGTATTTGAAAGAATGGGTTGGGATAGAATTCCGGCAACTTCACCCTGCAGTTTAGGTGGAGTTTCATTGATGGACTCTGGGGAAACTACACCCCGAGTGGAAGTCTCTACTGCAAGGGAAGAGACTGACCCTACGCCCGCTTTGCCAGCTCCGGCGTCCTCTGTGCCTGCTGTTGAGGATGCCCGGGCACCATTACGGCCACCTATGCCGCTGCTGGAGCCTGCACCATTGAGAAGGTCTCCGGACGATATTGTCTTCCCAGGAGCAGGAGATCGGGACACCATGCCACCCCTAGCCCGGTTGCAACGACTCCTGCACAAAAAGGTCACCGCTGACTATGGTTGGGAATATCCTTATGTTCCAAAAGAACTGCTTTACGAGATCGAGGCCTCCCGTGAACGTTGGTACGCTGACTTTGTATGGGACCATGTGAAAGTACCAAGAGGCTACCGATATTTGAAGTGTTCTGGTGTAATGGCTGATCGGTACAAAGGCTGCCGCAAGGACTGGACTTATGGTCGGCACATTCACGCGGACCGTGTGGTCATTTGTAGCAAGGACAGAGACAATGCTATTTATTATGTAGAGACACTGGACAAGCAGTGGAAAACCCTTGTTCTCCCTGATCCCAAGTACTATCTTTGGATTGGGAACTTTGTTTTTTTATTACTCTCACTTCAGGGAACTTGCCTTGAACTGCTGATCTGACTCTCTGCTCAAGAGGGAACTTACTTAGTTGAGGAATCGGGACTGTTTGTATTTTTCTCCCTCTTCAGTTCCGCAGAGGTTTTTTTTCCCTTCCAGGGAAAATAACTGAACACTGGGTAGATTTAGTCAGGGCCAAAGCAGGAAGCCGTCATGATCAAGGGGTGTCTTCGTGTATGGATCCGTGCCTTTGGGCACTAAAGCTAGTGTAGTAATATGTGCTGCCACTAGGTGGTAGTGTTGTGCAGGAAATTATGCTACAGAAACCGGTCATTTCTCCCAGGGGGAATAGTTTGCTTCTGTTTCCAGAAGTTAGGATGTTTGATTTTTTGTGTGTTGTGTTTTTCTCTCTCCCTCTGCAGGTGAACTACAAGCAATTCTGTCGGAGAATAGGTGGAATAGTTATTTAGGAGGGGGTGGAATATGTACAGTGTAATGTGAAAATGTGACATTGAGAATGGATGTCAATATTTGTGTTTGGTCTTCTATGTGTAGCGGGGTGTTAAATTTAGGGGAAGTGTCTGAGTGGTAATTAGGATCAGACACACTGATTGTTAGGGTTCATGGACCATTTCTGTCCATGGGAGATAGTGTTGGTGTGTAGTTCCCTGTGGCCTACAGGTGGCGCTGTTGCCGTAGGCCAGGGTTGAACCACTGATAAAGGGCTGTGCTCTTTTTGTCCCCTCTCGGCAGTAGTACGACGGGGCGGGGAACCTGCTGTGCCTGTCGGGAGAGGGTATAAAAGGGGACGGCCATCTTCCATTGGGGGTTCGTCTTCGTCCACGCCCAGGCACCTTCAGCCTGGGCGTGCGTGTGTCATCTCCGGGTGCCCTAGGCCCAGAGGCCTGGTTCCTGTTCCATCCCAGACACCTTCAGTCTGGGGTGAGGTACTATTTTTGGAAGGCCCGGGGCTCAGCAACCTTCGGCTGGGGTCCGCAAGGGATCGAGAGCTCCCAGGGTGCCGCCTTGTGAGGGGACCCGTATCTGAGATGAGGAGGCCAGGGAGGTAACCCTTTCCGAAGACCCAGCGCAGAGTCGTGGTGACGGTGAGGGCCTCTGGTAACTCTCCGGAGGGATGATTTTCTCCTTTACATGGGCCTAACATGATGCGGGAGATGACACCGCTTTAGATGAACTTTTTGAACAGAAGGGTTGGGATAAGACGCCCCTGTCCTTGTCCCGTAGTGCTAGGGACTTACCCATGTCCATTGGGGATAGTACGCCCCGGGTGGAGGCCTCAAGGCCTGAGGAGGGGTCTGTCCCCTTGTCTGCCCTTTCACCGTCGGAGACGCCTGCGTCAGCTACGGAGACGAGACGGATGTCACTGCGGGCCCCTGTGACTGGCCCTGAGGTAGTTAAAGTACCTCGGCACCTGGATGCCATCGCCTTGCCTGGCACGGGAGACCGTGCTACCATGCCACCATTATCCCGATTACAGAGACTTTTCAATCAGAAAGTTGCTAGCGAGTATGGGTGGGAGTACCCGTACCTGCCCAAAGAACTTTTATTTGAAGTGGAGGCCTGTAGACACCGGTGGTACGCGGACTTCATATGGACACACATTAAAGTACCCCAGGCCCGAAGATACTTTTCATGTTCACCTGCAGCTACCCAGAGATACAAAGACTGTAAGGCTGCCTGGATGTTCGGTCGGCACATTTATGCGGACAAGGTACTTATTTGCAGGAAGGACAAAGACAATGTAGAGTACCACATTGATATCTTCGACAAGCATTGGAAGCCGTTGGTGTTGCCTGACCCACACTATTACCTTTAGGAGACAAGACTCTTGTTTTTGCTTTGTTTTTTTAAGAGTGCACTCTTCTTTAAAACCCAGGAACTTTTCCCTTACAAAAGGGGTATTCTACTCATTGGAGGAGCGGGAGCTGTTGTTTTGTTTGTTCTCCCCTCTCTCCCTACCACAAAGATACAAGGACTTTGGGGTTGTAGATAGTTCAGGGCCACAGTCAAGGAGAAGAGAGTTGGCCAGCATCAGTGTCTTAACCGCAGCACTACAACTAGGTGGCGGCGTTGTGCAACGATTACATTGCTATTGATGATGTGGTTTACTTTTGGAAGGAAGGGATTTTCCTCTCGGGGAGAATCTGTTCCTTCCAACTTATGTCATTTTAGATGTGTATGTTTTTTTCTTCCCCTGCAGACGGACGCCAAGCAAGACTACTGAGTATGGGGTAGATCTTAGTTATTGCAGGTGGGAGGGAAATGTAAATAACCATTGAGAGTATTTTATGTGACATTTCATGTTTTAATGTGCACAAGTGTGATTTCTTCTTTACCTTCTATGTTTCACCTCCTTTCCCCATCTTAGGTTCCGGCACAATCAGGCAGTTTTTTTTAAATTGTCCTTTTTTGTAGTTCAGTCTCTGGATTGGGCCTATGCTGGCTCAGGCTTGAGAGGCATGGGTTTGTTCCAGACACTGGAGACCAGTGTCAATTTATTGGAGGGGGGATGTGTAGCGGGGTGTTAAATTTAGGGGAAGTGTCTGAGCGGTAATTAGGCTCAGACACACAGATTGTTAGGGTTCATGGACCATTTCTGTTCATGGGAGATAGTGTTGGTGTGTAGTCCCCTGTGGCCTACAGGTGGCGCTGTTGCCGTAGGCCAGGGTTGAACCACTGATACAGGGCTGTGCTCTTTTTGTCCCCTCTTGGCAGTAGTACATCGGGGCGTGGAACCTGCTGTGCCTGTCGGGAGAGGGTATAAAAGGGGACGGCCATCTTCCATTGGGGGTTCGTCTTCGTCCACGCCCAGGCACCTTCAGCCTGGGCGTGCGTGTGTCATCTCCGGGTGCCCTAGGCCCAGAGGCCTGGTTCCTGTTCCATCCCAGACACCTTCAGTCTGGGGTGAGGTACTATTTTTGGAAGTCCCAGGGCCCAGCAACCTTCGGCAGGGGTCCGCAAGGGATCAAGAGCTCCCAGGGTGCCGCCTTGCGAGGAGACCCGTATCTGAGATGAGGAGGCCAGGGAGGTAACCCTTTCTGAAGACCCAGCGCAGAGTCGTGGTGACGGTGAGGGCCTCTGGTAACTCTCCGGAGGGATGGTTTTCTCCTTTACATGGGCCAAACACTTCAAGAAGGTAGTTCACCAAGTCAGTGGCAGTGACTTCTATTCACCAAGCCAGTGGCAGTGACTTCATAGGGCAAGGCCCTATTCACCAGGTCAGTGGCAGTGACCAGTTCACCAAGTCAGTGGCAGTGACTTCTATTCACCAGGTCTGTGGCAGAGATCGTGCGCCAAAACTGTTCGTGAAACCTGAACAGTCCGAGGAAATCATTAGAGTTTGTGCCTGGACCTCCTCCCACCTACACTGCCCTGTGTCTTGTTCCAACCTGTCTGCTGTTAAAGAAACTATTTGTTATCCAGTGTGAAATAAATATAGAAGTTGGACTTTCAGTTGGTGTGGACAGTTGCATTACTAGGGAGAAATAAGGACTCGCATCTATTCAAGATAGAGGTGAGAATCATTCTCGGGAGGATTGAACTCCAGCCGCAGGCAGGCCCAAAACTAACACCGCTCAACCTCCTCACACAGGAGGATACGGGCTTCTGGTGCGGTGTGCCTCTCTCTGCCTGCGAGGAGCCAAATTAAATGCAGGTAAAGACAGAGGGGTCTGTGCGCTACATATGTTTTCCTTCTCTACCTCTTTTCTCCTGTCCCATGTTCCTTATGTTGGTTCAGGCACATAACATAACAAATTGTACATAGTTAGTTTGTGGAATAAATTCACGCTTGCTCAGGCTTGAGGGGTTGTGCATTTATTGCAGACACTTGGGACAGTGTCTATTTTAGGAGTGGGTGTATGTAGCGCCCTTTTACTTTTTAGGGGTGTTATGTGCCTAAATTTAGGGGCTGGTCTGAGTTATTAGCTGGGCTCAGACCATTCTCATTGCTAGGTATTGCTTCTGCCTATGTGATGCTGCCTGGTGTGTGGTTCCCTGTGGCCTGTAGGTGGCGCTGTCACATCAGGTCAGGGTTGAGCCAGGGGTGGCATTACTACGCCTTGGGGTGTCCTCTCTTGGCAGCGGTACAGTGGGCGTGGTCAACCTTCTGTGTATGCCGGGAGAGGGTACTTAAGGGGCAGACGCCATTGGTGGTGTGTTCGTCCCCGTCAGGGTCGGAGGAGTAGGAGTGAGACACGTACCCCACCTCCGGTGGCCCTCATGGCCGGGGGTATGTGTGGGTGCGATCAGGCTCAGGCACCTTTAGCCTGGGGCCTGCAACTCTACTAGTGGGCCTAGCACCTTTAGCTAGGGCCTACCCTCCAAAAGAAGAGTCCAGGGGCGCCCGGGGAAGGGTACCCGCTCTGACCAAGAGGAAGCCAGGGAGGATCGGTCCCATTGAGGAGATGAGTAATGGAAGATTGCTGTCTCAGGAGAGGCCTGGTGACCTGTCAGAGGGAAGGATCTGTTACTTGGGGAAGCTAACCTGTAGAGTGCCCATTGGCATCATCCTGTTCTTAAAGTCTACAGAGGTTAGAGGATTGCTAACACCCGTCCCAGGAGGGGATAGGGTGGCGGAACTGTTCGAGCTCCACACCGGCTGCTAGAACTGTGAGAGAGCTATCCGGGTGAGCTAAACCCACTCGGGATCGAGTGGCGACGAGATTGCTGGTTTGTATCTGGATCTATCCTTCACACTATTTCTTCTTTCATCCACCTATCTCTATCTACTGCGAAACAAATAGAAAATAAACTCTCTGTTGGAGTTAAAGTACTTCTGGACATTGCTTTCTTCGAGAGAAGACTTGACCCCATACTCTGGGGGAGAGAACCAGTGGAAAGGGTGACTCGCTGAAAGACCCAAAATTTATGAACACTGCTTAACCTCTTCAAACAGGAGGGTACGGGCATATAGCACTGTGTGCCTTGACTCGCAAGTGAGCCAGGCGAGATAAAGGTTTGTGTGCTACATAGGTATAGACTATTTTTCTCATGCTCCTGATATTATATTTTGGAACAGTTTATTTATCTGTATTTCCTTATACGGTCTTAGTAATTTTATTATTTTGGTTCATAGATGTCTTCTGACCTGGGACCAGCTATATATTATGCTTATAGCATAGGCTGCATGTATTTGTTAGTTAGTATTGCATAGTTATATTTTTGAGACAATGAGTTTTAAAAGAAGCCAAGCCCCCCCCCCCCCCATTGATATGTAAATAAAAACATGTTTTTTTGTTGTTTTTTTTGGAGCTGAGCAGAGGACAGGATGTGATGTATACAGGAAGTTTTGGGGGAAGGGGGTTAGGGTTTTTGAAAGAAGCATGTGGTCGGACAAAGGAGTTGTGTTTTGGGAGACAAAGAGGACAGACAAGGACTTTGGAGGCATTTTGAGTTTGGACTTTGACCAAGGAACCATAAGGACATTAGATCTTGACCCCTAAGTTGATTAACTGGTTTAGTTTACTTATTGCATATATATTGTACATGCTTATATTTTTGCTAGGAAGGATAATTGGCTTGTGCATGTTGTAGGCATATTTAGAGGTTTCTGGTGTCCAGAAGGGAGTGTGCAGCTTGCCTATCTGGGCCAGAGACAATGAGTGGGAGCCTCTAGAAAAGCCCGGAGCAAAAGAAATGCAATGTATGGGCGGAGGGCGGACATGACTAGGGAAACAGGGACTTATGATAAGGATGGTGGGATTGGTGGGTTAGGGCTGATGAGTAGGATGGTGGGATTGGTGGGTTAATTTGTGTGGGAGGGGGCACAGAGGGTATAAAGGAGGACTCCGCCCCCCCCAGGTAACACACGGCGCAAGGAAAGTTCCCGCCCACCCTCCCCTAATTTGAGACAGGGTTGGGACGTTGTCTGTTAATTTTGTTTTTACAGGTACAAGTGGGTCATTGCGGATGTCGTGGCAGTGGCGGGTGTCTGGTCTTTGCAGGGGAAGGATGAGACCTCGGAAAGAAGGGTTCAGGACCTGTCGTTGGTATGGGTCCTGATGGTGGGCTTACAGTTAACGGAGGTTTAGCTTGAAGCATTGGGATGGTGCACTGCGGTCATGGTTGTCTCTGAGCCAGCATGTCGGCTTGAGGCCTATTAGCGGATTTTGAGAAGTACCGCAGTGCAATAATGTACACAGATGTTAGTAGAGGTTCCTGCAGAGATCGACACCAGTAATTTCCTGAGGGTCCTTTAGGACAGAGTTTATGGTTACTGTTAAAAAGTTATACAGCGTTTTAATAAATAAGGCTGCTACGGCCTATGTTTACTCCAACTCCTGGTGTGGTCTCGTTTACTTAGTCATAAGTAAGAAGGTAATTAAGGGGTTAGTATAGTAAGTACATCTGTTATACTATAGTCATGCTAAAGAATTTGCAAAGCATGCTTTTCCCTTGAATAAGACTTGGGGTGATAAAGTCTCAGATCATGTTGTATATTTTAGCCTTAAGGGGTTGGATTTAAGTAAAGCAGAGAAGAGGACAGTGTCCAGAGTGGGTTGGTACAGTGCCTTGAAAAAGTATTCATACACCTTGAAATTTTCCACATTCTGTCATGATACAACAAAAAATGTGAATGTATTTTATTGGGATTTTATGCGATAGGCCAACGCAAAGTGGCACATAATTGTGAAGTGGAATGAGTGCAAGTCGTTTTGGGTATGTCTCTACCAGCATTGCACATCTAGAGAGTGAAATTTTTGCTCTGTCTGATTGGATGGAGAGCTTCTGTGAACAGCAGATTTCAAGTCTTGCCACAGATTCTGAATTGGATTTAGGTCTGGACTTTGACTGGGCCATTCTAACACATGAATATGCTATGATCTAAACCATTCCATTGTAGCTCTGGCTGTATATTTATGTCTTCCTGGAAGGTGAACCTTCGCCCCAGTCTCAAGTCTTTTGCAGACTCTAAAAAGGTTTTCTTCTAAGACTATCCTGTATTTGGCTCCATCCATCCCATCAACTCTGACCAGCTTCCCTGTCCCTACTGAAGAAAAGCATCTCCACAACATGACGCTGCCACCACCATATTTCACTGTGGAGATGGTGTGTTCAGGGTGATGTGCAATGTTTTCCACTTTCTGCTTTTAGGCCAAAAAGTTCAATTTTGGTCTCTTCCGACCAGAGCACCTTCTTTCACATGTTTGCTGTGTCCCCAACTTGGCTTCTCGAAAAATGCAAACAGGCAAACTGAAAACTTCTTATGGCTTTCTTTCAACAATGGCTTTCTTCTTACCACTCTTCCACAAAGGCCAGATTTGTGGAGTGCACGACTAATAGTTGTCCTGTTGACAGATTCTCCAACCTGAGCTGTGGATCTGTGCAGCTCCTCCAGAGTTACCATGAGCCTTTTGGCTGCTTCTCTGATTAACGCTCTCCTTGCCGGCCTGTCAGTTTAGGTGGATGGCCATGTCTTGGTAGGTTTTGAGTTGTGTCATACTCTTTCCATTTTGGAATGATGGATTGAACAGTGCTCCGTGAGATATTCAAAGCTTAGGATATTTTTTTATAACCTAACCCTGTTTTAAACTTCTCCACAACTTCATCCCTGACCTATCTGGTGTGTTCCTTGGCCTTCATGATGCTGTTTGCTCACTAATGTTCTCTAACAAACATTTGAGGGCTTCACAGAACAGCTGTATTTATACTGAGATTAAATTACAAACAGGTGAACTCTATTTACTAATTTACACATTAATTTACGAATTTACAGATTTTCCTTTCTTAATTTTAAAATTTTAGATTTCCAAATTTTTGAAATTTCAGAATTTTAGAATTTCCGAAAAGTTCTAATTTTTCGAATTTACGAAAAAACAACAAGAAATGAAATGAAAATTAACATATTTTGCGGCAGTGCACATGTCTAATTGCAACACCAGAGAGATATTGAATTTATAGAAGTTTGGGAGTTTACACAAACTGTACTCCATGAGCTCGCAAAACAATACAAACAGAGGTCCGGGGAACTCCTATTGAGTTGGCTTCTACGTTTGTGGGATGAAGGGGTGAACAGTGTTGTTTTTTCAGGTAAGGAAGCAGTGGCTATAGGAGTGTTAACCCATGAACTACAATTGCGTCAGGCAATGCCAAAAGCACACACGGCCGAGATTCTCGTCAGGAAAAAAACGTAGTTTTTCCTGACGAGAATCTTGACAAGAAACTTGTCCTGGCTGAGTGGCACACACGCGGTGACGTCATCGACTACGACGAGCGTGCGCTCGTCACATTTGATGCCGTCACCGCCACCTTGCTACACCCTATGCCTATGCCTAGGAAGCTACCGCGCATGCATCAAAGTCATTTCGAGCATGCGCGGTTTTCCGCGGCGACAGGTAAGTGTACACACGCTCGGGTTTCTCGTCGAGAAACAGGCCGACGAGATTCTCGACGAGAAAAAAGACCACAGGTCGTCTTTTTTCTCGTCTGGGAATCTAGGCAGTTTTCTTGGCGAGAATACTGAAACCCGCGTACACACAGCCGGTTTTCTCGGCAAGAAAGCTCTCCCAGCAGTTTTTTGCCGAGAAAACCGGTCGTGTGTACACGGCCTGAGAGTTTAGTGTGAATTTCTCACTGTTAGACCTTGTGAGAGATGGAATAGTCTGAGTATACGCTAGTCCTAGTGACCTGGAAAATACCTACTCCTGGAGAACAATATGAGAGGGTATTTCCAGGTTACATGAGATGGGTTGTATAAGTGGATTAAATATGTTTCCAGAATGGATGGGTCCCCATATGGAACCCTTTACATCTGCTCTGTGCTCTAAACTGATGAAGTCTGTGCCATTTAATCTCAAGGCTCCTTTATTGTCCTTGCTTGGAGGCCTGGGATTAAACAGCAAGATTCATGAAGCCACTACCCTTTTAAGCCAGTTGGGGGAGCTAGAGGAGGTTAACGCCTTGTACACACGATCTGATTTTCTGATGAAAAAATCAGGCGCAGTCTGTTGGAGTTTTTTCATCGGAAATTCCGACCGTGTGTGGGGCCCCATCAGAGAAATTCCGATGAATTTCATCTGAATTTTCAAATAGAACCTGTTCTATTTTTTTCCGATGAAATTCTGTCGGAATTCCGATGGAAGTTTGATCGGAAAAAGGTCCAATCGTGTGTACGGGGCATAACACAAAACCTGTCAGGTCAGTAGATAAGGTCAAGGCCAGACTGGAAGAAAAGAAGCAGAAAAGAACTGGTAACCTGTAGAAATGTTTAAACGTCGCCAATGGAGATTTTTAAGGGCCAAAGTTTGTCGCCATTCCACGAGCGGGCGCAATTTTGAAGAGTGACATGTTGGGAATCTATTTAATTGGCGTAACATTATCTTTAACAATCTAAAAAAACATTGGGCTAACTTTCCTGACGGCTCCATGTCAGCTCCGCCCCCCTATGCCCTTAACTCATATAAATTTGAGCCCACCTACAACCTCAGGTGTTCTTCTTTTGTCCTTCTATGCGCTGGACCTAGGTGTGCTCCTCTACCTGGCTGGTCTAATTGGCTGGCCGTCCATGCGTGTGGATTAGGCTGGATGCAATCCCTGGTGTCTTGGCTAAATGACCCATAATCCAGGGAGCCCCGCTGCTGGTCCTTGGGGCAGCTTTTATCATGGCTAACAGCCTTGTCTGGGGTCCGCTGAGTTCATGTAAAGTGGGTAGCGGTGTTGGCAGAGTCTCCCCAATGCACGCGCATCCGCGCTGTGCCGATGTTTACGGTCGGATGACGGAGGTTGTGTGAGCTAAATTTGAAAAACGCTTTGTATCCAAACGAATGCTGCATTGCTGGGTATTGTTGTGCCTTGCTCCCTGCCGCCACCATGCATAGCCTGAGCTCCTCCACAGGGAGTACTCTACATAACAGGTACACAAAGTAATACTTTGTTCACACATGGCAATAACCTGCTGGTTTTCTTTACTATTGTGCCATTGTGCCAGCCCCCTCAAAAGACCAGCATTTCCAGAGAAGGTAGAGGAGTCACCTGTGGATGACTACTGGAGCCAGTGGCGGCCCGTCAAAAGGGGGCGCAGGGGCGCCCCCCCCCCCCCCAAAGCTACTTATTAAAAAAAAAAAAAAAAAAAAAATTTTTTTTTTCAAGTATCCCTTTAAGTGGGTGTGTTAAGGGCGCCAGACACGGGCTGCTATTGTAGGCATGACCTGTGTGTAAACACGTGATTGGGGCTAAGAAGCTCTATTGGCGTAGTTTAGAGTGTTCGGGGCGCAAAGCTTGTAGCCACGAAAACTCCACCTCTAGCATTAGGTTTCCAGTGCTTGTAATTGATTGGGTCCATAGGGTGGGGCTTTAATCATACCTGCAGATCATTGGCTCACAGGCTGCCTGTCTCCTTTAGTAAGTGAGGGGGAAATCACCAGCAGAAGAACAACTGCTCAGGGCAGACAGGGAGCGATGTGCAGAGGCAGCTCAACTCATCTCCCTGTGACACAGGCTCGGCATCCAGCAGTGCACACAAGAAATCTCCAGGTACACTACATGCCAGGACTGGAGGGGGGAGGGGGCAGACGGGGCTATTATCACAGTGTCCTGAGTGACTGTACAGCAGCATTTTAATCTCCAACTTTACTTCACCTCTCTCCATGTAATGCATGTCTGTACACCTTCCCTATCACACTGATTCCCCTCCCCCCTTCACTATCTCCATTTGCATAGATTAATATTCACTGCTCGAATCCTGCAGCCTCTAGTCTCAGATCTGACCATTCCAATCACTGCCTGACAGTGACCCTTTCCTTTCCAGAGTACTTTTTATCTCTTCCAAACTGTTTAGCATATCAGAACATTCTCTGCAGTGCAATCATTTAAGGTGGCTGTAGGAATGACATTAAAAGGAATCCTCTATTCTATGAGTGCAGAATGTACTGATCTGCTCAACAGTCTGGAGGAGATAAAAAGTAATGTGGAATGGAGAGGGTGTCCGTCAGTGATTGGACCCCTAAAGAGGAATGCCCAGATCTGAGACCACACTTGTAAAGAAGAACTCAGCATAGGGATGGTGGGAACCCCTCATAATGGGCACATCGGGTGTAAAGACCCGGGAACTCAGCACAGGGATGGTGGGAAACTGCCATTCTGCTCCTTGTCAGTGAGGTGTGTGGTTGCTAGTTCCTTTACTCCTGTGCTTCCACAGACCAGGGGCTAGAGTTGCTTCTCTGCCCCAGGAAGGATGCTGGATCCTGGGGAGGACCCTGGCGGGGGCCCCCTGGATAGGCCTGTGGAAGATTCTGGGCCTAGCCAAAGGAGAGATGAGTCCTTGTCTGCCTTTAGACAGAGGACTGTCAGCAAACTAAAGAGGATTGAGAAGGAAGAGGAGAAATTGATGGTTTTGATGGCTGAGTTCAGGAAGAAAAAGCAGATCTGTGCAAAAGTGTACAGTAAGAAAAGACCGGCTCTGAGGCCTGAGTTGAAGGACCTGGAACAAGCTGTGAGGAAGCAGAAGGATTTGGTGAGTTCTCTGAAGGAGAATAGCGGAATATTTAAAGAAAAATATAGGAATGAGGAGCGATTTAATCGCATGAGGAGAGGAGCTGCTTCCTGCATGGAGGGTGAGGAGACCAGTGAGGAGATGCAGGAACAGACAGACTCAGCAGAGAGTGAGAAAGTGGGCCCGGAGGATGAGCCCAGCTCTTCAACACCTCAGACATCTGCTGAGCCCTCAATGTTGGAGGCCTCTGTCCCCTTCCCACCCCAGCAATGTGGAACATCTCAGGAAGGTGAAGGTTCTGGCTGGCTGGAATTCATCACCAAGCTGGAATCCCCTTTGGATGCGGCTTCCCCGGATGGTGATGATAATATGGACACCATTCCTAGTCCTGTGAAGGACAAACCTGTGGCAAGAGCAAGATCCACCATGAAATCTGCAGCAGCTGGGGGAAAGTCTGATCCCACCGTCAGCCATAACATTGTAAAGGTAACAACCCAGCAAGCAGGTACAGTGTGTGTGCAGGATGGTGGTGTGAACTTTATTGGTGACAATGGGCTTGCTGGGGGTTGTAGTACTATGGGCAGTCAGCCCAATCCCATAGACAATGTACAACATACAATGCAGTCTGATTTACCTGTTCAAAACAAAGCTTCAGCTGAAACTGCTGAGAGCAATAGTCAGCTTCTGAGGGAAGAATCTGCAGAGAGGTCCATGGACAATACAGAGACTTTGCCTGGACTAGGCGCAGCGGCTGTTTCTGTGAATGGTGGAGGAGATGCTGGGTGCAGTAGTGCCACAACTCTCCAGGAGTCTGCAGTGGACAGGATTGGAGCTGTGTGCTCAGAGCAGAGGGCGGGTCCTGCCTCTGCTAATTCAGTGACTGCCATCCCAGCTGAATTAGACTCTCTGCCAGCGGCTTTGAATGTGTCCAAGGACAAAATTGCAAATACTGGGGGTGTTAAAAAAACTTATGCTGGTATTGCTGCAAGATCTGGGAAGGGGGAGCAAGCAGGGAAGGAATATGGGAATGTTTTGTCTTCCTCCCTGTTTAAAAGGAGGAATGTTGTGCAGTTAAAATGGGAGGGCGGTGGAATCCCCCCACATAGGAGGGCGGTGGTGGATAAAATCCTACAGATGGGGTTTACGCCCGCAGATATCTTCGCCCTGATCGGTCCGGCAGGTTCCTATGAATATGATTTGTCCTTTATCCGTCCGGAGTCTTTGGACATATTTTGGAAAAAAAATATGAGCACGTGTGTAGGGGCCTGCCGGACTGGTAAGGGCTCATCCCCAAGCTTGTATCCCGCCAGCCACTCATTAAAATGGTGACAATTCTTGTCCGTAATGAGTCCATACCACAGGGGGATTTATGTGTTTGGTTGAGGAGGTATGGAGACGTCCTGAGCCCCCTAAAAAAGATTTTGGATGATCGGGGAATATGGACGGGGGATGGTCTGTACAGCTAAATTTAAAAGTCATTGACAATGTCGTCCAGCATCTGCCATCCTCAGCTTTCCTGGGGAGGGACAGGCTGACCATCTTTTATCCAGGCCAGCCAAAGCTCTGCAACAAATGTGGAATCAAAGGACATTTTGCATCCTCCTGTCCAGTGATGAAGTGCTCTCTGTGTCAGGAGGAAGGACATTTGGCTAAGGACTGTAATATTATAAGGTGTAATCTGTGCAATGCGGTGGGACATCCTTACAGTCAGTGTCCTGAGGCAATGCACAACAAGCCTGAGCTCATGAGAGTTCTTCCGCCTGGACATGGAGGATGCTCAGAGCTCAGCAGCTGGAGTGCCTGTGAGTCCATCTGAGTCTGTGTTAACACCCAATGTGTCTGTGTCTCCCGAGTCTGTGGTGCCCCAGTCTGTGCCAACACCCAATGTGTCTGTGTCTCCCCAGTCTGTGGTGCCCCAGTCTGTGCGTTTACCTAGTGTGCCAGTGTCTTCCCAGTCTGTAGGTAAGGTGTCAGTTGCAGAGAATGTGTCCAATCCTTCTGTGTCTTCTAAAATTACAGAGGCAGCAAGAGGTGCTGAGGAAGGTGCATCAAGTGCGGTGCCAGTCCCCCTCCCTCGATGCTGCAGGGTTCCTGTTAAGGATCGTGGGGTGCAGAGGAGTGGGGAGGATGGTGAAGAGGCTGGCCTAGTAGTAGATAAGGGAAGGGAGTGTGGGAGGGAGGGGGTGAAGGGGAGGATAGGTGTGGGGAGGCTGTTGACTCTGGTTTGTCTAAGGATGATATGGAGTGGTAGGAGGATAAAAGGAGGAGGGGCAAAAGGAAGAAAAAAAAGGGGGTACAGTTACCTTAAGTCCTAAGGTTTTGCCTTTGGCGAATAAATTTAAGGTACTGTCTGATGATGATGATGGTGATGATAATCATGATGATGATGATGAATGTGACTCGTTGAGTTCTGCATCCTCTATGGATGATGAGTGCCAGGGTGCAACGGAGCGTGCTGGTTCTCCAGGGAGAGGGAGTAGTCAGGCTAAGAAACGGCTGCCTCAACTACCCTAATGGCAGTTCCCACTCCGTTAAAAGTGGCAACCATTAATGTTGCCAGCTTAAGATCAGTAAGTGCTCGTCATATGGCCTTATTTTTGCTCAGCGAGTTTGATGCTGACATTTCGTTTTTGCAAGAGACCCATCTGAGTAGTCTGGCTGATATACATCTGGCAAAGAAGAAGTGGAGACGTGGTCCCTCATTTTGGTCTCCTGCGGCCGAGCCTTACAGCAGGGTTACAGTCCTTTTTTCTGGTATGGTAACGTGCCGGCGGGTAATTGAGGTAGAGATAGGGAGATGCATGGTCTTGGACGTCTCTGTGAAGGGGCAGGACCTGCGCCTGATTAACATCTATGGTCCCCAGACGAAGTGGGACAGGAAATGCCTCTTTACAAAGATTAAGCCTTTTCTTTTTACGGCCCAGCAGGTTATCTTTGGAGGTGATTTCAACGCCATTACTAGGTCTAAAGACAGGAGAGGTGTCAGAGATAAGCTGGGCTATGACACCCTTTTTCTCAATGCGATAGTTAGGGAAGCAGGTCTGGTAGATGTGCACATTAAGCGCTGCCCAGACAGCACGGGGTTCACTTTTCCGCGAGGTAGTAGTTAGAGTAGGATAGATAGTTTTTTTTTTTTTTTTTTTTTTTTAAAGGGAGAGTCTGCTTTTTCGGCACCTGTGTGTCGGGCAGTGGAGTTTTCTGATCACTGTATTCTATCTGTGACTCTGAATGCCTCAGACATGCCGCCTAGGGGGAGGGATATCTGGAGATTGGATTCAGCCCTCCTGGAAGACGAGAGAGTAAGACAATCCTTTGAGGATTTTTTTCAAGCACAGGTAACGATCCTAGACTTTTGCAACAGCAAGTCAGAATGGTGGGAGCTTGTAAAACAGCGGACTGTTGGGCTTTTCAAGGTCATAGGAAGAAGGAAGCGGCAAGATAAGTATATCACCTACCAGCGTTTGCGGAGGAAACTTGACTGCCTTGTTTCGAATGAAGGAGATTCTGGGGCGATCGCTCCTCCTTAGGAGACATCAATATGACCGGCACGCCTCTTTGGTTCAGGAGAGGGATTACGGGAAATACCATTCGCCTGACCCTTACCAGAACTGTAAACAGAGCGTAGCAGTTAAGACAGTCAATGGCCTGAAGGATAGTACGGGCTCTCTGACAAAGTCTAGGTCAGGGATCCTGGAGGTTGTCAGGTCATACTATGCTGAGCTCCTGGGAGGAAGAACCTTGATCGGACAAGGATGTTGGGTTTTTTGGACTCTACACCAGGACTGGAAAGTAATGTTCCTTTGATGAATTTGACAGATGAAATCACTGCAGATGAGGTAATCCAGACTATTGATAAACTGGCCATCAAGAAAACGCCAGGGCCAGATGGTTTGACAATAAAAAAAGAGATGGTTTGACAGCCAAATTTTATAAATGTTTTAAGACGATCCTGGCTCCCTACCTTGCGGAGGTTTTTAATGGCTGTTTGCAAGAGGGTTCTCTCCCTCCCTCTATGAGGCAGTCTGCAGTGATCCTTCTGTCAAAGGGTAAAGATCCTTCGAAGATTGGGAATTGGCACCCCATTAGCCTTCTTAATGTCGATAGAAAGATACTGGCAAAGATTTTTTTTCTGGCGATTATCACCAGTGGCAGGCAGTTTGTTATCCCACCATCAGCACTGCTCGGTCCAAGGTGGAAGCACTTTCTCAGCAGTGTTAGCTGTCCGGGAGGCCATGGAGCTTTGTAGGGCTGCTGGTTGGGGTAAATTTTTGCTGACATTGGATCAGGCTAAGGCCTTTGATCGGGTTAATCATGAGTACTTATGGCTCCTTCTTGGCAAATATGGTCTGGAGGGGGGTTTCATTGATTGGCTCAAGATTTTGTACAAAGGGGCTGAAAGCTTTCCTCTGGTTAATGGTTGGGTCGGGCAGCCCTTTGTGGTCGGCTCGGGTGTGCGTCAGGGGTGCCCTTTGAGTCCTCTGCTATATGTGTTTGCAATCGACCCCTTCATCAGAAGGCTAGAGAGTGGACCATTGTGTGGGGTACCTTTGGGCAGCGCTGGTGAGCCTCCTTTGAAGGTTGTGGCCTATGCTGATGATGTTTCTGTTTTTGGCTCTGGGACTGTGGAGGCGCAGGAGGTGGTCTCAGTGATAAGCAGTATACAGAGGCATCAGGTTCAAAGGTCAACCAGGACAAGTGTGAAGCTTTCTGGATGGGCGTGGAAGGTGAGAGCTTTGTTCTCCCGGATGACTTCCCGAAGCCCCAACAAAAAATTAGAGTCCTAGGCATTGAATTCGGCTCAGGTGACTATGGCCATGCAAATTGGGTGAACAGGTTGGAGAATGCCGATGCCAAGGTGGCAAGCTGGAAAGGTTGGCGGCTTTCCTTAAGGGAAAAGGTTGATCTGATCAAGACTTACCTGATTCCGATTTTTCTGTATGTCAGTTTTGTTTGCGTTTTGCCAGTTTCTCTCTATACCAGGGTCTATGGTTGTTTCTTCCAGCTGTTATGGGGGAACAGAATAAACCTCGTCAAAAGGAATGTGACTTACCTTCCTAGGCGGGAGGGTGGTCTAGGGATGATCAACCCTGTAGTCTTTTTCTCTCTAATGTTTTTGAAGTATAATCTTGGTAACATGTTGGCAGAGAGACCGCCTGGGTGGGTTGGTATTTTCCAGTCCTGGTTTAGGCCCTTTCTGCGAGACTGGGAAAATGGTGGGCCAGTGAAAAGCCTGAGGGTCAAGCATGATAAGCTCCCGGCTTATGTTGCCCGTGTTTGAAAATGCTTCGGCAGTGGCAAGTAACAGCAGGCAAAGTCAGATCTCTTCCAAGGAAACTTCTTCAGAAGCGGATCATGAGCTCTGCTTTTTGTGAGCCACTGGCCTTGAGGGATTGCCCAAGCTTAGTTTTAAGGGTGGGTTTGCGATTGATTAATTTGGAGAGAATCCCAATGAAGTTTAGGGATCAGGGTTGGCTTGCATTTCATGGAAAACTATATGTGAAGGGCAACTTGAAGTTTCTTTCCATGAGTGATCGGGGTTGCCCGAGAGTGGAGTGTGGAGGAGTGGTAGAGTCCATGGATCACTTTCTACTTCAGTGCCCTTTTAATATAGAGGTGTACAAGAGGGTGGGGAGGGCTCTGAGTATACCCTTCCTCCCCCATATGAGTTATGCAGAGTGGGTGTATGGGGCATACCAGACTCGTCGGGATTATGATTTGGAAACACTTTTTCTAGTTAGTCTAGTAGTCCGTTATTTCACGTGGAGTGCACAGTGTCAGGTATCCTTACGGAGTAAAATCCTCCCTGTCGAAGTGGTGGTGCAGGACATTCTGTTTGAGGTTGGGAAGATTCGGGGTCTTGAGAAAGACAGGTGGCAGCAGGAGGCCTGGATGAGGGCATGGAGGAATATCAGGACTCTTTAGCTGCTGCCTGTTGATCTCGGGGTGTGTGGCTTTTCTTTCTGTCCTTGCTTCACTCCCCTAGATTTTCAGATCAAATATATTTTTGATAAAAGGCTACATGCATGGTGACGGTGATGTTCCTTAGTCTGGCTCTCTCATGGGGATTATGTTGTGCGCAATTTGGTTTGCACGGTTTATTTTGTTCTTGTTCTTTCTGTTTTGTATAGTCCTATTCAATTATTTTGTAAATATGTTTTATTTATTTATTATGGTTTTATTGTTTATAAGTTGTTGTTTGTAAGATTTTCAATAAACAAAATTAACACCTCATAATATGCACATCAGCTTACAGACCCGGGAACTCGTTACAGGGATGGTGGGAACCCCCATAATGGGTACATCAGGTTACAGACCTGGGAACTTGCCACAGGGATGGTGGGAATCCCTCATAATGGGCACAGTAGGTGTACAGACCCAAGAACTCAGCACAGGGATGATGGGAACCCCTCATAATGGGCACAGCAGGTGTACAGACCCAGGAACTCAGCACAGGGATGGTGGGAACCCCTTATAATGGGCACAGCAGGTGTACAGACTCAGGAACTCAGCACAGGGATGGTGGGAACCCCTTATAATGGGCACAGCAGGTGTACAGACTCAGGAACTCAGCACAGGGATGGTGGGAACCCCTCATTATGGGCACAGCAGGTGTACAGACCCAGGAACTCGTTACAGGGATGGTGGGAACCCCCATAATGGGTACATCAGGTTACATACCTAAGAGCTTGCCACAGGGATGGTGGGAATCCCTCATAATGGGCACAGTAGGTGTACAGACCCGGGAACTCAGCACAGGGATGGTGGGAACCCCTTATAATGGGCACAGCAGGTGTACAGACTCAGGAACTCAGCACAGGGATGGTGGGAACCCCTCATTATGGGCACAGCAGGTGTACAGACCCAGGAACTCGTTACAGGGATGGTGGGAACCCCCATAATGGGTACATCAGGTTACATACCTAAGAGCTTGCCACAGGGATGGTGGGAATCCCTCATAATGGGCACAGTAGGTGTACAGACCCGGGAACTCAGCACAGGGATGGTGGGAACCCCTTATAATGGGCACAGCAGGTGTACAGACCCGGGAACTCAGCACAGGGATGGTGGGAACCCCTTATAATGGGCACAGCAGGTGTACAGACTCAGGAACTCAGCACAGGGATGGTGGGAACCCCTCATTATGGGCACAGCAGGTGTACAGACCCAGGAACTCGTTACATGGATGGTGGGAACCCCTCATAATGGGCACAGTAGGTGTACAGACCCAGGAACTCAGTACAGGGATGGTGGGAACCCCTCATAATAGGCACAGTAGGTGTACAGGGATGGTGGGAGGAACCCTCATAATGGGCACAGCGGCTGTACAGACCTGAAAAATCTGCACAGGGATGGTGGGAACCCCGCATAATGGGCACAGTAGGTGTACAGACCCAGGAACTCAGTACAAGGATGGTGGGAACCCCTCATAATGGGCACAGCGCGTGTACAGACATGGGAACTTGGCACAGGGATGGTGGGAAACTGCCATTCTGCTCCTTGTCAGTGAGGTGTGCGGTTGCTGGTTCCTTTGCTCCTGTACTTCCAGAGACCAGGGGCTAGAGTTGCTTCTCTGCCCCAGGAAGGATGCTGGATCCTGGGGAGGACCCTGGCGGGGGCCCCCTGGATAAGCCTGTGGAAGATTCTGGGCCTAGCCAAAGGAGAGATGAGTCCCTGTCTGCCTTTAGACAGAGGACTGTCAGCAAACTAAAGAGGATTGAGAAGGAAGAGGAGAAATTGATGGTTTTGATGGCTGAGTTCAGGAAGAAAAAGCAGATCTGTGCAAAAGTGTACAGTAAGAAAAGACCGGCTCTGAGGCCTGAGTTGAAGGACCTGGAACAAGCTGTAAGGAAGCAAAAGGATTTGGTGAGTTCTCTGAAGGAGAATAGCGGAATTTTTAAAGAAAAATATAGGAATGAGGAGCGATTTAATCGCATGAGGAGAGGAGCCGCTTCCTGCATGGAGGGTGAGGAGAACAGTGAGGAGATGCAGGAACAAACAGACTCGGCAGCGAGTGAGAAAGTGGGCCCGGAGGATGAGCCCACCTGTTCAACACCTCAGACATCTGCTGAGCCCTCAATGGCGGAGGCCTCTGTCCCCTTCCCACCCCAGCAATGTGGAAAATCTCAGGAGGGGGAAGGTTCTGGCATGCTGGAGTTAATCACCAAGCTGGAATCCCCTCCGGATGCGGCTTCCCCAGATGGTGATGATAGGATGGACACCATTCCTAGTCCTGTGAAGGACAAACCTATGGTGAGAGCAAGATCCACCATAAAATCTGCAGCAGCTGGGGGGAAGTCCAATCCCACCGTCAGCCATAACATTGTAAAGGTAACAACCCAGCAAGCAGGTACAGTGTGTGTGCAGGATGGTGGTGTGAACTTTATTGGTGACAATGGGCTTGCTGGGGGTTGTAGTACTATGGGCAGTAAGCCCAATCTCATAGACAATGTACAACATACAATGCAGTCTAATTTACCTGTTGAAAACAAAGCTTCAGCTGAAACTGTTGAGAGCAATAGTCCGCTTCTGAGGGAAGTATCTGCAGAGAGGTCCATGGACAATACAGAGACTTTGCCTTGACTAGGCACAGCGGCTGTTTCTGTGAATGGTGAAGGAGATGCTTGGTGCAGTAGTGCCACAACTCTCTAGGAGACTGCAGTCGACTGGATTAGAAGTGTGTGTTCAGGGCAGGGGGAGGGGGCGGGTCCTGCCTCTGCTGATTCAGTGACTGCTATCCCAGCTGAATTAGACTTTCTGCCAGCAGCTTTGAATGTGTCCAAGGACAAGACTGCAAATACTGGGGGTGTTAAAAAAACTTATGCCGGTGTTGCTGCTACGGGATCTGGGAAGGGGGAGCAAGCAAGGAAGGTATATGGTAATGTTTTGTCTTCCTCCCTGTTGAAAAGGAGGAATGTTGTCCAACTGAAATGGGAAGGCGGTGGAATTCCCCCACATAGGAGTGCAGTGGTGGATAGAATCCTGCAGATGGGGTTTACGCCAGCAGATATCTTCGTCCTGATCAGTCTGGCAGGTTCCTATGAATATGATTTGTCCTTTATCCATCCGGAGTCTTTGGACATTTTTTGGGAGAAATATGAACACGTGTGTAGGGGCCTGCCGGACTGGAAAGGGCTCATCCCCAAGCTTATATCCCGCCAGCCACTCATTAAAATGGTGGCAATTCTTGTCCGTAATGAGTCCATACCACAGGGGGTTTATGTGTTTGGTTGAGGAGGTATGGAGACATCCTGAGCCCCCTAAAAAAGATTTTGGACGATCGGGGAATATGGACAGGAGAGTGGTCTGTGCAGCTAAAATTAAAGGTCATTGATAATGTTGTTCAGCATCTGCCATCCTCAGCTTTCCTGGAGAGGGACAGGCTGACCATCTTCTACCTGGGCCAGCCAAAGCTATGTAACAAATGTGGAGACAAAGGCCATCTTGCATTCTCCTGTCCAGTGATGAAGTGCTCTCTGTGTCAGGGTACAGGACATTTGGCAAAGGATTGTAATATTATAAGGTGTAATCTGTGCAATGCAGTGGGACATCCTTACAGTCAGTGTCCTGAGTAGGGATGAGCCGAACACCCCCCCCCCCCGTTCGGTTCGCACCAGAACCTTCGAACGGACCGAAAGTTCGCGCGAACATTAGAACCCTATTAAATACAATGGACGCGTACGTTCGAAATCTAAAGTGCTAATTATAACGACTAATATGCATGTTATTGTCCTAAAAAGGGTTTGGGGACCCGGGTTCTGCCCCAGGGAACATGTATCAATTCAAAACTAAGTTTTAAAAACGGCCGTTTTTCGTGAGCAGTCATTTTAACCACTTCTCTACTGTGCACGAAAACCCCCTTCCTGCCCAAGCCATTTTTCAGCTTTCAGCGCTGTCACATTTTGAATGACAATTGCGCGGTCGTGCGATGTGGCTCCCAAACGAAATTTGCGTCCTTTTTTTCCCACAAATAGAGCTTTCTTTTGGTGGTATTTGATTACCTCTGCGGTTTTTATTTTTTGCGCTATAAACAAAAGAAGAGCGTCCAGTTTGGAAAAAAAACACTTTTTTACTTTTTGCTATAATAAATACCCATTTTTTTTTTTTTTAATAAAATTTTCCTCAGTTTAGGCCGATACGTATTCTTCTACATATTTTTGGTAAAAAAAAAAAATCGCAATAAGCGCGTATTGATTGGTTTGCGCAAAAGTTATAGCGTCTACAAAATAGGGGATAGATTTATAGCATTTTTTTTTTTTTTTTTTTTTTTTATTAGTAATGGCGGCGATCTGCGATTTTTTATTGTGACTGCAATATTGCGGCGGACACATCGGACACTTTTGACACATTTTTGGGACCATTCACATTTATACAGCGATCCCTGCTATAAAAATGCATTGATTACTGTTTAAATGTGATTGGCAGGGAAGGGGTTAACCACTAGGGGGCGGGAAGGGGTTAAATATGTTCCCTCAAAGTGTTCTTACTGTGGGGGGAGGGGACTGACTGGGGGAGGTGACCGATGGTTGTCCCTATGTACAAGGGACACACCATCGGTCCCCTCTCCCTCACAGGACGTGGATCTCTGTGTTTACACACAGAGATCCACTTTCCTGCTCGTTTCCCGGGCAATCGCGGGTGCCCGGCGGCAATCGCGGCCGCCGGGCACGCGCACCGGGGCCTTGTGAACGCGGCGGGCGCGCGCCTCCTAGCTCGTTTTAAAGGGAGGACGTCATATGACGTCCTCCCAGAACGAGAGTATCCTCCGCCCGCCGTCTATTGACACTGGGCGGGGGACAAGTGGTTAATGATGCATAAAGTGAAAAAAAAAAAGTCAAATATTCCTTTTAAATATCAAACCTGGGGGTGTCTAAAGTATGCCTGTGAAGTGCCACGTGTTTCCCGTGTTTAGAACTGTCCCTGCACAAAATGATATTTCTAAAGTGAAAAAAAGCCATTTAAAACTGCTTGCGGCTTTAATGTAATGTCTGGTCCCGGTAATTTGGATGAAAATCTTTGAGAAAATGGCATGGCTACCCCCCCCCCCCCTTCTAGCCTACCCCAGACCATTACCAGCTCCTTTGGGTCTTGTATGGATATTAAGGGGAACCCCTCACACAAAATAAAAAAGGCCCTATATACTCTGAACAGCAGTATACAGGCGGTGCAAACAAGACAGGGACTGTAGGTTTGTTCTTAAGTAGAATCTGTTTGTAATTTTGAACAGGTACATTGTTTAAGTGTAGCTCCAGCCAAAAAATCTATTTTTAAGCTTTTTGGAAAACATTGGGAAGGGTTATCACCCCTGTAACATTTGTTTTGCTGTCTGTGCCCCTGTTCAGAACATTTCACCTCACTTTCCGTCCCAATGACAACTGTTTTTGAAAAGTGGGGTTTTTATTGAAACAAGGATTGGTGATAAAGCATCAGTAGAGAGAAGACACCTTTTTCCTATATTAACTCTTACAGGAGAGAATTTCCCTTCCTAGGGGTAGATTTCCTCTCACTTCCTGTTGTCTCCTTCCGTTTGCAAGTAGGAGTCGTTTGTAAGTTGGATGTTTTGAAAGTAGGGACCTGCCGTGTATACTCAGCTGAAATTTGCCCCTTACATGTTGGTGTTGCCACAACACTGTGAGCCCTCACAGTTACTCTTGGTGGGCGCTGGAACACCCTGCTGTGAACTACTATATCAGGAATTGTATTTACATGCCATTGTTGAACAGTGGTAGGAAAAATTGGGCCTTTGGTGGTGGTGCTGGTGCCACAACACTGTAAGCCCTCACAGTTACTCTTGGTGGGCGCATGAATGGGCCCTGCTGTGAATTATTAGATCAATAATTGTAATTACATGCCCCTGTAGAACAGGGGCTGAAAAATTGGGCCTTAGCCACTGTGCCACAACACTGCAACCCCTCACAGATACTGTACTTGGAGCACAGCAATAAGCCCTGTTGCAAAGTATTGCATCAAAAATTTTAATTACACACCCCTGTTAAACAGGGGCTGAAAAATTGGGCCTTAGCCACTGGTGCCACAACACTGCAACCCCTCACAGATACTGTACTTGGAGCACAGTAATGAGCCCTGTTGCAAAGTATTGCATCAAAAATTGTAATTACACGCCCCTGTTAAACAAGGGCTGAAAAATTGGGCCTTAGGCACTGGTGCTGGTGCCACGACACTGCAACCTCTCCCAGATACTCTAGTTGGAGTGCAGGAATGAGCCCTGCTGCAAAGCATTGCATAAAATTTTTTAATTACATGCCCCTGTTAAACAGGGACTGAAAAATTGGGCCTTAGCCACTGGTGGCGGCACCCAGAAACAAAAATGTTCTTCCAAGCTATCATCAGGAATCGGATCATTGAGGAGGAGGAGGATAGTCAGTCAACATAACAGGACAGTCACTCAGCATCAGCATCAGTCTTGAAGGGATGTGACGTTTGAAAATAAATTATTCTGTTATATCAGCTTCAGGTGCTTGGTAGCTGGTGGTGATCCAAGACTGATTTATCTTTTATGAAGGTCAGTCGATCATCCTAGTCGGTGGACAGGCGCACCCTTTGATCCGTGACAAATCCTCCAGCAGCACTGAATGTGCGTTCTGAAAGAACGCTGGATGCAGGACAGGCCAGTAGCTCAATTGCATACTGTGCAAGCTCTGGCCAGTGATCCATCCTCAAGACCCAGTAAGCCAGAGGATTTTCGGTGGGAAAGGTGTCCAAGTCTGACCTTGCCCCTAGGTATTCCTGCACCATGTATATCAGACGCTGGCGATGGTTGCTGGAACCGATCATACCTTGGGGCTGCGGACTAAAGAATTGTCTGAACGCATCGGTCAGACGGCCACCTTCCCCACTGCTCCTTCTTTGACTGACCGAAGCCTCAGCAACTTGTTGTCCAGGACCAGGAGTTTGTAACCTCCCAGTCTCTGGGAACGCGTTGCACAGACCTTTCTGCAAGGCCTCCCAGAGTTGTCTCATCCTCTGCTCCCTCTGCGACTGCAAAATAAGGTCTGCAACCTTACCCTTGTACCGTGGATCAAGGAGAGTGGCCAGCCAGTAATGGTCCCTCTCCTTGATCCGAAGAATACGAGGATCCTTCCGCAGACTTTGCAGGATCAGGGAGACCATGCAGCGTAGGTTAGCTGAGGCATGCGGTCCGGAGTCCTCTGGGTCACTAAGGACGACATGATCCGCAGGCACCTCCTCCCAGCCACGTACAAGTCCACGTGTTTCTTGGGACTGTAAATCATCCCTAAAAGACTGCTGCTGTTGATGCGGAGTGCCAGGCTCCACCTCCATGCTGACACAATCCTCCTCCTCTTCCTGTGGGATGGGTGGGACAGAAGAAACACTGTCTGGGTAAAGGGGGCCTTGAGAGGCAAGGAAGTCCTCCTCTTCCTGCCTCTGTTCTGCCTCAAGTGCCCTGTCCATTATTCCACGCAGTGTATGCTCCAACAGGTGGACCAGAGGTACAGTGTCACTGATGCATGCACTGTCACTGCTCACCATCCTCGTGGCCTCCTCAAATGGTGCCAGGACAGTGCATGCATCCCTGATCATGCCCCACTGGCGTGGTGAAAAAACCCGAGCCCCCCTGACCCTGTCCTGGTGCCGTAGTCACACAGGTACTCATTGATGGCCCTCTGCTGCGTGTGCAGCCGCTGCAGCATGGCCAACGTTGAGTTCCACCTGGTGGGCATGTCACATATAAGGCGGTTCTTGGGCAGGTTCAACTCCTTTTGCAGCTCAGCCAGCCGAGCACTGGCATTATATGATCTGCGGAAATGCACACAGACTTTCCTGGCCTGCCTCAGGACATCCTGTAAGCCCGGGTACCTGCCCAAGAACCGCTGCACCACCAGGTTAAGGACGTGAGCCACACAGGGCACATGGGTCAGTTGTCCCTGTCGGAGGGCGAAGAGGAGGTTGGTGCCATTGTTGCAAACCACCATTCCTGGCTTAAGCTGGCGTGGCGTCAACCACCTCTCGGCCTGCCCCTGCAGAGCTGACAGAACCTCTGCCCCAGTGTGGCTCCTGTCCCCCAAACACACCAGCGCAAGCACGGCATGGCATCTTTTTGCCTGCGTACTTGCGTAGCCCCTTGAACGCCTACGGAGCACCGCTGGTTCCGAGGACAAAGCACAGGAAGTAGCCATGGAGGAAGAAGAAGAGGAGGAGGTGGAGGAGAGAGGTGGGTCACAACCAGTAGTAGCATTTTGGAGGCGGGGCGGCGGAACAACCTCCAACACTACTGCATCCTTCCCAGCTGCCAAAAGAGTGACCCAATGGGCCGTGAAAGAAAGGTAACGTCCCTGTCCATGCCTGCTGGACCATGAGTCAGCGGTAATATGCACCTTAGAGGCCCACACCAAAGAACTTTTGGAATAACGGGCAGAGGCAGCGCCCTGCACAGGCGGAGCTCTGCGGTGTGATTCAGTCGGTGTGCTGCCCTTACGCTGGCCCCCGGAGGGCATCCTGCTTCGTTGGAGATGTGCCTCCTCCTCATCCTCCTCCTCCTCTTCCTCTCTCCTATCAGGCACCCACGTGGAGTCAATGACCTCATCATCCCCTCAGTCCTCATTACTGGAACCAATCTGGCAGTATGCTGCAGCTGCTGGAACATGACTGCCAGATATGTGTCCTTCTTGAGCATCCCCTCTCTCTGCTCTCACGCTACTGCCTTCCTCTAGCTGGGTATCATCTTCAGACCCTTCGAAACGCTGGGCATCCTCCTGGAACATGTACCCAACACTGTGCTCAAACAGTTCGGGGGACTCCTCAGGAGGACACGGTGGGTCTAGGAAAGGAGTGACTGATGATGACATTGAGGACGCTTTGGCAGCTGTCTTGCCAGTACCCTGAGCCTGGGTGAGAGAGGATGAGGAGGGCTTGGTCATCCACTCTACCAAGTCTTTGGCATGATGTGGCTCAACACGTCCAGCTGCCGAAAATAAGGACAAGCGTGTCCCATGGCCACGTGCTGATGACGATGCACCGCGTCCACGACCAGCACTGTTGTCTCTAGACACAGAGCCTGCTTGCCCTCTTTTATTGGCTCCTGACTGTCTGCCTCTCCTTGTTTGCCTTCCAGACATTCTAAAGGCCTGCAGGGAGATGGGAAAACCAGCAATAAGGGGTAGCTTCAGGTGTATAATGTGCAGGAGGCACACTACGCCCGCTGTAAGTGCTGCAGATGCCTGCCTGTGTTACACAACAGGAAAACACAGCAATAAGGGCTAGCTTCAGGTGTATATTTTGCAAGAAGCACACTACGCCCGCTGTAAGTGCTGCAGATGCCTGCCTGTATTACACAACAGGAAAACACAGCAATAAGGGCTAGCTTCAGGTGTATACTGTGCAGGAGGCTTAGCAAAAATGACACTGACACTGTCCCCTGCCTATCCTTCCCTCTCCCTGCACACAAGGTTTAGCAAAGAATATCACTGACACTGTCCCCTGCCTATCCTTCTCTATCCCTGCACACAAGGTTTAGCAAAGAATATCACTGACACTGTCCCTGCCTATCCTTCTCTCTCTCCCTGCACACAAAGTTTAGCAAAGAATATCACTGACACTGTCCCTATCCTTCTATCTCCCTGCACACAAGTTAAATGAAAAATATAGCACTGACACTGACCCTGCCTATCCTTCTCTCTCCCTGAACCGGAACACACTACACAAGGCCGCCGTGCTGGCGGCCTTTTATAGTGTGGGGTGTGTACTAAATCCCCCTGAGCTATAATTGGCCACAGGCATCCTGCCTGTGGCCAGTTATGGCTCTCCTCGCTGCAGGCGCTGTGATTGGCCAAGCATGCGGGGTCACAGTGCATGCTTGGCCAATCACAGCGCCGGGATTGCACTGCGATGGCGCTGTGTATTGTGGGCCATTCGCGTCACTCGAATTTGGTGCGAACGGCCCAAATCGTTCGGTCTTCGTCGAACGATCAAACAGCCGATGTTCGAGTCGAACGTATGTTCGACTCGAACATGAAGCTCATCCCTAGTCCTGAGGCATTGCACAACAAGCCTGAGCTCATGAGAGAGTTCTTCCGCCTGAACATGGAGGATGCTCAGAGCTCAGCAGTTGGAGTGCCTGTGAGTCCATCTAAGTCTGTGCCAATACCCAATGTGTCTGTGTCTCCCCAGTCTGTGGTGCCCCAGTCTGTGCCAATACCCAATGTGTCTGCGTCTCCCCAGTCTGTGGTGCCCCAGTCTGTGCATTTACCAAGTGTGCCCGTGTCTTCCCAGTCTGTAGGTAAGATGTCAGTTGCAGAGAATGTGTCCAATCCTTCTGTGTCGGTGTCTTCTAAAATTGCAGAGGCAGCAAGAGGTGCTGAGGCAGGTGCATCAAGTGTGGTGCCAGTTCCCCTCCCTCGACACTGCAAGGTTCCTGTTCAGGATCATGGGGTGCAGAGGAGTGGGGAGGATGGTGAAGAGGCTGGCCTAGTGGTAGATAAGGGAAGGGAGTGTGGGAGGGAGGGGGTGAAGGAGAGGATAAGTGTGGGGAGGCTGTTGACTCCGGTTTGTCTAAGGATGATATGGAGTGGTTGGAGGATAAAAGGAGGAGGGGTAAACAGAAGAAAAAAAAAGGAGGTACAGTTACCTTAAGTCCTAAGGTTTTGCCTTTGGCGAATAAATTTAAGGTACTGTCTGATGATAATGAATGGGACTCGTTCAGTTCAGCATCCTCTATGGATGATGAGTGCCAGGGTGCAATGAAGCGCGCTGGTTCTCCAGGGAGAGGGAGTAGTCAGGCTAAGAAACGGCTGCCTCAACTACCCTAATGGCAGTTCCCACTTCGTTAAAAGTGGCAACCATTAATGTTGCCAGCTTAAGATCAGTAAGTGCTCGTCATTTGGCCTTATTTTTGCTCAGCAAGTTTGATGCTGACATTTTGTTTTTGCAAGAGACCCATCTGAGTAGTCTGGCTGATATACATCTGGCAAAGAAGGAGTGGAGACGTGGTCCCTCATTTTGGTCTCTTGCGGCCGAGCCTTACGGTGGGGTTGCAGTCCTTTTTTCTGGTATGGTAACGTGCCGGCGGGTAATTGAGGTAGAGATAGGGAGATGCATGGTCTTGGACATCTCTGTGAAGGGGCAGGACCTGCGCCTGATTAACATCTATGGTCCCCAGATGAAGTGGGACAGGAAATGCCTCTTTACAAAGATTAAGCCTTTTCTTTTTACGGCCCAGCAGGTTATCTTTGGAGGTGATTTCAATACCATTACTAGGTCTAAAGACAGGAGAGGTTTCAGAGGTAAGCTGGGCTATGACACTCTTTTTCTCAATGCGATAGTTAGGGAAGCAGGTCTTGTAGATGCGCACATTAAGCGCTGGCCAGACAGCACAGGGTTCACTTTTCAGCGAGGTAGTAGTCAGAGTAGGATAGATAGTTTTTTTTTTTTTAAAGGGAGACTCTGCTTTTTCGGCACCTGTGTGTCAGGCAGTGGAGTTTTCTGATCACTGTATTCTATCTGTGACTCTGAATGCCTCAGACATGCCGCCTAGGGGGAAGGGTATCTGGAGATTGAATTCGGCCCTCCTGGAAGATGAGAGAGTAAGACAATTTTTTTCAAGCACAGGTAACGATCCTAAACTTTTACAACAGCAAGTCAGAATGGTGGGAGCTTGTAAAACAGTGGACTGTTGGGCTTTTCAAGGCCATAGGAAGAAAGAAGCAGCAAGATAAGTATATCACCTACCAGCGTTTGCGGAGGAAACTTGACCGCCTTGTTTCGAATGGAGGAGATTCTGGGGCGATCTCTGAGGTGAAGCTCCTCCTTAGGAGACATCAATATGACCGGCACGCCTCTTTGGTTCAGGAGAGGGATTACGGGAAATACCATTCACCCGACCCTTACCAGAACTGTAAACACAGTGTAGCAGTTAAGACGGTCAATGGCCTGAAGGACAGTACGGGCTCTCTGACGAAGTCTAGGTCAGGGAACCTGGAGGTTGTCAGGTCATACTATGCCGATCTCCGGGGAGGAAGGAACCTTGATCGGACAAGGATGTTGGGTTTTTTGGACTCTACACCAGGACTGGAAAGTAATGTTCCTTTGATGAATTTGACAGATGAAATCACTGCAGATGAGGTAATCCAGGCTATTGATAAACTGGCCATCAAGAAAACGCCAGGGCCAGATGGTTTGACAGCCGAATTTTATAAATGTTTTAAGACGATCCTGGCTCCCTACCTTGCGGAGGTTTTTAATGGCTGTTTGCAAGAGGGTTCTCTCCCTCCCTCCATGAGGCAGTCTGCAGTGATCCTTCTGTCAAAGGGTAAAGATCCTTCGATGATTGGGAATTGGCACCCCATTAGCCTTCTTAATGTCGATAGAAAGATACTGGCAAAGATTTTTTTCTGACGATTATCACCAGTGGCAGGCGGTTTGTTATCCTACCACCAGCACTGCACTTTCTCAGCAGTGTTAGCTGGTCCGGGAAGCCTTGGAGCGTTGTAGGGCTGCTGGCTGGGGTACATTTTTGCTGACATTGGATCAGGCTAAGGCCCTTGATCGGGTTAATCATGAGTACTTATGGCTCCTTCTTGGCAAATATGGCTCAAGATTTTGTACAAAGGGGCTGAAAGCTTTCCTCTGGTTAATGGTTGGGTCGGGCAGCCCTTTGTGGTCGGCTCGGGTGTGCGTCAGGGGTGCCCTTTGAGTCCTCTGCTATATGTGTTTGCAATCGACCCCTTCATCAGAAGGCTAGAGAGTGGACCATTGTGTGGGGTACCTTTGGGCATCGCTGGTGAGCCTCCTTTGAAGGTTGTGGCCTATGCTGATGATGTTTCTGTTTTTGGCTCGGACTGTGGAGGTGCAGGAGGTGGTCTCAGTGATAAGGCAATATACAGAGGCATCGGGTTCAAAGGTCAACCAGGACAAGTGTGAAGCTTTCTGGATGGGCGTGGAATGTGAGAGCTTTGTTCTCCCGGATGACTTCCTGGAGCCCCAACAAAAAATTAGAGTCCTAGGCATTGAATTCGGCCCAGGTGACTATGGCCATGCAAATTGGGTGAACAGGCTGGAGAATGCCGATGCCAAGGTGGCAAGTTGGAAAGGTTGGCGGCTTTCCTTAAGGGAAAAGGTTGATTTGATCAAGACTTACCTGATTCCGATTTTTCTGTATGTCAGTTTTGTTTGCGTTTTGCCAGTTTCTCTCTATACCAGGGTCTATAGTTCTTTCTTCCAGCTGTTATGGGAGAACAGAATAAACCTTGTCAAAAGGAATGTGACTTACCTTCTTAGGCGGGAGGGTGGTCTAGGGATGATCAACCCTGTAGTCTTTTTCTCTCTAATGTTTTTGAAGTGCAATCTTGGTAACATGTTGGCAGAGAGACTGGGTGGGTTGGTATTTTCCAGTCCTGGTTTAGGCCCTTTCTGCGAGACTGGGAAAATAGTGGGCCAGTGCCACAGGGATGGTGGGAATCCCTCATAATGGGCACAGTAGGTGTACAAACCCAGGAACTCGACACAGCGATGGTGGGAACCCCTCATAATGGGCACAGCAGGTGTACAGACCCAGGAACTCGTAACAGGGATGGTGGGAACACCTCATAATGGGCACAGTAGGTGTACAGGGATGGTGGGAGGAACCCTCATAATGGGCACAGCGGGTGTACAGACCTGGGAACTCAGTACAGGGATGGTGGGAACTCCTCATAATGGGCACCTCAGGTGTACAGACCTAGGAACTCTGCACAGGGATGGTGGGAACCCCGCATAATGGGCACAGTAGGTGTACAGACCCAGGAACTCAGCACAGGGATGGTGGGAACCCCTCATAATGGGCACCGCAGGTGTACAGACTCAGGAATTCAGCACAGGGATGGTGGGAACCCCTCATAATGGGCACAGCAGGTGTACAGACCTAGGAACTCTGCACAGGGATGGTGGGAACGCCGCATAATGGGCACAGTAGGTGTACAGACCCAGGAACTCAGTACAGGGATGGTGGGAACCCCTCATAATGGGCACTGTAGGTGTACAGACCCAGGTACAGCCTGTCCTTATACATTTACTTGAGATCACTTAGACCCGGTGGGTCTCTATAGTGGGAGGTAGCGCCAACACCCCATTCTTTTATATTATAGCCTATTCTCCCTAGGGAGTTTTTAGGGGGGCTGCAACCTCTGTCTGGTGTTTTCCTGAGCATGGATTCCCTACTTCTTTAATAATAGTCTAATGTCCATAAAATTTGCTTTGCTCCTCTAAACGTCAGAACTTCTGGCAGGAGAAAAGCCCACTGCAGGCGCGTCGTGCGTTTTATTGTAAATGTATCCTATTGGCCAAAATATTTATTTGTTCTGGCCATTTAAATGTATTACCTCTCAAATGAGCCTAAATGCGTTTAGCGTTTCAGTGTGTTTAGCTTTTTTCTGCGCTTCACCTCCTCTCCTAACCGTGCTTTCCATGGGGTTTTTTTTCAGACTGTAATTGCTCTGCTTCTAATATGTCTGTAAACGCCTGTGTGCACATGGACACATAAGCTAACATACAGGTGCTTTTACAGGCTGAGAAAAAAAATGGCAAATGCCAGTATTTTTTAAGCTTTAATCAGAGCCCTTTGTAATCTCATGTAGCCATATTCCTAAGCGATCATCACAAGTCTTTTTCTGTGCTTGATATACCATCAGTCCGATTCATACTTCAGAGTAAGTTTAAGGCCCCATTCAGACTAGATTCACACTGTTTTGCAGAGAGGCTCACAGCAGGGGTCCGGTGCGTCCCTGTTCTCCATTTCAGGGATGAATCGAGCCCGAATTGTTGCCTGCATTTGGACCTAAAACAAAGCATATTTCCAGGTTGTAAGTTGGCAAATGTCATTGCAGAATCCTACTTGTTATTGTTTGTATTGAAACTTACATAACACAGTTGGTGTTCTGTACATTGACAGTGTACAAAACACCACCCTACCTGTACACCATGTTTAAACATTTGCCAGTTTTATGAGTCAGAGCGGGCTGCAGGTGAAACTACATAGGTAATTGTAATTATAAAAATACAAAATGTAGTGTAGTACTTAAATTTTTTTCTTATCAAAAGCGAAATGACCTTTTAAATGCAACCCCTGTCGTCTAACTAATGTTTAATGTTGTAGAGAGGCTATGCAATGGGTTAATAAAGTCAGAACTTAAAATGCAAGTTTAAACCATTTCCTAGTCTGTGATCTCCAGATACCGTCTGGGTTTTAAAACAAATTGAAGCTTCGTCGGTGTATAATGTGCAGCCTGGTATATGATGTGTAGGGATGAGCTCGCGGTTCGTGTCGAACGTATGTTCGACTCGAACATTGGCTGTTCGCCTGTTCGGTGAAACCAGAACTTTGTGGGCCGTTCGCGACAAATTTGTGTGGTGCGAACGGGCCACAATGCACTGCGCCATCGCAGGGCATTGCTGGCTGATGATTGGCCAAGCATGCACTGTGACCCCGCATGCTTGGCCAATCACAGCGCCGGCAGCGAGGAGAGCCATAATTGGCCACAGGCAGGATGCCTGTGGCCAATTATAGCTCAGGGGGTTTAGTACACGCCCCACACAGCGCAGCGGCCTTGTGTAGTGTGTTGGCGTGCAGGGAGAGAGCAGGATAGGCAGGGACAGTGTCAGTGTCATCTTTGTTTGTTAACCTGCAGCAGTTACAGTGGGTGTAGTGTGCCTCCTGCACAGTATACACCTGAAGCTACCCCTTATTGCTGGTGTTTAGTGATGAGCCGAACACCCCCGGGTTCGGTTCGCACCAGAACCCGCGAACGGACCGAAAGTTCGAACGAACATTAGAACCCTATTAAATACAATGGATGCGAACGTTCGAATTCTAAAGTGCTAATTATAACAACTATTATGCATGTTATTGTCCTAAAAAGGGTTTGGGAACCCGGGTTCTGCACCAGGGGACATGTATCAATGCAAAAAGAAGTTTTAAAAACGGTCGTTTTTCGGGAGCAGTCATTTTAATGATGCATAAAGTGAAAAAAAAAAAGTCAAATATTCCTTTAAATATCGTACCTGGGGGGTGTCTAAAGTATGCCTGTGAAGTGCCACGTGTTTCCCGTGTTTAGAACTGTCCCTGCACAAAATGACACTTCTAAAGGAAAAAAAGCCATTTAAAACTGCTTGCGGCTTTAATGTAATGTCTGGTCCCGGTAATATGGATGAAATTCTTTAAGAAAAATGGCATAGCTACCCCATGACCCCCCCCCCTACCCCAGCCCATTACCAGCCCCTTTGGGTCTTGTATGGATATTAAGGGGAACCCCGCACATAAAATAAAAAAGGCCCTATATACTCTGAACAGCCCTATACAGGCGGTGCATACAAGACAGGGACTGTAGGTTTGTTCTTATGTAGAGTCTGTTTGTAATTTTGAACAGGTACATTGTTGAAGTGTAGCTCCAGACCAAAAATCTATTTTTAAACTTTTTGGAAAACATAGGTAAGGGTTATCACCCCTGTAACATTTGTTTTGCTGTCTGTGCCCCTGTTCAGAACATTTCACCTCACTTTCCGTCCCAATGACAACTCTTTTTGAAATGTGGTCTTTTTCTTGAAACAAGGATTGCTGATAAAGCATCAGTACAGAGGAGACACCTTTCTCCCATATTTATTCTTACAGGAGAGAATTTTCCTTCCTAGTGGTAGATTTCCTCTCACTTCCTGTTGTCTTCTTGCGTTTGCAAGTAGGAGTCGTTTGTAAGTTGGATGTTTGAAAGTAGGGACCTGCCGTATATACTCTGCAGAAATAGGCCCCTTAGTTGTTGGTGTTGGCACAACACTGTAAGCACTCACAGTTACTCTTGGTTGGTGCTGGAACGCCCTGCTGTCAACTATTATATCAGGAATTTTAATTACATATAATTGTTGAACAGTGGTAGTAAAAATTGGGCCTTTGATGGTGGTGCTGGTGCCACAACACTGTAAGCCCTGACAGTTACTCTTGGTGGGTGCAGCAATGGGCCCTGCTGTGAATTATTAGATCAAGAATTGTAATTACATGCCCCTGTTGAACAGGGGCTGAAAAATTGGGCCTTAGGCACTGGTGGCACAACACTGCAACCCCTCACAGATACTGTACTTGGAGCACAGCAATGAGCCCTGTTGCAAAGTATTGCTTCAAAAATTGTAATGACACGCCCCTGTTAAACAGGGGCTGAAAAATTGGGCCTTAGGCACTGGTGGCACAACACTGCAACTCCTCACAGATACTGTACTTGGAGCACAGCAATGAGCCCTGTTGCAAAGTATTGCTTCAAAAATTGTAATGACACGCCCCTGTTAAACAGGGGCTGAAAAATTGGGCCTTAGGCACTGGTGGCACAACACTGCAACTCCTCACAGATACTGTACTTGGAGCACAGCAATGAGCCCTGTTGCAAAGTATTGCTTCAAAAATTGTAATTACACGCCCCTGTTAAACAGGGGCTGAAAAATTGGGCGTTAGGCACTGGTGGCGGCACCCATAAACAAAAATGATCTTACAAGCTATCATCATCAATCGTATCATTGAGGACTCGGAGGAGGAGGATAGCCAGTCAACATAACAGCACAGGCACTCAGCATCAGCATCAGTCTTGAAGGGATGTGACATGTTAAAATCAATTAGTCTGTTATATCAGCATCAGGTGTGTGGTAGCTGGTGGTGATCCAAGACTGGTTCATCTTGATGAAAGTCAGTCGATCAACCGAGTCGGTGGACAGGCGCACCCTGTGATCCGTGACAAATCCTCCAGCAGCACTGAATGTGCGTTCCGAAAGAACGCTGGATGCAGGACAGGCCAGTAGCTCAATTGCATACTGTGCAAGCTCTGGCCAGTGATCCATCCTCAAGACCCAGTAAGCCAGAGGATTTTCGGTGGGGAAGGTGTCCAAGTCTGACCTTGCCCCTAGATATTCCTGCACCATGTTTATCAGACGCTGGCGATGGTTGCTGGAACCGATCATACTTTGGGGCTGCGGACTAAAGAATTGTCTGAACGCATCGGTCAGACGGCCACCTTCCCCACCGCTCCTTCTTTGACTGGCCGAAGCCTCAGCAACTCGTTGTCCAGGACCAGGAGTTTGCAACCTCCCAGTCTCTGGGAACGCGTTGCACAGACCTTTCTGCAAGGCCTCCCGGAGTTGTCTCATCCTCTGCTCCCTCTGCGACGGTAACATAAGGTCCGCAACCTTACCCTTGTACCGTGGATCAAGGAGAGTGGCCAGCCAGTAATGGTCCCTCTCCTTGATCCGAAGAATACGAGGATCCTTCCGCAGACTTTGCAGGATCAGGGAGGCCATGCAGCGTAGGTTTGCTGAGGCATTCGCTCCGGAGTCCTCTGGGTCACTAAGGACGACATGATCCGCAGCCACCTCCTCCCAGCCACGTACAAGTCCACTGGTTTCTTGGGACTGTAAATCATCCCTAAAAGACTGCTGCTGATGATGCTGAGTGCCAGCCTCCACCTCCATGCTGACACAATCCTCCTCCTCCTCCTCCTCCTCCTCCTCCTCCTCTTCCTGTGCGATGGGTGGGACAGAAGGAACACTGTCTGGGTAAAGGGGGCCTTGAGAGGCAAGGAAGTCCTCCTCTTCCTGCCTCTGTTCTGCCTCAAGTGCCCTGTCCATTATTCCACGCAGCGTGTGCTCCAACAGGTGGACAAGAGGTACAGTGTCACTGATGCATGCACTGTCACTGCTCACCATCCTCGTGGCCTCCTCAAATGGTGCCAGGACAGTGCATGCATCCCTGATCATGCCCCACTGGCGTGGAGAAAAAAAACCAAGCTCCCCTGACCCTGTCCTGGTGCCGTAGTCGCACAGGTACTCATTGATGGCCCTCTGCTGCGTGTGCAGCCGCTGCAGCATGGCCAACGTTGAGTTCCACCTGGTGGGCATGTCACATATAAGGCGGTTCTTGGGCAGGTTCAACTCCTTTTGCAGCTCAGCCAGGCGAGCACTGGCATTATAAGATCTGCGGAAATGCACACAGACTTTCCTGGCCTGCCTCAGGACATCCTGTAAGCCCGGGTACCTGCCCAAGAACCGCTGCACCACCAGGTTAAGGACGTGAGCCACACAGGGCACATGGGTCAGTTGTCCCTGTCGGAGGGCGGAGAGGAGGTTGGTGCCATTGTCGCAAACCACCATTCCTGGCTTAAGCTGGCGTGGCGTCAACCACCTCTCGGCCTGGCCCTGCAGAGCAGACAGGACCTCTGCCCCAGTGTGGCTTCTGTCCCCCAAACACACCAGCGCAAGCACGGCATGGCATCTTTTTGCCTGCGTACTTGCGTAGCCCTGTGAACGGCTACGGAGCACCGCTGGTTCATAGGACAAACCACAGGAAGAGGCCATGGAGGAAGAAGAAGAGGAGGGGGTGGAGGAGAGAGGTGTGTCACAACCAGTAGTAGCATTTTGGAGGCGTGGCGGTGGGACAACCTCCAACACTACTGCACCTTGTCCTGAATCCTTCCCAGCTGCCAAAAGAGTGACCCAATGGGCCGTGAAAGAAAGGTAACGTCCCTGTCCATGCCTGCTGGACCATGAGTCAGCGGTAATATGCACCTTACCGCTGACCGCCCTGTCCAGCGAGGCCAAGACATTGCCTTCCACATGCCGGTAGAGAGCCGGAATAGCCTTCCGTGAGAAAAAGTGGCGTTTGGGAACCTGCCACTGAGGAACCGCACATTGCACAAACTCACGGAAGGGGGCCGAGTCTACCAACTGAAAAGGCAGCAGTTGAAGCGCTAGCAATTTAGTCAAGCTAGCATTCAACCGCTGGGCATGTGGATGGCTGGGAGTGAACTTCTTTCGACGGTCCAGCAGCTGGGGCAGGGAAATTTGCCTGCTAGAATCGGACGTCGGTGTACTGCTAGCAGAGTGGGCGCAAGTACTTGGCTGTGACACACCTAATTCTACACCTTCATTCCTCTCAGTGCATGTTTCAGAGAGGACTGAAGTTATAGTGGGGTTGGAGATCCCAGCTGATGCGGTGCAAGGAGAGGTCCGCTTTGTTCTTTGGTGTGGGTCTTTGAGGTAGGCTTGCCAACGAGCTGCATGGCAGGTCAACATATGTCTGGTCAGGCATGTGGTACCCAAGCGGCTGATGTTTTGGCCACGCGATATACGCTTGAGACATATGTTGCAAACAGCAGCTGTGCGATCTGATGCACTAGCCTCAAAAAAGGCCCACACCAAAGAACTTTTTGAATGACGGGCAGAGGCAGCGCCCTGCACAGGCGGAGCTCTGCGGTGTGATTCCGTCGGTGTACTGCCCTTACGCTGGCCACCAAAGGGCATCCTGCCTCGTTGGAGATGTGCCTCCTCCTCATCCTCCTCCTCCTCCTCTCTCCTATTAGGCACCCACGTGGAGTCAGTGACCTCATCATCCCCTCCCTCCTCATCACTGGAGCCAATCTGGCAGTATGCTGCAGCTGCTGGAACATGACTGCCAGATTGGTGTCCTTCTTGAGCATCCCCTCTGTCTGCTCTCACGCTACTGCCTTCCTCTAGCTGGGTTTCATCATCAGACCCTTCGAAACGCTGGGCATCCTCCTGGAGCATGTACCCAACACTGTGCTGAAACAGTTCGGGGGACTCCTCAGGAGGAGGACATGGTGGGTCTAGGGAAGGAGTGACTGATGATTTGTCTGACATTGATACCAGGGAAGACGACGCTTTGGCAGCTGCTTTTCCAGTACCCTGAGCCTGGGTGAGAGAGGATGAGGAGGAGGAGGAGGGCTTGGTCATCCACTCTACCAAGTCTTCGGCATGATGTGGCTCAACATGTCCAGCTGCCGAAAAGAAGGACAAGCGTGTCCCATGGCCATGTGCTGATGACAATGCACCGCGTCCACGACCAGCACTGTTGCCCCCAGACACAGAGCCTGCTTGCCCTCTTTTATTGCCTCCTGACTGTCTGCCTCTCCTTGTTTGCCTTCCAGACATTCTAATAGATGGCCTGCAGGGAGATGGGAAAAAAGCAATAAGGGCTACCTTCAGGTGTCCTTCTCTGTCCCTTGAAACAAGGACTTTCACAGTGAAAGAAACTGACACTCTCCCTACCTACAGTTTTCTGTCCCTAGAAAAAATATATTTTTTAAGCACAATATAGCACAAGGACAATTCACTCACTGTCCTTACAGGTCCCTGGAAACAAGGACTTGCAGAGTGAAAGAAAAAAAACACTCTCCCTACCTACAGTTTTCTGTCCCTAGAAAAAATGTTTTTTTTAATCACAATATAGCACAAGGACAATTCACTCACTGTCCTTCCAGGTCCCTGGAAACAAGGACTTGCAGAGTGAAATAAACTGACACTCTCCCTACCTACAGTTTTCTGTCCCTAGAATAAATGTTTTTTTTAAGCACAATATAGCACAAGGACAATTCACTCACTGTCCTTACAGGTCCCTGGAAACAAGGACTTGCAGAGTGAAAGAAAAAAAACACTCTCCCTACCTACAGTTTTCTGTCCCTAGAAAAAATGTTTTTTTTAATCACAATATAGCACAAGGACAATTCACTCACTGTCCTTCCAGGTCCCTGGAAACAAGGACTTGCAGAGTGAAAGAAACTGACACTGTCCCTACCTACAGTTTTCTGTCCCTAGAATAAATGTTTTTTTAAGCACACTATAGCACAAGGACAATTCACTCACTGTCCTTACAGGTCCCTGGAAACAAGGACTTGCAGAGTGAAAGAAAAAAAACACTCTCCCTACCTACAGTTTTCTGTCCCTAGAAAAAATGTTTTTTTTAATCACAATATAGCACAAGGACAATTCACTCACTGTCCTTACAGGTCCCTGGAAACAAGGACTTGCAGAGTGAAATAAACTGACACTCTCCCTACCTACAGTTTTCTGTCCCTAGAATAAATGTTTTTTTTAAGCACAATATAGCACAAGGACAATTCACTCACTGTCCTTACAGGTCCCTGGAAACAAGGACTTGCAGAGTGAAAGAAAAAAAACACTCTCCCTACCTACAGTTTTCTGTCCCTAGAAAAAATGTTTTTTTTAATCACAATATAGCACAAGGACAATTCACTCACTGTCCTTACAGGTCCCTGGAAACAAGGACTTGCAGAGTGAAATAAACTGACACTCTCCCTACCTACAGTTTTCTGTCCCTAGAATAAATGTTTTTTTTAAGCACAATATAGCACAAGGAGAATTCACTCACTGTCCTTCCAGGTCCCTGGAAACAAGGACTTGCAGAGTGAAAGAAAAAAAACACTCTCCCTACCTACAGTTTTCTGTCCCTAGAAAAAAATGTTTTTTTTAATCACAATATAGCACAAGGACAATTCACTCACTGTCCTTACAGGTCCCTGGAAACAAGGACTTGCAGAGTGAAAGAAAAAAAACACTCTCCCTACCTACAGTTTTTTGTCCCTAGAAAAAATGTTTTTTTTAATCACAATATAGCACAAGGACAATTCACTCACTGTCCTTACAGGTCCCTGGAAACAAGGACTTGCAGAGTGAAAGAAAAAAAACACTCTCCCTACCTACAGTTTTCTGTCCCTAGAAAAAATGTTTTTTTTAATCACAATATAGCACAAGGACAATTCACTCACTGTCCTTACAGGTCCCTGGAAACAAGGACTTGCAGAGTGAAAGAAAAAAAACACTCTCCCTACCTACAGTTTTCTGTCCCTAGAAAAAATGTTTTTTTTAATCACAATATAGCACAAGGACAATTCACTCACTGTCCTTCCAGGTCCCTGGAAACAAGGACTTGCAGAGTGAAAGAAACTGACACTGTCCCTACCTACAGTTTTCTGTCCCTAGAATAAATGTTTTTTTTAAGCACACTATAGCACAAGGACAATTCACTCACTGTCCTTACAGGTCCCTGGAAACAAGGACTTGCAGAGTGAAAGAAAAAAAACACTCTCCCTACCTACAGTTTTCTGTCCCTAGAAAAAATGTTTTTTTTAATCACAATATAGCACAAGGACAATTCACTCACTGTCCTTCCAGGTCCCTGGAAACAAGGACTTGCAGAGTGAAATAAACTGACACTCTCCCTACCTACAGTTTTCTGTCCCTAGAATAAATGTTTTTTTTAAGCACAATATAGCACAAGGACAATTCACTCACTGTCCTTACAGGTCCCTGGAAACAAGGACTTGCAGAGTGAAAGAAAAAAAACACTCTCCCTACCTACAGTTTTCTGTCCCTAGAAAAAATGTTTTTTTTAATCACAATATAGCACAAGGACAATTCACTCACTGTCCTTCCAGGTCCCTGGAAACAAGGACTTGCAGAGTGAAAGAAACTGACACTGTCCCTACCTACAGTTTTCTGTCCCTAGAATAAATGTTTTTTTTAAGCACACTATAGCACAAGGACAATTCACTCACTGTCCTTACAGGTCCCTGGAAACAAGGACTTGCAGAGTGAAAGAAAGAAAACACTCTCCCTACCTACAGTTTTCTGTCCCTAGAAAAAATGTTTTTTTTAATCACAATATAGCACAAGGACAATTCACTCACTGTCCTTCCAGGTCCCTGGAAACAAGGACTTGCAGAGTGAAATAAACTGACACTCTCCCTACCTACAGTTTTCTGTCCCTAGAATAAATGTTTTTTTTAAGCACAATATAGCACAAGGACAATTCACTCACTGTCCTTACAGGTCCCTGGAAACAAGGACTTGCAGAGTGAAAGAAAAAAAACACTCTCCCTACCTACAGTTTTCTGTCCCTAGAAAAAATGTTTTTTTTAATCACAATATAGCACAAGGACAATTCACTCACTGTCCTTCCAGGTCCCTGGAAACAAGGACTTGCAGAGTGAAAGAAACTGACACTGTCCCTACCTACAGTTTTCTGTCCCTAGAATAAATGTTTTTTTTAAGCACACTATAGCACAAGGACAATTCACTCACTGTCCTTACAGGTCCCTGGAAACAAGGACTTGCAGAGTGAAAGAAAAAAAACACTCTCCCTACCTACAGTTTTCTGTCCCTAGAAAAAATGTTTTTTTTAATCACAATATAGCACAAGGACAATTCACTCACTGTCCTTACAGGTCCCTGGAAACAAGGACTTGCAGAGTGAAATAAACTGACACTCTCCCTACCTACAGTTTTCTGTCCCTAGAATAAATGTTTTTTTTAAGCACAATATAGCACAAGGACAATTCACTCACTGTCCTTACAGGTCCCTGGAAACAAGGACTTGCAGAGTGAAAGAAAAAAAACACTCTCCCTACCTACAGTTTTCTGTCCCTAGAAAAAATGTTTTTTTTAATCACAATATAGCACAAGGACAATTCACTCACTGTCCTTCCAGGTCCCTGGAAACAAGGACTTGCAGAGTGAAATAAACTGACACTCTCCCTACCTACAGTTTTCTGTCCCTAGAATAAATGTTTTTTTTAAGCACAATATAGCACAAGGACAATTCACTCACTGTCCTTACAGGTCCCTGGAAACAAGGACTTGCAGAGTGAAAGAAAAAAAACACTCTCCCTACGTACAGTTTTCTGTCCCTAGAAAAAATGTTTTTTTTAATCACAATATAGCACAAGGACAATTCACTCACTGTCCTTCCAGGTCCCTGGAAACAAGGACTTGCAGAGTGAAATAAACTGACACTCTCCCTACCTACAGTTTTCTGTCCCTAGAATAAATGTTTTTTTTAAGCACAATATAGCACAAGGACAATTCACTCACTGTCCTTAGAGGTCCCTGGAAACAAGGACTTGCAGAGTGAAAGAAAATAAACACTCTCCCTACCTACAGTTTTCTGTCCCTAGAAAAAATGTTTTTTTTTAAGCACAATATAGCACAAGGACAATTCACTCACTGTCCTTCCAGGTCCCTGGAAACAAGGACTTGCAGAGTGAAAGAAAAAAAACACTCTCCCTACCTACAGTTTTCTGTCCCTAGAAAAAATGTTTTTTTTAATCACAATATAGCACAAGGACAATTCACTCACTGTCCTTACAGGTCCCTGGAAACAAGGACTTGCAGAGTGAAAGAAACTGACACTCTCCCTACCTACAGTTTTCTGTCCCTAGAATAAATGTTTTTTTAAGCACAATATAGCACAAGGACAATTCACTCACTGTCCTTCCAGGTCCCTGGAAACAAGGACTTGCAGAGTGAAAGAAACTGACACTGTCCCTACCTACAGTTTTCTGTCCCTAGAATAAATGTTTTTTTTTAAGCACACTATAGCACAAGCACAAAACACACTGACACTCTCCCTACCTATCCTTCTCTTTCCCTAAACTAAAGGAATCCAGGTTAAGCAAGAAAGAAATAACAGTCACTGTCCCTGCCTATGCTGCTCTATCCCTGCTCCGGAACACACTACACTAGGCCGCCGTGCTGGCGGCCTTTTATAGTGTGGGGCGTGTACTAAACACCCTCAGCAATAATTGGCCACAGGCATCCTGCCTGTGGCCAATCATTGCTCTCCTCGCTGCCGGCGCTGTGATTGGCCAAGCATGCGGGGTCACAGTGCATGCTTGGCCAATCACAGCGCCTGGATGACACTGCGATGGCGTAGTGCATTGTGGGCCGTTCGCGTCACTCGAATTTGGCGCGAACGGCCCAAATCGTTCGATCTTCGTCGAACGATCGAACAGCCGATGTTCGAGTCGAACGTATGTTCGACTCGAACACGAAGCTCATCCCTACTGGTGTTGTTCTGTTGTGTAACACAGACAGGTATCTGCAGCAGTTAAAAAAATAGGAACAAGTGAGGGCGCTGATTACGGGTCCCAAAACAATTGTATAAGGACCCCTATATATGTAGAACGTGAAATTAAATAAATGACACCCACCTAACTCAATTGTGCTGGTGAAAGTGCCAAAAAATGTGAACAATTAATTAGTGAAGTAATAAACGCAGTCCTACCCAACAGATAGGAACATGAAATAAAATAACCACACTCAAAATGTGAATTGTGCAATAAACAATGTACAAAAAAAAGTCCATAGATAAATAAACACAAAAATCCTCCCAGCAGTAGTGCACAATCTTAATCAAAAAGAAATCTCTGCATGTGTTAGGAATCTTCCAAGTGCTCAATGTTCAAAGTGATGATCAAATGAATCTTGTGACTTTATAATCCACCTTCACCGTAATCAATATCACCCGATAGTGCTATGATAAAGATGGCAGCTTACCCCAAAGAGTTGACCCTTTTAACTAAAAAAGAGGTCTAATACGCTTTCTGCAAGTATCCACTTGCTGGGTAATGTGGAAGATGGTATCAGCTATACAGGCGATATAAGGCTCTGAGATAACTCCGGTGGTATGCAAATGAGAGAAGACAAGCCGAAAATAGTGTAATCCTATTTAATGAACAATAAAATTGTACAAAAGCCAAAAACGCACTTACTTTGAAAGTGCCCCGAACCCGGCACTGAGGCTGTAATGGCGTGGATACAAATGAATGAAAGTCCCGGTCCTGTGGGAGCTGGCGTGCGTTCCACCTCTAGAAACAGACAACCAAGCGAGACCGGAAGTGACGTCAGTTGCGTGACCTGTATTGCGCCTCGACGTACGTTTCGTATTTCGTCATCAGGAAGCGTACCAGGTCACACTAGAGGTGCAGTCTATATGTGTCACTCAATTTGCATATGGGAGGGGATGAATTGGCAAACAGCCTCTGTCCCGGCACGGCGGCACAGCATATTGTAAACACCAATGCAGTGGCATATACAAATCATATAAACGTAATAAAACATTCTATATTTATTAATGCAAAATAGAAATAAAATAAAAAATTATTCTTGAATACTGATTAAAATGATAATTAAAATAATAGGAATCACATAATCATTATAGAAATATAATAAAATATTTAAAACATAATAAATGTTTAAAATATGTTAAAAATAACTATGACCCCTATAGATACAATATCTATTCGTTAGTGAGGAAACAATTTAAATCCAGGTCAATATTTAAACCGAATGGCTGCATCGATCTGAGACGATACAACCACTGAGTTTCATTCTGGGAAATGGCCTTTTTAAGATCTGTTCCTCTCCAATGACCAACAGCCCTATCAATCCCATAGAAGGTCAATTTCCCAGGATCCTGGTCATGATATTGGGCAAAATGACGTGAGACACTGTGGTTAGGAAATCCCTTAAGGATATTTGTCACATGCTCATTTATCCTAACTGTGAGGGGGTTAGCTCATTAGCGGGTGTGTGTGACCCCCTGGATGGGCTCCCCACACAAAACAGGCCCAGCAGACGGAGGTTGTGGTTTTCAAGATCAAAAGGTGCGGTTTATTTCTCTATTTACAGTGACAAAAACACAGCAAAGCAAAAAGAAACATAAACAAAATAAATCCTGGTCAGCTTGACCTCTGACTAAACATGCAGGTTTCCCTAACTAACAACTGGGATCAGCCTGGTGCTGTCCTAGTCCCTAAGTCCCTGGTTTAGTAAATGTCCAAACAAATAGCCACACAGGTTTTGTCTCACCGCACAGGGGTTCACTCTCCCTAGACAGTCCACACAGGTCTGGGTCCAGGCATGAGCAAACACCTAATGAATCTGGGAGTTTTTATAGAGGCCTTAAACGAGCTGACAAGCTTCAGCTGGTCTCATCAACTCCCTGCCTGCACGACGCCCAGCACTCTCCCTAGAGGTATGAATCATCCATGAGCCCACTAGCCTCAGCTGGGCTTCATCAACTCTCTCCCTAGTTGTATAAGTCGGCATAAAGCCTGAATCTGGGAGAAATATACCTACCCCCCTGGATGCAACCAGGTGACTTTACCTTCCTGCTGTCACATACCCCCCCTCTTGTTTTAACCTTGGGGTTGGAACACCAGCAATCAGGCATTCATGTACTCGAGACAAAGCATCCACATTCCCCATTTGAACGGCAGGGCGATGCTTTACTGTGAAGTTGAATTCCTGTAGGGCCAGGAACCACCTATTCACTCTTCTATTTGTCTCCTTGTTTTGAGCCATCCACTTTAACGGAGCGTGATCCGTAACCATGTCAAAGTGCCTACCTAGCAGATAGTACCGAAGGGAATCTAGAGCCCACTTCACCGCTAAACACTCCTTTTCAACCGTGGCGTAATTTACCTCATGGGACTTCAACTTCCTGCTGAGGTAAATGACTGGGTGCTCTTCCCCGTTCCAGACTTGGGACAATACTGCTCCTAACCCCACATCTGACGCATCACTTTGTACGACAAAGTCTTTAGAGAAGTCGGGTGAGTACAACACTGGCTGGCTACATAAGGCTTGTTTCAAGAATTGGAATGCTGCCTCAGCCTCGGGGGTCCATTTAATCATGACCGACCCTTTCCCTTTCGTCAGGTTGGTTAGGGGCACAGCCTTAGAAGCAAAGTGGGGAATGAAGCGCCGATAATAACCCGCGATTCCCAGAAAGGCTCGTACCTGCTTCTTGCTGTTGGGACGTGGCCAACTCTGGATGGCCTCGACTTTGTTGAGTTGGGGTTTTATTACTCCCCTGCCAATGGTGTACCCAAGATATTTGGCCTCCTCCTGCCCAATGGTACACTTCTTGGGGTTAGCCGTAAACCCCGCTTCCCGGATAGAGTCTAGGACTGCTTGCACTTTTGGCAGATGTGAGGCCCAATCTGTGCTATGGACAATTACGTCATCCAGGTAAGCCGCAGCATACTTCCGATGGGGCCTCAGTATCTGGTCCATTTTCCGCTGGAATGTGGCCGGCGCATTCTGTAACCCGAACGGCATTCTCTTATATTGGAACGCCCCGTCTGGGGTTACAAATGCGGTTTTCTCTTTGGCCGACTTGGCCAGGGGAATTTGCCAATACCCTTTTGTGAGGTCAAGAGTCGTCATGTATCGGGCTGTTCCCAGCCGGTCGATCAACTCATCTATACGTGGCATGGGGTAGGTGTCAAATTTTGTAACTTTGTTCAACTGACGAAAATCGTTACAAAATCGCCATCTCCCATCCGGTTTAGGCACCAACACAATGGGACTAGACCAATCACTTTGGGACTCCTCTATCACCCCTAAGTTCAGCATTTTCTGTACTTCCTCCCGTATTGCCTCCCGTCGGGCCTCTGGGATCCAGTAGGGTTTTAACTTCACCCTTTCACCGGGCGGGGTAATAATATCATGCTCTACCCCAGATGTTTGTCCCGGCAGCTCAGAGAACACCTCCTTGTTGCGAAGCACAAACTCCTTAACCCCCTGTTGTTGGGGTTGTGACAAGGTGGCTGCTATTCCAACCTCCGGAATCACGCAACCAGTTTGAGCTGGTGACCAAGTTTCTGCGACTAGGGACTCTCTATCCCTCCAGGCTTTCAACAGATTAACGTGATAGATCTGTTCGGGCTTTCGCCTTCCTGGTTGTCTGACCTTGTAATTCACTTCGCTCACTTTTTCCATTATCTCGTAGGGGCCTTGCCATTTGGCAAGGAATTTACTTTCAACCGTAGGGACAAGTACCAATATCCTATCCCCCGGGGAAAAGGTACGGGTCTTGGCTCCACGGTTGTACACTCTCTGCTGTGCCAACTGCGCTTGGGCCAAATGTTCCTTCACGATGGGCATTACCTGTGCAATTCGATCTTGCATCAGGGCGACATGCTCAATCACACTCCTGTGGGGAGAACTCTCACTTTCCCAAGTTTCCTTGGCAATATCCAACAGCCCTCTTGGGTGTCTCCCATACAGTAACTCAAAGGGGGAGAATCCCGTAGAGGATTGGGGCACCTCCCTAATAGCAAACATCAAATAAGGAAGTAGACAGTCCCAATCCTTTCCATCTCTATCCACCACTTTCTTCAACATTTGTTTTAGGGTTTTGTTGAATCTTTCAACCAGCCCATCGGTTTGGGGGTGATACACAGACGTACGCAATTGCGTCACTTTGAACAATTTACACAGCTCTTTCATAACCCGGGACATAAAGGGTGTACCTTGGTCCGTAAGCAGTTCTTTACAAATACCCACCCGGCTAAAAACAAGAGATAGCTCTTTGGCTATGGTTTTGGCCGAGGTATTTCGGAGAGGGATCGCTTCTGGATAACGGGTGGCATAGTCCATTATAACTAATATGTACTGGTGCCCCCTAGCGGACTTGATTATAGGACCTACCAAATCCATTGCGATCCTCTCAAACGGGACCTCAATGATGGGTAGAGGGACCAGCGGGCTACGGAAATGTGGCATCGGGGCCGACCTCTGACACACAGGGCAGGAGGAACAATAATTTTCTATGTCCTTCATCACCCCAGGCCAATAGAATCTCTGTAATACCCTCTCTCGGGTTTTCTCTGTCCCCAGATGACCTCCAAGAATGTGCCCATGGGCCAACTCCAACACCAACTTCCTGTAAGGTTTGGGCACCACAAGCTGCTCAACGGTTTCTTCTGCCTTTTTTGCCACCCGATACAGTAGGTCCTTCTCTACGCTGAAGTATGGGTAAGTGCAGGTATTATCTGGGTTCACTAACTCGCCATCTATTTCCACTACGTTTTCCCGTGCCTTTATTAGGGCGGGGTCTTTTAACTGTTCTGTGGCAAAATTTTCCCTGTGAACCTCAAGATCAGAAAACTCCACAGACGGTAGGTTTTCGTCTGAGGAGGTGGGCTCCTCTCCAGTTTCTTGAGTCTCGCCTGCCAATACTGACAAGGGAAATTCTGGAGAGTCCTCACCACTCTCAGAGGAGTTCTGGCTATCACCTTCCTGGTACATAGGGGCACCAGTGGGGGGCTCAGGATCATCCCACAGTTCCCAGAACTTCGGAAAATCCCTTCCCACAATGGCATCATGCGGTAATTGAGATACTAACCCCACTGGATGAGAGAGGGTACCTTTGGGGGTCTTGAAACACACTGTAGTCACTGGATACTCTCGGGTGTCCCCATGCACACAAATAACAGCTACCTTGCTATTCCCAGAGACCTCTGTTTTAACTAATTCAGCCTTTATCAGGGTCACAAGGCTACCTGAATCCAGTAATACCACAACATTTCTACCATTAATACACATTTTGCATAAATGTTTCTCAGTTCCCCGAATGGCAGTGCATGCGAATGTCGCACACAGCGACTGACGTCTGTCCGTCAGAAAGTCACATTGCATGGGTTCCTCCACAACCGGGCAATTTGCTGCAATATGTCCCGCTTGCCGGCAGCGGTAGCAAACAATCCTTTTGGCTGCCTCTTGAGCCCCCGACTTCCCAGGCTGTTCTCGCCAAACCCTGGGCAGAGCTCCCACCCTCTCACTCTGTCCACCCTCACCCCTTGGAATCATCTTATCCGCCCCTGGGGATGGTCTGGTCTTAGGGTGGAAAGTCCGAGAGTCTCTGGAAGAGGCCGTCAGGTTCTCTGCAGCCAAGTATCTCTCTACACGATCCACAAGTTTACCGGCCGTTTCTGGGTCTCCATGGCTTACCCACTTTTGAATGGCGGTAGGAAGAGCTCTCAAGAAACGATCCATCACAACACGTTCCACAATCTCCGGTGCGGACAAAGTCTCTGGCTGTAGCCACTTCCTGCTCAGGTGAATGAGATCATACATTTGAGACCTGGGGGGGTTTTCCAAGCTGGAAAGTCCAGTTATGCACACGCTGAGCCCGGACAGCCAGGGTGACACCCAGCCTTGCCAATATTTCAGCTTTTAGCATCACATAGTCTTTTGCTTGGTCAGGCTCTAGGTCATAGTAAGCTTTCTGCGATTCACCAGTTAACAGAGGAGCCACCAGTCCAGCCCACTGCTCCTCAGGCCACTTTTCTCTTTCAGCAGTCCTTTCAAATGTGGTCAAAAATACCTCTGGATCATCCTCTCCAGTCATTTTTGTCAATAAACGACTCACCCCAAAGGACGCGGTATTAGTGGGACGGCTTTCCTCACTGGTCTGCGGACGTTGCTGCATTACTGCTTCCATCTGTTGTTGTAGTCTCTGCTCTTGCTTCTGCAACAGGTCTATGAAGCGGGCCTCAGATTGCTGCTGGGCTTGTTGCTGGGCTGCGAAGCTCTGTTGTTGAGCTGCAAGGCTCTTTTGCAAACCTGCATTTGTCTGCTGTTGATTGGCATTTGCTAGAGCCAGCTGTTTCAGTATCTCCTCCATGCTCTCTTAAAAAAAAAACTGCCACTGGTTCTCCACCAACTGTGAGGGGGTTAGCTCGGTAGCGGGTGTGTGTGACCCCCTGGATGGGCTCCCCACACAAAACAGGCCCAGCAGACGGAGGTTGTGGTTTTCAAGATCAAAAGGTGCGGTTTATTTCTCTATTTACAGTGACAAAAACACAGCAAAGCAAAAAGAAACATAAACAAAATAAATCCTGGTCAGCTTGACCTCTGACTAAACATGCAGGTTTCCCTAACTAACAACTGGGATCAGCCTGGTGCTGTCCTAGTCCCTAAGTCCCTGGTTTAGTAAATGTCCAAACAAATAGCCACACAGGTTTTGTCTCACCGCACAGGGGTTCACTCTCCCTAGACAGTCCACACAGGTCTGGGTCCAGGCATGAGCAAACACCTAATGAATCTGGGAGTTTTTATAGAGGCCTTAAACGAGCTGACAAGCTTCAGCTGGTCTCATCAACTCCCTGCCTGCACGACGCCCAGCACTCTCCCTAGAGGTATGAATCATCCATGAGCCCACTAGCCTCAGCTGGGCTTCATCAACTCTCTCCCTAGTTGTATAAGTCGGCATAAAGCCTGAATCTGGGAGAAATATACCTACCCCCCTGGATGCAACCAGGTGACTTTACCTTCCTGCTGTCACATAACCTTCAGTTCCCTTGTGGTTCTGCCCACATATTGAAGGGAGCATGGACACTCCAAGACATATGTGACATGTCTGGAGTCACAAGTTATAAGAGGTTTAATTGAAAATTCCTGCTGGGTGACGTTGGACTTAAATTTACTAATTTTTCTTGTGTGTCGTTAAGTTCTCCGACAAGATTTACAAAGGGTGCAATAATAGAAACCCGAACCGTCCAAAAAGGTGGGAGGTCTCTTAGGGGGATCAGGTATATTGGGTGCAATAATGTTTCGCAACACAGGCGCCCTCCTATAGATAAATTTCGGTTTGGGAGGTAAAATTTTGGCCAAATCAGCATCTTTAAGGAGTATAGGCCAAAATTTCTTGAATGTTTTTTCCACATCTCTGTATTGCCTATGAAAGCCCGAAAGGAAGGCAAGATCACCTGAAAAAAGGGGCTTTTTCTTGGAAACCAGGAGAGATTCCCTATCCATCGCAAGCACTTCATCTTTTGCCTTCACAAGCGTGTGTTGGGGGTAACCTTTTTCCCTAAACCTCTAAGTAAGAGTGGCAGCCTGAGATTCAAAATCTGGGATTTGATCGCAGTTGCGCCGAATGCGCATGTATTGCCCCTTCGGGACCGCACCTAACCATTGAGGGTGGTGACAACTGGAGGTCGGTACAAATCCATTCCTATCCGTAACTTTAAAGTATGTCTTTGTGCATACCCTCCCCTCTTTCTTAATTAATGTTAGATCTAAATAATGGATGGAAGTAAGACTACTCTCTGCTGTAAACTTGAGGCCATAATGATTCACATTCATGGCCCCTAAGAAGGTTTCAAACAAGGGTAATGACCCCTCCCACAGCAGAATAATATCGTCAATATACCTTTTGTAGTAAATCAGACACCTAGAAACATTAAAGTAGATTGACTCATTTTCCCATTTATTAAGGACCAAATTGGCTACGCTGGGGGCATAACGAGTCCCCATCGCCACACCTTTGATCTGATTGTAAAACTTGCCTTGTGCCCAAAAATAGTTGTTACCCATGGCTTGTTTCAATCCATCCACCAAAAATGGATTTGTTCCATAGATAGATGTGAATGTTCTGTGAGAGCCAATTCAACCGCCACAGAAGCATCACCTTGCTTAATATTAGTGTAAAGAGACTCTACATCTATGGTGACCATCAGAGTCTCTTGCGTAACTTCTATGGAAGACAATGATTTAATAAGTTCTCTACTGTCTTTGAGATAAGACTTCCCTTGTGTGACCAAGGGTTGTAGATATATGTCCAAATATTCTCCTACCCGGGAGTAGAGTGAACCAATCCCGCTAATAATTGGACGGCCAGGGGGATTATCTCTGTTCTTATGAATTTTCGGTAGTATATATAATACCGGCGTACGGGGCACTCGAGGTATAAGGTATTGAACTTCTTTAGTATTCAAAATATTTCTATCAGCTCCGTCCGTGACCCAAATCGAAAGGTCTTCTTTGAGCCTTCTCATAGGGTCACCAGGGAGCGGTTTGTAGGTGCTCTGATCTACCAATAGACGATCAATTTCAGCATGATACTTTTCCTTGGAAAGTACCACCACCCCTCCCCCTTTGTCTGCGGGGCGAATCACAATATTTTTATTTTGTTCAAGTGATCTAATTCCCTCTATCAACGAATGATTGTGTCTAACCTGTTGTATCTTTAAGTCCTTAATGTCATCTTGCACCATATGTTTAAACACCTCAACATGATGGTGTGTACCTTTCTTAGGGTTAAATGTGGAATTGTTTCGTAATCCACTATGTAAATAAATGTTCTCCTCCACACTTAAGGGAGTAGTGGATGTTTGGGAAGCAAAATGTTTTTTGATATTTAACTTTCTGCCATATTTTTCAATGTCAATAAAGAGATCAAATTTGTTGATCTTTTTATCTGGGGCAAATTTCAGGTTAAAAATTCCTTCCTTTAATTGTCCCGTGGTCTTTTTCTTTCTGGTTCCCTCTCTTCTACCTCTTTTTCTAACTGTTCCTTGGGGTATTGTGGGGTAGTGGGTGGGATTTTGTAGAGCTCTTTCCATCCCCTCCACCCCCCCCCCCCAGTGAATAGTTGTTTTGATGTTGAACTGGTCTCCCTCTATAATTTCCTCTAAAATGACCTCTAGGTGGTCTAGGGGCATGATAATTGGGTCCCTGATTGTAATACTGATAATTATAATCCATGGATCTATTATCCAGAGGGGCATATCTATTGTGTGTAGGTGCCATGTAAGGGTGCTGGATAATAGTCATTGGACTGGGAATACCCACCTCCATAATGCGAGGCGGGGGGGGGGGTGTTGGCCCCCTCCCATTAATACTAGCTGGCCCCTTACTCTTAGATGGAGTTTTAGTGTGTTTTTTAGGGGTATGTGTTTTATTTTTAAATTTATTGGCTAGTTGAGTGACAACATTATGGACTTCCAAGTCCCTTTCCACAGGAGATTCATTGGAACTCGAAGGATCAAATTCCAATTGCCATTTGTACACCTTATGCTCTTCATAATCCTTGACATCTCTCTGATATTTCTTAAGTTTCTTCTGTTTGATGTCCCCATCATACTTGGATAAATGGGTTTGCAACCCTTGTGCTTTATCCATATATTCTTTGGTTCCCATGAGGGGCCCCATTTTCTCTTTCAAGTCAGCTATATTGGCTTCTAATAAAACATTTTTGGCCCGGCGTCTCCGTATCATTAATTGCATAAGTTTTTGTTCACATGCGTTGAAGAATTGAAACCAATCATCTATGAGGGTTAAATCTTCTACACCATCATTTGGATGCACATCCCACCTCAACCTCCTGGGTGTGAGGTTCCTCCCGATGTACATCTCAAATGATGCTATGTCCCACCAAAGGCGTATTTGCTTTTCCATGTCATACTGGAGTTGTTTGAACCCCCTTTCTAAATCCAAATTGGGGCTAGGTGTTTGTAAAAAGATCTCTTCAATATTGGTCTGGCGACCTTGCATATAATTAAAGACATCCATGGCTGCGTGGTTTGAAAAAGTTGTAAAAAAAACTCCCAAGCAATAATATTTTTAAAAAAACGCGCCAATTATTAATTGGTAAATTAAGCTGCTCCTCAACTAATCAAATAATATGCAAGGTCGCCAGACCAATATTGAAGAGATCTTTTTACAAACACCTAGCCCCAATTTGCCCCAGATAAAAAGATCAACAAATTTGATCTCTTTATTGACATTGAAAAATATGTCAGAAAGTTAAATATCAGCCATGCAGCTCGTTGGCAAGCGTACCTTAAAGACCCACACCAAAGAACAAAGCGGACCTCTCCTTGCTCCTCATCAGCTGGGATCTCCAACCCCACTATACCTTCAGTCCTCTCTGAAACCTGCACTGAGAGGAATGAAGGTGTAGAATTAGGTGTGTAAAGGCCAAGTAGTTGCGGGCACTCTGCTAGCAGTACACCAACGTCCGATTGTAGCAGGCAAATTTCCCTGCCCCAGCTGCTGGACCGTCGAAAGAAGTTCACTCCCAGCCATCCACATGCCCAGCGGTTGAATGCTAGCTTGGCTAAATTGCTAGCACTTCAACTGCTGCCTTTTCAGTTGGTAGACTCGGCCCCCTTCCGTGAGTTTGTGCAATGTGCCGTCCTTAGTGGCAGGTTCCAAAACGCCACTTTTACTCACGGAAGGCGATTCTGGCTCTCTACTGGCATGTGGAAGGCAATGTCCATGCCTCGCTGGACAGGGCGGTCAGCGGTAAGGTGCATATTACCGCTGACTCATGGTCCAGCAGGCATGGACAGGGACGTTACCTATCTTTCATGGCCCATTGTGTCACTCTTTTGGCAGCTGGGAAGGATGCAGGACAAGGTGCAGTAGTGTTGGAGGTTGTTCCGCCACCACGCCTCCAAAATGCTACTACTGGTTGTGACACACCTCTCTCCTCCACCCCCTCCTCTTTTTCTTCCTCCATGGCCTCTTCCTGTGCTTTGTCCTCGGAACCAGCGGTGCTCCATAGGCGTTCAAGGGGCTACGCAAGTACGCAGGCAAAAAGATGCCATGCCGTGCTTGCACTGGTGTGTTTGGGGGACAGGAGCCACATTGGGGCAGAGGTTCTGTCAGCTCTGCAGGGACAGGCCCAGAGGTGGTTGACGCCATGCCAGCTTAAGCCAGGAATGGTGGTTTGTGACAATGGCACCAACCTCCTCTCCGCCCTCCGACAGGAACAACTGACCCATGTGCCCTGTGTGGCTCACGTCCTTAACCTGGTGGTGCAGCGGTTCTTGGGCAGGTACCCGGGCTTACAGGATGTCCTGAGGCAGGCCAGGAAAGTCTATGTGCATTTCCGCAGATCATATAATGCCAGTGCTCGGCTGGCTGAGCTGCAAAAGGAGTTGAACCTGCCCAAGAACCGCCTTATATGTGACATGCCCACCAGGTGGAACTCAACGTTGGCCATGTTGCAGCGGCTGCACACGCAGCAGAGGGCCATCAATGAGTACCTGTGCGACTACGGCACCAGGACAGGGTCAGGAGAGCTCGGGTTTTTTTCACCACGCCAGTGGGGCATGATCAGGGATGCATGCACTGTCCTGGCACCATTTGAGGAGGCCACGAGGATGGTGAGCAGTGACAGTGCATGCAACAGTGACACTGTACCTCTTGTCCACCTGTTGGAGCATACGCTGCGTGGAATAATGGACAGGGCACTTGAGGCAGAACAGAGGCAGGAAGAGGAGGACTTCCTTGCCTCTCAAGGCCCCCTTTATCCAGACAGTGTTCCTTCTGTCCCACCCAACACACAGGAAGAGGACGAGGAGGAGGAGGATTGTGTCAGCATGGAGGTGGAGCCTGGCACTCAGCATCAGCAGCAGCAGTCTTTTAGGGATGATTTACAGTCCCAAGAAACCCGTGGACTTGTACGTGGCTGGGAGGAGGTGCCTGCGGATCATGTCGTCCTTAGTGACCGAGAGGACTCCGGACCGCATGCCTCAGCTAACCTACGCTGCATGGCCTCCCTGATCCTGCAAAGCCTGTGGAAGGATCCTCGTAATCTTTGGATCAAGGAGAGGGACCATTACTGACTGGCCACTCTCCTTGATCCACGGTACAAGGGTAAGGTTGCGGACCTTATCTTGCCGTCGCAGAGGGAGCAGAGGATGAGACATCTCCTCGAGGCCTTGCAGAAAGGCCTGTGCAACGCGTTCCCAGAGACTGGGAGGTTACAAACTCCTGGTCCTGGACAATGAGTTGCTGAGGCTTCGGTCAGTCACAGAAGGAGTGGTGGAGAAGGTGGCCGTCTGACCGATGCATTCAGACAATTTTTTAGTCCGCAGCTCAAAGGTATGATCGGTTCCAGCAACTATCGCCAGCGTCTGATTTACATGGTCCAGGAATACCTAGGGGCAAGGTCAGACTTGGACACCTTTCCCACCGAAAATCCTCTGGCTTACTGGGTCTTGAGGATGGATCACTGGCCAGAGCTTGCACAGTATGCAATTGAGCTACTGGCCTGTCCTGCATCCAGCGTTTTTTCAGAACGCACATTCAGTGCTCCTGGAGGCTTTGTTACCGATCACAGGGTGCGCCTGTCCACCGACTTGGTTGATCGACTGACATTCATAAAGATGAATCAGTCTTGGATCACCACCAGCTACCAAGCACCTGAAGCTGATGTAACTGAATAATTTATTTTGAAATGTCACATCCCTTCAAAACTGCCTATGCTGATGCTGAGTGACTGTCCTGTTATGTTGACTGACTATCCTCTTCCGCCTCAATGATCCTGCTGATAGCTTGGAAGAACATTTTTGGTTCTGGGTGCTGCCACCAGTGGCTAAGGCCCATTTTTTTAGCCCCTGTTTGACAGGGGCATGTAATTACAATATTTGATGCAATGCTTTGCAGCAGGGCTCATTACTGCACTCCAACTAGAGTATCTGGGAGAGGTTGCAGTGTCGTGGCACCAGCACCAGTGCCCAAGGCCCAATTTTTCAGCCCCTGTTTAACAGGGGCGTGTGTAGCGGGTCCCCAAGTATGAAAGAGGTTAACGCCGTTTAGGATATTCCCACTCCGAACACACATCAGCTACCGACACTCCACAGTCAGGCGACCGCTTCCCATAGGGATAATCCTTTCAGACATATGAGACAACGCTCTGTGTGCTTTCCAGCTGGTCTGACAATCTTTATTGAAAAACTTCAAATTTTATACACACAGAGAGGAGGTTATTACATTCCTCCTTTTCCTCTGACAATACACCTTTGATCAGACCGAATTTACATGAGCTAATTAACTACAGCTGATGACTCAGACACATGACCTTTAGGCTAGCCTTACTGTCTCTTAACTACAGTACCCATCATCAAAAGACTTCACACAATGGTTATATAACGAGCTCCCAATACCCATCTGAAAGCTCTTAGCAGACACAGGTAAGTTCAATAGCTAATCCCTTTACATCTTAAATGGCTATGCATAACCTTTATGTTCAGCAGACTGTCTGTCTGCTATTTACAATCCACACAAGTACAGAGTTAATTATCACAATGAAAGATCCTCAGAAGCCATTTTAGATTAATTTACATCACAACAGGCAGGTAACACATCTCTCAATTAACTTGTTGAGTTCAGAATCAAACAACCAGTACATATTGTGAACTAATATTACTATCCCAATTTAGGTAGTCCAAGATATATTCTTAATGTTCATTATTTTCTTGCTCACCCTGTGCCCAAAGTGACCCCTGTCCCAAGAAAATAATGAACATTAAGAATATATCTTGGACTACCTAAATTGGGATAGTAATATTAGTTCACAATATGTTCAAAAATTGTAAATACACGCCCCTTTTAAACAGGGGCAGAAAAATTGGGCCTTAGTATCAGGTGCTGGTGCCACAACACTGCAACCCCTCACAGATACTGTAGTTGGAGCGCAGCAATGAGCCCTGTTGCAAAGTATTGCATCAAAAATTGTAATTACATGTCCCTGTTAATTTTTTTTTGATGCAATGCTTTGCAGCAGGGCTCATTGCTGCGCTCCAAGTACAGTATCTGTGAGGGGTTGCAGTGTTGTGGCACCAGCACCAGTGCCTAATGCCCAATTTTTCTGCCCCTGTTCAACAGGGGCATGTAGTAACAATTCTTGATCTAATATTTTACAGCTGGGCCCATTCCTGCGCCCACCAAGAGTAACTGAGGACTTAGTCTTGTGGCAAATGCACCACCGCCACCACCAACTAAGGCCCAATTTTTCAGCCCCTGTTCAACAGGGGCATGCAATTACAATTCTTGATCTAATAATTCACAGCAGGGCCCATTCATGCGCCCACCAAGAGTAACTGTGAGGGCTTACAGTGTTGTGGCAAAACCAACACCTAAGGGGCAAATTTCTGCAGAGTATCTACACAAGGCCCCTACTTTCAAACATCCAACTTACAAACGACTCCTACTTGCAAACGGAAGGAGACAACAGGAAGTGAGAGGAAAACTACCCCTAGGAAGGGAAATTCTCTCCTGTAAGAGTTAATATGGGAAAAAGGTGTCTCCTCTCTACTGATGCTTTATCACCAATCCTTGTTTCAATAAAAAAAAACACATTTTCCAAAAACATTTGTCATTGGGATGGAAAATGAGGTGAAATGTTCTGAACAGGTGCACAGACAGCAAAACAAATGTTACAGGGGTGTTAACCCTTCCCTATGTACTCCAAAAAGCTTAAAAATAGTTTTTTTTGGCTAAAGCTACACTTAAAAAATGTACATGTTCCAAATTAAAAACAGATTCTACTTAAGAACAAACCTACAGTCTGTGTCTTGTTTGCACCGCCTGTATACTGCTGTTCAGAGTATATAGGGCCTTTTTTTATTTTGGGTGCGGGGTTCCCCTTAATATCCATACAAGACCCAAAGGGGCTGGTAATGGGCTGGGGTAGGGGTGGGTGATGGGGTAGCCATGCCATTTTTCTCAATGATTTTCATCCATATTGCCCGGGACCAGACATTACATTAAAGCCGCAAGCAGTTTTAAATGGCTTTTTTTCCTTTAGAAATGTCATTTTGTGCAGGGACAGTTCTAAACACAGGAAACACGTGCCACTTCACAGGCATACTTTATACACCCCCCAGGTACGATATTTAAAGGAATATTTCAATTTTTTTTTTAACTTTATGCATCATTAAAATCACTACTCCCGAAAAAACAACCGTTTTTAAAACTTATTTTTGCATTGATACATGTCCCCTGGGGCAGGACCCGGGTCCCCAAACCCTTTTTAGGACAATAACATGCATATTAGCCGTTATAATTAGCACTTTACATTTCGAACATTCGCGTCCATTGTATTTAATAGGGTTCTAAAGTTCGCGCAAACTTTCAGTCCGTTCGCAGGTTCTGGTGCGAACCAAACCAGGAGGTGTTCGGCTCATCCCTAATGAGTTCTGGCATGTTCGCATACTCCACGTGCATAGCCCTCCAGGAAGTCGGCACGGGCTCTGCACGTGGAGTATGAGAACACGCCAGAGCTCATCCTTAATGATGTGCAGAGTCCTGTGTATAATGTGCAGCCTGGTATATGATATGCAGAGCCCTGTGTACAATGTGCAATGCCCTGTGTATAATGTGCAGCCTGGTATATGATGTGCAGAGCCTGATGTATAATGCTGACATTATGAGTGGAAGCAAGTGAAATACAGGGGACGGAGTAAGTGGATTCTATAAGGGGTGTGGCTTATGAGAAGTGGGAGGGGCCAACTGTGGAGGGGCGGGGTCTTGCGCCCCCCCCCCCCCATCCTAAAACTTCACCAGCCGCCACTGACTGGAGCCAGCTATGGCCTGTTGAGATATGGGATATCATTTTATATTTCTTTGTGCTCTCCAGTTTTTCACCCAAAAAAAAGGGGCAGAAGCATGTTTATGGTGTCTACAATTCCCTTGGTTTGTGTACATTGCAGAATGTTTTTGTAATTCTGTTGCAAATTCCTACCTTTTTGTTGCTGTTCTGAACAAACTTTTTCAACAAACAAACTGTTCTGAACATGTCCTTTTTCCGGGCAGGACAAGGTTTAGCTCATTAACCACCAGGTGAATCAGGGCTGTAGATGGAGGCTTCAGGCCAGGTTCACACTGATGCGACAAATGCTCCGACATTGGGAGCTCATGTCGCATGACGTGTGAAAATCAATGTTTCCCTATGGGAGCCGTCTTAACTGGTCCGACACAAGTCGGTCCGACTTTGAAAATGCTCCCTGTACTACTTTGGTCCGACTTTGATCCTACTTCAGCCCACTGAATATCATTGAAGTTGGATCAAAGTTGGAACGCCGTCTTGCATGCTCCGACTTTGGCATGCGACTTGTGCTCTGGTGATCTTGAGGGGGAACTCCACGCCAAATTTTAAAATAAAAAACCGGTATGGGTTCCCCCTCCAAGAGCATACCAGGCCCTTCGGTCTGGTTTGGATTTTAATCACTTAAGGACCAAGCCTGTTTTTCAGATTCAGTGTTTACAAGTTTAAAACAGTTTTTTTTTGCTAGAAAATTACTTAGAACCCCCAAACATTATATATTGTTTTTTTTCTAACATCCTAGAGAATAGATTAGCGGTCATTGCAATACTTTTTGTCACATCGTATTTGCGCAGCGGTCTTACAAGCGCACTTTTTTGGGAAAAAATTCACTTTTTTTAATTAAAAAATAAGACAAAAGTAAAGTTAGCCCAATTTTTTTATATTGTGAAAGATAATGTTACGCCGAGTAAATTGATACCCAACATGTCACACTTCAAAATTGCGCCCGCTCGTGGAATGGCGTCAAACTTTTACCCTTAAAAATCTCCATAGGCGACGTTTTAAAAAATTCTACAGGTTGCATCTTTTGAGTTACAGAGGAGGTCTAGGGCTAGAATTATTGCTCTCGCTCTAACGACTGCGGGGATACCTCACATGTGTGGTTTGAACACCGTTTTCTACGTGCTTCTACGTGCGAGCTCGTCGGGACGGGGCGCTTTAAAACAATTTTTTTCGTTTCCTTATTTATTTTACTTGATTCTAATTATTTTTACACTGTTTTTTAAAAAAAATGGATCACTTTTATTCATATTACAAGGAATGTAAATGTAATCCCTTGTAATAGAAAAAAGCATGACAGGTCCTCTTAAATATGAGATCTGGGGTCAAAAATACCTCCGATCTCATATTTACACTAAAATGCAAAAAAAAAAAAAAAAAAAAGTCATTTGAAGAAATGACAAAAAAAAAGCCCCTTTAAGACGTATGGGCGGAGCTGACGTTTTGACGTCAGCGCCGCCCTGCTATGGTATGGAGACGAGTGGGGGCCATCTTCCCCGCACTCTTATCCATACCACAGAGGGAGAAGGACCCGATCGGCGGGCGCGGGAGAACGGCGGGGGGCGGGGCCCTCTCCCGCCGCCGATAACGGTAATCTCGCGGCGAATCCGCCGCGGAGACCACCATTATCGTAAACAGGACCGCTCACTGAAGAGATAAATATCTCGGTTGTGGCAGCAGCTGCTGCCGTTACCGAGATATCCCTCTTCAAAAAAATGACGAATATATACAGTGAGCGGTCGTTAAGTGGTTAAGGAGACCCCTACACCGAAAAACGGCGTGGGGGTCCCCCAAAATCCAAACCAGACCCTTATCCGAGCACGCAGCCTGGCCAGTCAGTAGGTGGGGTGGGGACGAGCGAGTGGCCCCCCTCCTGAACCGTACCAGGCCGCATGCCCTCAACATGGGGGGTGAGTGCTTTGGGGCAGGGGGGCGCCCTGCGGGCCCCCCCACCCCAAATCACCCTGTCCCCATGTTGATGAGGACAAGAGCCTCTTCCTGACAACCCTGGCCGTTGGTTGTCGGGGTCTGCAGGCGGGGGCTTATCGGAATCCGGGAGCCCCCTTTAATAAGGGGGCCCCCCACCCTATGTGAATGAGTATGGGGTACATCGTACCCCTACCCATTCACCTGGGGGGAAAAAAGTTGTCAATAAAAAAACACACTATAATGCCTCCGGACTGCGACATCATAAGGGGGTGGGGTCACCGAGTGATATCACCCGGGACCACGCCCCATGCCTATATAAATCATTGCGCACTGCGCACACGGCATTACAGCGGGAGAGAGCGTTGTGTCAACATCTCAAGAAGAGAAGAAGGAAGAAGACATCGAAGAAGACCGGGCCACCGCTAGCAAAAGAGCTGGCAGAAGATAGCGGAGGAGCCTGGCAGAAGGCAGAAAGCACCGGAGAGCGCGGAGAAGGCACTGGAGAGCGGGAGAAGAGGCCGGAGAGTCGAAAGAGACCTCCGAAGTTGGAAGATGACCCCCGGAGCTGCCTAATAAATTACTTTACAAACCTGTCTAGTGTGTTTTTTATTGACAACTTTTTTCCCCCCAGGTGAATGGGTAGGGGTACGATGTACCCCATACTAATTCACATAGAGTGGGGGGCCGGGATCTGGGGGCCCCCTCATTAAAGGGGGCTCTTGGTTTCCGATAAGCCCCCCGCCCGCAGACCTCGGCAACCAACGGCCAGGGTTGTCGGGAAGAGGCCCTTGTCCTCATCAACATGGGGACATGGTGCTTTGGGGTAGGGCATGCCGCTCGGTACAGTTCAGGAGGGGGGCGCTCGTTTGTCCCCACCCCTTTTCCTGGCCGGCCAGGCTGCGTGCTCGGATAAGGGTCTGGTATGGATTTTGGGGGGACCCCCACGCCATTTTTTCGGCGTAGGGGGTCCCCTTAAAATCCATACCAGACCGAAGGGCCTGGTATGCTGTTGGAGGGGGAACCCATGCCGGTTTTTTATTTAAAATTTGGCATGGAGTTTCCCCTCAAGATTCATACCAAACGCAGTGCCTGGTATTGGCGGGGATCCAAGTCGGATCCCTGTTCATTGAAAGTCGGACGTATGTTGGCTTCAAGTCGCATGGCAAAGTCGGATCCAAAGTAGAATGGCTGTCGTGTCGCACCAGTGTGAACCCGGCCTCAATTTCCCCCTAGCAGTGGTTAACCCCTTAGGGTTTGTTACTAAGCAAACTATTTTAATGCATTTAATTATTTTTAACCACTTCGGCCCCGGACCATTTGGCAGCCTAAAGACCAGAGGACTTTTTACAATTTGGCACTGCGCTGCTTTAACTGGCAATTGCGCAGTCATGCAATGTTGTACCCAAACAAAATTTGTGTCCTTTTTTCCCCACAAATAGAGCTTTCTTTTGATGGTATTTGATTGCCTCTGCGATTTTTATTTTTGGAGAGATAAACGGAAAAAGACCGAAAATTTGGAAAAAAAATTATATATTTTTTTGCTGAGAGGCATGTTGAGCGCATTGAATATTTAATTTTTTTTTGTCCCAAGTGATTGAATAATGGCAAAAAAAAAAAAACAGAAGTTGCAGGAAAAAGACCCATTTTGAATTTTTCTTTTGCACAAAGTTGTCACTAAATGATATATTGCTCACACATGCCATGGGCATATGTGTAATTACACCCCAAAATAAATTTTGCTGCTTCTCCTGAGTATGGGGATACCACATGTGTGGGACTTTTTGGGAGCCTAGCCACGTACGGGAACCCGAAATCCAAGCACCGCCTTCAGGATTTCTAAGGGCGCAAATTTTTGATTTCACTTTTTGAAGGCCATAAAATGCCAAGATGGCACAAACCCCCCCCCCCAAATTACCCCATTTTGGAAAGTATACACCCCAAGCTATTTGCTGAGAGGAATGTTGAGTCCATGGAATATTTTATATTTTGCCACAAGTTGCGGGAAAATTACAAACTTTTTTTTTTGCACAAAGTTGTCACTACATGATATATTGCTCAAACATGCCATAAGCATATGTGGAATTACACCCCAAAATATATTCTGCTGCTTCTCCTGAGTACGGGGATACCACATGTGTGGAACTTTTTGGGAGCCTAACCGCGTATGGGGCCTCGAAAACCAATCACCGCCTTCAGGATTTCTAAGGGCGTAAATTTTTGATTTCACTCCTCACTACCTATCACAGTTTAGAAGGCCATAAAATGCCAAGATAGCACAAACCCCCCCCCCCAAATTATCCCATTTTGGAAAGTAGACACCAAGCTATTTGCTGAGAGGCATGGTGAGTATTTTTCAGCTCTCATTTGTTTTTGAAAATGAAGAAAGTAAAGAAAAAATAGGATTTTTGTACTCACCGTAAAATCTGTTTCTCTGACGTCCATGGACTGACACAGCCTCTTACACTTTACACATGGGTGATGTCCCTGCTTGCAGGAGAAGACCTAGGCAAAATGTGAAATGTTATACATACATTCTAAAAAGCCAGAGCTGAACAGCCCCACCCAGGGGGGCGGTCCCTCCGGACATAACCCTCCCACTGCAGTCAGCAGACCTCAGTTCGTAACAAAGCAATACAAATCTTGAAAAGAAGGGTGGGTGCTGTGTCAGTCCATGGACGTCAGAGAAACGGATTTTACGGTGAGTACAAAAATCCTATTTTCTCTAATCATCCATGGACTGACACAGCCTCTCTTACACTTTACACGTGGGATGTCCCAAAGCAGTGTCAAGAGGGATGGGAGCAGTATAAATGGAAAACCAAAAACTTCACTCCAAACTAGGCAGAGCTCCTCAACGGAGGAGTTGCAACATTAAACAGCGACCTGCAACACCTTGCGGCCGAAGGATAGGCCTGTATAATGGTCTGTCTGATCCACCTAGAAATGGTGGCAGACAAAACCGCTTGGCCCTGTTTTGGACCAGAGACTGGTCTTCCGAATAGAAGCAGTAGCAGACAGGTACACCCGCAAAGCACGTACCACATCCAATGTGTGAAGCGCAAACTCTCTGGGATGCGATGGGTGAGGACACAAGGACGGGAGGACAATGTCCTCATTTAGGTAAAAGGCCGAGACCACCTTTGGCAAAAAAGAAGGTCGCGGACGCAACACCGCCTTATCCTAATGGATGACCAAATAGGGCGACTTGTAGGACAAAGCCACCAACTCAGACACCCGTCTAACAGATGTAATGGCCACTAAGAAGGCCACCTTCTGAGACAAGGTCAAGAGGGGAATATCTCTGATATTTTCAAAGGTTCCTGGAGAATAGAGAGCACCAAATTCAGATCCCAAGGAGGGAGAGGAGGTTTAACAGGAGGGAGCACATGGCGAACCCCCTGCACAAAGGTGCTAACCAAGGAATGACCCGCTAGCGGTCGCTGAAAGAAGACGGCCAAGGCCAAAATCTGACCCCTAATGGTACTCAAAGCAAGCTTTTGGGTCACGCCACGCTGCAAGAAACGCAGGATTCTGGGGACGGAATACGTCCGTGGACGCCAGTCCAGCTCTTCGCACATAGCGATGTAAGCTTTCCAGGTACGGTGATATATCTTTCTGGCGGAAGACTTCCGTGCCCTTAACATGGTCGAAATGACCGAATCCGAGAGACCTCGGTCTCTCAGCCCCTGGCTTTCAATAGCCATGCCGTTAAAGCCAGAGACTGTAAAGCAGGATGAAATATAGGACCTTGAGACAGAAGGTCCTCCCTCATTGGCAACCGCCAAGGAACGTCCGCGATGAGACGTACCAGATCGGCGTACCAATGACGCCAAGGCCAATCCGGCACAAAGAGGATCGCCGGAATGCCCTCGGTCGCCACCCTGTGCAGCAGGCGAGGAAGCAGCTGCAGCGGAGGATAAACATATATCAGGTGGTAATGACCCCATGGCGCCACCAACGCATCCGCCCAAGGATCCCTGGACCTGGCCACAAACCTCGACACCTTGCGATTGAGTCGAGAGGCCATCGGGTCCACATCCGGCATGCCCCACCGCCGGCACAGAATTTGAAAAACCTCCGGGTGCAAGGACCACTCTCCCTGGTCCAGCGTCTGGCGACTTAGATAGTCCGCCTGCCAATTGTCTACGCCCAGAATGTAGACGACCGACAGAGCCGGCACGCTTCTTTTGGCCCACCTTAGGATGTGGGCGACCTCTGAAGCCGCAGTTGAGCTCCGAGTCCCCCCTTGATGGTTGACATACGCCACCGCCGTGGCGTCATCCGACTGGATCCTGAGGGAGCGATCCTGTAGTCTCTCCATCCACGAGGAGAGGCACAGTCTGATTGCACGTATTTCCAGAACATCGATCGGTAAACGGGCTTCATCCGGAGTCCAAAGCCCTTGGGCTGACAGGACTCCCCAGACTCCACCCCAGCCCATCAGGCTGGCGTCCGTCGTGATCACCGTCCACTGGATGGGGACCTCACCCACCACGCCAGGGACGCCCTGACTGGGTGACTCACCTGGATCTGAAGATCCAAGGACAACGGGGATTTGTCCCAAGTGGACAGGATCTCTTTCTGTATTGCCCGTGTGTGTGATAGGGCATACGGAATGGCCTCGAACGAGGCCACCATGACTCTCATGCAAAAACGGATTGACGACCATTTTCGGGACGTCAGGACCCGCACTGCAGACTGAAATGTCAGTAACTTCTCCAGGGGTAGGAATACCTTCGCCTCCAAGGAGTCCAGGATCAGACCTAGATACTCTGAATGCTGAGTCGGGACCAGGACCGACTTCTGAATGTTCAGGAGCCACCCGAAGTCCCTGAGGGTCTGACTGACGATAGTCACACTTTCTTCTAATTCTGAGCCATTGTCTGCTCTTAGAAGAAGATCGTCCAGATAGCCCACGATAGCAATGCCTCGCTGTCTCAGCAAAGCTAGAACCGGAGGAAGCACCTTGGTAAACACCTTTGGTGCCGAGGATAGGCCGAAGGGAAGAGCCACAAATTGATAGTGGACTTCGCCGATCGCAAAATGCAGAAACTGCTGGTGACTTGCGCAGATCGGAACATGCAAGTAGGTGTCCTTGATGTCCAAGGACGCCAGAAAATAACCTTGATGGAGTGTAGCGATCACCGTGCGAATGGATTCCATGCGGAACTTTTGCACCTTCACAAAGGCATTCAGGCCTTGAGGTCCAGGATTGGCCGAACCCCGTCCTTTTTTAGGACTACAAACAGATTCGAGTAGAACCCCTGAAACCTCTCCTGTGATGGAACCGGCACAATCACTCCGGACCTGATCAATCCTGTATGGCCCCTAAGAGGGCCGCCCGACGGGCAGGAAGGAGAGGGAGATTTGAGGGAAAGAATCTGTCTCGGGGCCAGGAACGGAACTCTATCCTGTATCCTGAGGTGACCACCTTGCCGGTCGGAGGTCCACCGAACCGTGAACCTGCAAAGACGTCCCCCCACCCCAGAGTCGAGCAGGGGCAAGACTTCATGCGGCGGCGGGCTTGGGAGCTTGCTTGGTAGGCTTACGCACCCAGGGACGCTTAAGTCCCCCAGCTGCACTTTTTTTCAGTCTGGACGGGCTTACCCGTGGATTCTGACTGACGAAAAAACTTCTTCTTCGCCGGAAAGGAAGGGCCCGGCCTACGATGGGGCTCCTTTTCCTTAACAGACTGAGGAAGGAAGGTGCTCTTACCCCCTGTGACATCCATAATAATGTCATCCAGGGCAGCCCAAAACAGTCTACCGCCCTTAAAGGGCAAGTCAGCCAGAAGCTATCTGGAAGCTAGGTCGGCCGACCAGCATTTCAGCTAGATAAGGCGACGCAGCACCACAGCAGAGATAGAGGTCCCAGATATTAAAGGGAGACACAAGTGTCGCCGCCACTATAGGGCGTAAGGCAGACCCCAATAAGGTAAACATAGTTCTACTCACCACCTCTGACCTCCTGTCAGTGGGATCCTTAAATGCAGGAGTCCCTTCCATTGGGAGCGTGGTAGCCTTATACAAACGGGCGACCGGGGGGTCGACCACTGGGGGGAGAGCCCACTTCTTAACCAGGTCCTCCTCAAAGGGGTACCTTAAGGCTAGGCGCTGCGGGACCGTCAAAGTCTTCTGCGGCTTATCCCAGACTTGGTCAATGAATGTATCAAAAAAAGACACCTATGGAAAGACCTTTTTTGAAGAAATGGCTTTAAAGGAACCAAAGGAGACAGCTTCCACCTGAGGTTCCTCAGCCTCAACATTCAGCTTGAGAGTGTCCCGCACAGCATCAATGAGTTCACTTACAAGCACCCTGTCAGATATTCAGAACTGAGGTCTTCCTCACAAGGAATGTCCTGTTCAAAAACATGAAAATCCTCAGAGCTATGGTCCTGAGCAGCAGTAGCTAGGCCCATATCTGAGACAGAGCACTCCCCTACAGGAGAATGTGTGGGGAGGGGGCGCTTTACAGCTCCCTTGCACTCTCACACCGCTTCCATCCTGACAAGGATGATTCCAGGACTGCCGACAACTAGTCCATAGGGACCGCAGGTGCAGGAGCACTGCCTGTTGCCTCTGACAAGTGTGGAGAAGCAGGTGAACCAGACTCCATACTGCCACCCTCTGAGACCTTATACACTATTACAGTGAATAATACAGTCCACCCACTGCCTGAGGCTGAGGAGGGGATACCCAGAGGACTCACCAACCCTTAAGGACCGCTCAGTTCCGCTGTATGAAACTGCAGCGCGAGTGAAGCCTGAGGAGAGTGTGAGGAGATTGTGAGGAGATTCGCGCCGCAGCAACGCCGATAGAGGCCGAAAGTGAAAGCGCCGTGGCTTCAAGAAAATGGCCGCCGGCCACATTTATTACTGCACCATTGATCCATGGCAAGATGGCCGCCGAGCGCATTTTAAAATCACCACACAGCGCTAATGGCTAAAGTCTCCAAACACTCACACACCAGAACACTGCTCCTCTCCCAGAGTCCACCCACTACACAGACATGAGCGCCCCCCGCCAGGCCAGAGCGACCCCCAAGTACCCCCACACAGCACCAGTACAGGGTGCAGAGAGCAGCATAACAGGGGGGAGACAGGGAGAAACCCCCATATAAAGAAACACAGCCAGCATGTACTCACCTGCAGCAGGAGAGACTACTTACCCGTCCCAGAGGGACCCACTGGCTTGTTTCAGACAGACCTATCACAGAGTAGTACTGAGTAGCTGTCGGCCCGGTCCACTGCGAAAGATACAGACAGGTACTGTTCAATCTTGAGAGGACCGCTGGAGCATAAAAGCAACCCAGCCACCCCTGGAGTCATGGGGCATGTCGTGAACTGAGTCTCACGCACACAAGGCGAGGATCAGCTCGTGCGATGGTTGGACAGGGAAGACTACGAGGATACCAGTGTACCCAACCTGTTGCCCAGCCGACAGTGGATTGAAGGTCTCAAAAATAAAATACTTAAAATTCCCAAAGGAATAAAATTTTAAATAAAATCTTCCAGGAGACTGGCTCCTGAGAGAGCCACGTCTTCTCCTTCTGCTAGGCAGAAAAAAACTGAGGTCTGCTGACTGCAGTGGGGGGGGTTATGTCCGGAGGGACCGCCCCCTGGGTAGGGCTGTTCAGCTCTGTCTTTTTAGAATGTATGTATAACATTTCACATTCTGCCTAGATCTTCTCCTGCAAGCAGGGACATAACCCACGTGTAAAGTGTAAGAGAGGCTGTGTCAGTCCATGGACGATAAGAGAATTTTTATTTTATTTTTTTTAAATTTTCAAAACTTTGTGACAAAAAGCGAGATCTGCAAAATACTCACCATACCTCTCAGCAAATAGTTTGGGATTAGTGATGAGCCGAACACCCCCGGGTTCGGTTCGCACCAGAACCCGCGAACGGACCGAAAGTTCGTACGAACATTAGAACCCTATTAAATACAATGGATGCGAACGTTCGAATTCTAAAGTGCTAATTATAACAACTATTATGCATGTTATTGTCCTAAAAAGGGTTTGGGAACCCGGGTTCTGCACCAGGGGACATGTATCAATAAAGAAGTTTTAAAAACGGTCGTTTTTCGGGAGCAGTCATTTTAATGATGCATAAAGTGAAAAAAAAAAAGTCAAATATTCCTTTAAATATCGTACCTGGGGGGTGTCTAAAGTATGCCTGTGAAGTGCCACGTGTTTCCCGTGTTTAGAACTGTCCCTGCACAAAATGACACTTCTAAAGGAAAAAAAAGCCATTTAAAACTGCTTGCGGCTTTAATGTAATGTCTGGTCCCGGTAATATGGATGAAAATCTTTAAGAAAAATGGCATAGCTACCCCATCACCCCCCCCCCTACCCCAGCCCATTACCAGCCCCTTTGGGTCTTGTATGGATATTAAGGGGAACCCCGCACATAAAATAAAAAAGGCCCTATATACTCTGAACAGCCGTATACAGGCGGTGCATACAAGACAGGGACTGTAGGTTTGTTCTTATGTAGAATCTGTTTGTAATTTTGAACAGGTACATTGTTGAAGTGTAGCTCCAGCCCAAAAATCTATTTTTAAACTTTTTGGAAAACATAGGTAAGGGTTATCACCCCTGTAACATTTGTTTTGCTGTCTGTGCCCCTGTTCAGAACATTTCACCTCACTTTCCGTCCCAATGACAACTGTTTTTGAAATGTGGTGTTTTTCTTGAAACAAGGATTGCTGATAAAGCATCAGTACAGAGGAGACACCTTTCTCCCATATTTATTCTTACAGGAGAGAATTTTCCTTCCTAGTGGTAGATTTCCTCTCACTTCCTGTTGTCTTCTTGCGTTTGCAAGTAGGAGTCGTTTGTAAGTTGGATGTTTGAAAGTAGGGACCTGCCGTATATACTCTGCAGAAATAGGCCCCTTAGTTGTTGGTGTTGGCACAACACTGTAAGCACTCACAGTTACTCTTGGTTGGTGCTGGAACGCCCTGCTGTCAACTATTATATCAGGAATTTTAATTACATATAATTGTTGAACAGTGGTAGTAAAAATTGGGCCTTTGATGGTGGTGCTGGTGCCACAACACTGTAAGCCCTGACAGTTACTCTTGGTGGGTGCAGCAATGGGCCCTGCTGTGAATTATTAGATCAAGAATTGTAATTGCATGCCCCTGTTGAACAGGGGCTGAAAAATTGGGCCTTTCGTGGTGGTGGTGGTGGTGGTGGTGTTGCCACAACACTGTAAGCCCTCAGAGTTACTCTTGGTGGGTGCAGGAATGGGCCCTGCTGTGAATTATTAGATCAAGAATTGTAATTACATGCCCCTTTTGAACAGGGGCTGAAAAATTGGGCCTTTCGTGGTGGTGGTGGTGGTGGCGTTGCCACAACACTGTAAGCCCTCAGAGTTACTTTTGGTGGGTGCAGGAATGGGCCCTGCTGTGAATTATTAGATCAAGAATTGTAATTACATGCCCCTTTTGAACAGGGGCTGAAAAATTGGGCCTTTCGTGGTGGTGGTGGTGGTGGTGGTGGGGTTGCCACAACACTGTAAGCCCTCAGAGTTACTCTTGGTGGGTGCAGCAATGGGCCCTGCTGTGAATTATTAGATCAAGAATTGTAATTGCATGCCCCTGTTGAACAGGGGCTGAAAAATTGGGCCTTTCGTGGTGGTGGTGGTGGTGGTGGTGGTGGCACAACACTACAACCCCTCACAGATACTGTACTTGGAGCACAGCAATGAGCCCTGTTGCAAAGTATTGCTTCAAAAATTGTAATGACACGCCCCTGTTAAACAGGGCCTGAAAAATTGGGCCTTAGGCACTGGTGGCACAACACTACAACCCCTCACAGATACTGTACTTGGAGCACAGCAATGAGCCCTATGGCAAATTATTGCTAAAAAAATTGTAAGTACACGCCCCTGTAAAACAGGGGCTGAAAAATTGGGCCTTAGCCACTGGTGGCGGCACCCATAAACAAAAATGATCTTCCAAGCTATCATCATCAATCGTATCATTGAGGACTCGGAGGAGGAGGATAGCCAGTCAACATAACAGCACAGGCACTCAGCATCAGCATCAGTCTTGAAGGGACGTGACATGTTAAAATCAATTAGTCTGTTATATCAGCATCAGGTGTGTGGTAGCTGGTGGTGATCCAAGACTGGTTCATCTTGATGAAAGTCAGTCGATCAACCGAGTCGGTGGACAGGCGCACCCTGTGATCCGTGACAAATCCTCCAGCAGCACTGAATGTGCGTTCCGAAAGAACGCTGGATGCAGGACAGGCCAGTAGCTCAATTGCATACTGTGCAAGCTCTGGCCAGTGATCCATCCTCAAGACCCAGTAAGCCAGAGGATTTTCGGTGGGGAAGGTGTCCAAGTCTGACCTTGCCCCTAGATATTCCTGCACCATGTTTATCAGACGCTGGCGATGGTTGCTGGAACCAATCATACTTTGGGGCTGCGGACTAAAGAATTGTCTGAACGCATCGGTCAGACGGCCACCTTCCCCACCGCTCCTTCTTTGACTGGCCGAAGCCTCAGCAACTCGTTGTCCTGGACCAGGAGTTTGTAACCTCCCAGTCTCTGGGAACGCGTTGCACAGACCTTTCTGCAAGGCCTCCCGGAGTTGTCTCATCCTCTGCTCCCTCTGCGACGGTAACATAAGGTCCGCAACCTTACCCTTGTACCGTGGATCAAGGAGAGTGGCCAGCCAGTAATGGTCCCTCTCCTTGATCCGAAGAATACGAGGATCCTTCCGCAGACTTTGCAGGATCAGGGAGGCCATGCAGCGTAGGTTTGCTGAGGCATTCGCTCCGGAGTCCTCTGGGTCACTAAGGACGACATGATCCGCAGTCACCTCCTCCCAGCCACGTACAAGTCCACTGGTTTCTTGGGACTGTAAATCATCCCTAAAAGACTGCTGCTGATGATGCTGAGTGCCAGCCTCCACCTCCATGCTGACACAATCCTCCTCCTCCTCCTCCTCCTCTTCCTCTTCCTGTGCGATGGGTGGGACAGAAGGAACACTGTCTGGGTAAAGGGGGCCTTGAGAGGCAAGGAAGTCCTCCTCTTCCTGCCTCTGTTCTGCCTCAAGTGCCCTGTCCATTATTCCACGCAGCGTGTGCTCCAACAGGTGGACAAGAGGTACAGTGTCACTGATGCATGCACTGTCACTGCTCACCATCCTCGTGGCCTCCTCAAATGGTGCCAGGACAGTGCATGCATCCCTGATCATGCCCCACTGGCGTGGAGAAAAAAAACCAAGCTCCCCTGACCCTGTCCTGGTGCCGTAGTCGCACAGGTACTCATTGATGGCCCTCTGCTGCGTGTGCAGCCGCTGCAGCATGGCCAACGTTGAGTTCCACCTGGTGGGCATGTCACATATAAGGCGGTTCTTGGGCAGGTTCAACTCCTTTTGCAGCTCAGCCAGGCGAGCACTGGCATTATAAGATCTGCGGAAATGCACACAGACTTTCCTGGCCTGCCTCAGGACATCCTGTAAGCCCGGGTACCTGCCCAAGAACCGCTGCACCACCAGGTTAAGGACGTGAGCCACACAGGGCACATGGGTCAGTTGTCCCTGTCGGAGGGCGGAGAGGAGGTTGGTGCCATTGTCGCAAACCACCATTCCTGGCTTAAGCTGGCGTGGCGTCAACCACCTCTCGGCCTGGCCCTGCAGAGCAGACAGGACCTCTGCCCCAGTGTGGCTTCTGTCCCCCAAACACACCAGCGCAAGCACGGCATGGCATCTTTTTGCCTGCGTACTTGCGTAGCCCCGTGAACGGCTACGGAGCACCGCTGGTTCATAGGACAAACCACAGGAAGAGGCCATGGAGGAAGAAGAAGAGGAGGGGGTAGAGGAGAGAGGTGTGTCACAACCAGTAGTAGCATTTTGGAGGCGTGGCGGTGGGACAACCTCCAACACTACTGCACCTTGTCCTGCATCCTTCCCAGCTGCCAAAAGAGTGACCCAATGGGCCGTGAAAGAAAGGTAACGTCCCTGTCCATGCCTGCTGGACCATGAGTCAGCGGTAATATGCACCTTACCGCTGACCGCCCTGTCCAGCGAGGCCAAGACATTGCCTTCCACATGCCGGTAGAGAGCCGGAATAGCCTTCCGTGAGAAAAAGTGGCGTTTGGGAACCTGCCACTGAGGAACCGCACATTGCACAAACTCACGGAAGGGGGCCGAGTCTACCAACTGAAAAGGCAGCAGTTGAAGCGCTAGCAATTTAGCCAAGCTAGCATTCAACCGCTGGGCATGTGGATGGCTGGGAGTGAACTTCTTTCGACGGTCCAGCAGCTGGGGCAGGGAAATTTGCCTGCTAGAATCGGATGTCGGTGTACTGCTAGCAGAGTGGCCGCAAGTACTTGGCTGTGACACACCTAATTCTACACCTTCATTCCTCTCAGTGCATGTTTCAGAGAGGACTGAAGTTATAGTGGGGTTGGAGATCCCAGCTGATGCGGTGCAAGGAGAGGTCCGCTTTGTTCTTTGGTGTGGGTCTTTGAGGTAGGCTTGCCAACGAGCTGCATGGCAGGTCAACATATGTCTGGTCAGGCATGTGGTACCCAAGCGGCTGATGTTTTGGCCACGCGATATACGCTTGAGACATATGTTGCAAACAGCAGCTGTGCGATCTGATGCACTAGCCTCAAAAAAGGCCCACACCAAGGAACTTTTTGAATGACGGGCAGAGGCAGCGCCCTGCACAGGCGGAGCTCTGCGGTGTGATTCCGTCGGTGTACTGCCCTTACGCTGGCCACCAAAGGGCATCCTGTCTCGTTGGAGATGTGCCTCCTCCTCATCCTCCTCCTCCTCTCTCCTATTAGGCACCCACGTGGAGTCAGTGACCTCATCATCCCCTCCCTCCTCATCACTGGAGCCAATCTGGCAGTATGCTGCAGCTGCTGGAACATGACTGCCAGATTGGTGTCCTTCTTGAGCATCCCCTCTGTCTGCTCTCACCCTACTGCCTTCCTGTAGCTGGGTTTCATCATCAGACCCTTTGAAACGCTGGGCTTCCTCCTGGAGCATGTACCCAACACTGTGCTCAAACAGTTCGGGGGACTCCTCAGGAGGAGGACATGGTGGGTCTAGGGAAGGAGTGACTGATGATGAGTCTGACATTGATACCAGGGAAGAGGACGCTTTGGCAGCTGCTTTGCCAGTACCCTGAGCCTGGGTGAGAGAGGATGAGGAGGAGGAGGAGGGCTTGGTCATCCACTCTACCAAGTCTTCGGCATGATGTGGCTCAACATGTCCAGCTGCCGAAAAGAAGGACAAGCGTGTCCCATGGTCATGTGCTGATGACAATGCACCGCGTCCACGACCAGCACTGTTGCCCCCAGACACAGAGCCTGCTTGCCCTCTTTTATTGCCTCCTGACTGTCTGCCTCTCCTTGTTTGCCTTCCAGACATTCTAATAGATGGCCTGCAGGGAGATGGGAAAAAAGCAATAAGGGCTACCTTCAGGTGTCCTTCTCTGTCCCTTGAAACAAGAACTTGCACAGTGAAAGAAACTGACACTCTCCCTACCTACAGTTTTCTGTCCCTAGAAAAAATGTTTTTTTTAAGCACAATATAGCACAAGGAGAATTCACTCACTGTCCTTCCAGGTCCCTGGAAACAAGGACTTGCACAGTGAAAGAAACTGACACTCTCCCTACCTACAGTTTTCTGTCCCTAGAAAAAATGTTTTTTTAAGCACAATATAGCACAAGGAGAATTCACTCACTGTCCTTCCAGGTCCCTGGAAACAAGGACTTGCACAGTGAAAGAAACTGACACTCTCCCTACCTACAGTTTTCTGTCCCTAGAAAAAATGTTTTTTTTAAGCACAATATAGCACAAGGAGAATTCACTCACTGTCCTTCCAGGTCCCTGGAAACAAGGACTTGCACAGTGAAAGAAACTGACACTCTCCCTACCTACAGTTTTCTGTCCCTAGAAAAAATGTTTTTTTTAAGCACAATATAGCACAAGGAGAATTCACTCACTGTCCTTCCAGGTCCCTAGAAACAAGGACTTGCACAGTGAAAGAAACTGACACTCTCCCTACCTACAGTTTTCTGTCCCTAGAAAAAATGTTTTTTTTAAGCACACTATAGCACAAGGGGAATTCACTCAATGTCCTTCCAGGTCCCTGGAAACAAGGACTTGCACAGTGAAAGAAACTGACACTCTCCCTACCTACAGTTTTCTGTCCCTAGAAAAATTTTTTTTTTAAGCACAATATAGCACAAGGAGAATTCACTCACTGTCCTTCCAGGTCCCTAGAAACAAGGACTTTCACAGTGAAAGAAACTGACACTCTCCCTACCTACAGTTTTCTGTCCCTAGAAAAAATGTTTTTTTTAAGCACACTATAGCACAAGGAGAATTCACTCAATGTCCTTCCAGGTCCCTGGAAACAAGGACTTGCACAGTGAAAGAAACTGACACTCTCCCTACCTACAGTTTTCTGTCCCTAGAAAAAATGTTTTTTTTAAGCACAATATAGCACAAGGAGAATTCACTCACTGTCCTTCCAGGTCCCTGGAAACAAGGACTTGCACAGTGAAAGAAACTGACACTCTCCCTACCTACAGTTTTCTGTCCCTAGAAAAAATGTTTTTTTTAAGCACAATATAGCACAAGGAGAATTCACTCACTGTCCTTCCAGGTCCCTGGAAACAAGGACTTGCACAGTGAAAGAAACTGACACTCTCCCTACCTACAGTTTTCTGTCCCTAGAAAAAATGTTTTTTTTAAGCACAATATAGCACAAGGAGAATTCACTCACTGTCCTTCCAGGTCCCTGGAAACAAGGACTTGCACAGTGAAAGAAACTGACACTCTCCCTACCTACAGTTTTCTGTCCCTAGAAAAAATGTTTTTTTTAAGCACAATATAGCACAAGGAGAATTCACTCACTGTCCTTCCAGGTCCCTGGAAACAAGGACTTGCACAGTGAAAGAAACTGACACTCTCCCTACCTACAGTTTTCTGTCCCTAGAAAAAAAAAATTTTTTAAGCACAATATAGCACAAGGAGAATTCACTCACTGTCCTTCCAGGTCCCTAGAAACAAGGACTTGCACAGTGAAAGAAACTGACACTCTCCCTACCTACAGTTTTCTGTCCCTAGAAAAAATGTTTTTTTTAAGCACACTATAGCACAAGGAGAATTCACTCAATGTCCTTCCAGGTCCCTGGAAACAAGGACTTGCACAGTGAAAGAAACTGACACTCTCCCTACCTACAGTTTTCTGTCCCTAGAAAAAATGTTTTTTTTTAAGCACAATATAGCACAAGGAGAATTCACTCACTGTCCTTCCAGGTCCCTGGAAACAAGGACTTGCACAGTGAAAGAAACTGACACTCTCCCTACCTACAGTTTTCTGTCCCTAGAAAAAATGTTTTTTTTAAGCACAATATAGCACAAGGAGAATTCACTCACTGTCCTTCCAGGTCCCTGGAAACAAGGACTTGCACAGTGAAAGAAACTGACACTCTCCCTACCTACAGTTTTCTGTCCCTAGAAAAAATGTTTTTTTTAAGCACACTATAGCACAAGGGGAATTCACTCAATGTCCTTCCAGGTCCCTGGAAACAAGGACTTGCACAGTGAAAGAAACTGACACTCTCCCTACCTACAGTTTTCTGTCCCTAGAAAAAATGTTTTTTTTAAGCACAATATAGCACAAGGAGAATTCACTCACTGTCCTTCCAGGTCCCTAGAAACAAGGACTTGCACAGTGAAAGAAACTGACACTCTCCCTACCTACAGTTTTCTGTCCCTAGAAAAAATGTTTTTTTTAAGCACACTATAGCACAAGGAGAATTCACTCAATGTCCTTCCAGGTCCCTGGAAACAAGGACTTGCACAGTGAAAGAAACTGACACTCTCCCTACCTACAGTTTTCTGTCCCTAGAAAAAATGTTTTTTTTAAGCACACTATAGCACAAGGGGAATTCACTCAATGTCCTTCCAGGTCCCTGGAAACAAGGACTTGCACAGTGAAAGAAACTGACACTCTCCCTACCTACAGTTTTCTGTCCCTAGAAAAAATGTTTTTTTTAAGCACAATATAGCACAAGGAGAATTCACTCACTGTCCTTCCAGGTCCCTGGAAACAAGGACTTGCACAGTGAAAGAAACTGACACTCTCCCTACCTACAGTTTTCTGTCCCTAGAAAAAATGTTTTTTTTAAGCACACTATAGCACAAGGGGAATTCACTCAATGTCCTTCCAGGTCCCTGGAAACAAGGACTTGCACAGTGAAAGAAACTGACACTCTCCCTACCTACAGTTTTCTGTCCCTAGAAAAAATGTTTTTTTTAAGCACAATATAGCACAAGGAGAATTCACTCACTGTCCTTCCAGGTCCCTAGAAACAAGGACTTGCACAGTGAAAGAAACTGACACTCTCCCTACCTACAGTTTTCTGTCCCTAGAAAAAAATGTTTTTTTTTAAGCACACTATAGCACAAGGAGAATTCACTCAATGTCCTTCCAGGTCCCTGGAAACAAGGACTTGCACAGTGAAAGAAACTGACACTCTCCCTACCTACAGTTTTCTGTCCCTAGAAAAAATGTTTTTTTTAAGCACACTATAGCACAAGGGGAATTCACTCAATGTCCTTCCAGGTCCCTGGAAACAAGGACTTGCACAGTGAAAGAAACTGACACTCTCCCTACCTACAGTTTTCTGTCCCTAGAAAAAATGTTTTTTTTAAGCACAATATAGCACAAGGAGAATTCACTCACTGTCCTTCCAGGTCCCTAGAAACAAGGACTTGCACAGTGAAAGAAACTGACACTCTCCCTACCTACAGTTTTCTGTCCCTAGAAAAAATGTTTTTTTTAAGCACACTATAGCACAAGGAGAATTCACTCAATGTCCTTCCAGGTCCCTGGAAACAAGGACTTGCACAGTGAAAGAAACTGACACTCTCCCTACCTACAGTTTTCTGTCCCTAGAAAAAATGTTTTTTTTAAGCACAATATAGCACAAGGAGAATTCACTCACTGTCCTTCCAGGTCCCTGGAAACAAGGACTTGCACAGTGAAAGAAACTGACACTCTCCCTACCTACAGTTTTCTGTCCCTAGAAAAAATGTTTTTTTTAAGCACAATATAGCACAAGGAGAATTCACTCACTGTCCTTCCAGGTCCCTAGAAACAAGGACTTGCACAGTGAAAGAAACTGACACTCTCCCTACCTACAGTTTTCTGTCCCTAGAAAAAATGTTTTTTTTAAGCACAATATAGCACAAGGAGAATTCACTCACTGTCCTTCCAGGTCCCTGGAAACAAGGACTTGCACAGTGAAAGAAACTGACACTCTCCCTACCTACAGTTTTCTGTCCCTAGAAAAAATGTTTTTTTTAAGCACAATATAGCACAAGGAGAATTCACTCACTGTCCTTCCAGGTCCCTGGAAACAAGGACTTGCACAGTGAAAGAAACTGACACTCTCCCTACCTACAGTTTTCTGTCCCTAGAAAAAATGTTTTTTTTAAGCACAAAACACACTGACACTCTCCCTACCTATCCTTCTCTTTCCCTAAACTAAAGGAATCCAGGTTAAGCAAGAAAGAAATAAAAGTCACTGTCCCTGCCTATGCTGCTCTATCCCTGCTCCGGAACACACTACACTAGGCCGCCGTGCTGGCGGCCTTTTATAGTGTGGGGCGTGTACTAAACACCCTCAGCAATAATTGGCCACAGGCATCCTGCCTGTGGCCAATCATTGCTCTCCTCGCTGCCGGCGCTGTGATTGGCCAAGCATGCGGGGTCACAGTGCATGCTTGGCCAATCACAGCGCCTGGATGACACTGCAATGGCGTAGTGCATTGTGGGCCGTTCGCGTCACTCGAATTTGGCGCGAACGGCCCAAATCGTTCGATCTTCGTCGAACGATCGAACAGACGATGTTCGAGTCGAACGTATGTTCGACTCGAACACGAAGCTCATCCCTATTTGGGATGTCTACTTTCCAAAATGGGGTCATTTGGGGGGGGGGGGGGGTTGTGCCATCTGGGCATTCCATGGCCTCCGAAACTGTGATAGGCAGTGAGGAGTGAAATCAAACATTTACACCCTTAGAAAGCTTGGTTTTTGGGGTCTCGTACGTGGCTAGGCTCCCAAAATGTCTCACATGTGGTATCCCCGTACTCAGAAGAAGCAACAGAATGTGTTTTGGGGTGTAATTACACATATGCCCATGGCATGTTTGATAATATATCATTTAGTGACAACTTTGTGGGGAAAAAAAAAAGGGTATTTTTCCCGCAACTTGTGTCAAAATATAAAATATTCCATGGACTCGACATGCCTCTAAGCAAATAGCTTGGGGTGTTTACTTTCCAAAATGGGGTCATTTGGGGTGGTTTTGAACTGTCCTGGCATTTTATGCACAACATTTAGAAGCTTATGTCACACATCATCCACTCTTCTAACCACTTGAAGACAAAGCCCTTTCTGATACTTTTTGTTTACATTAAAAAAAAAAAAAATTTTTGCAAGAAAATTGCGTTGAACCCCCAAACATTATATATTCTTTATAAAGAAAAGGCCCTACAGATTAAAATGGTGGGTGTTGCATTTTTTTTCCACACAGTATTTGCGCAGCGATTTTTCAAACGCATTTTTATTCGAAAAAACACACTTTTTTTAATTTTAATGCACTAAAACACACTATATTGCCCAAATGTTTGATGAAATAAAAAGATGATCTTAGGCCAAGTACATGGATACCAAACACGACATGCTTTAAAATTGCGCACAAACGCGCAGTGGCGACAATCTACATACATTTTAAAAAGCCTTTAAAAGCCTTTACAGGTTACCACTTTAGATTTACAGAGGAGGTCTACTGCTAAAATTACTGCCCTCGATCTGACCTTCGCGGTGATACCTCACATGCATGGTGCAATTGCTGTTTACATATGATGCCAGACCGACGCTTGCGTTCGCCTTTGCGTGAGAGCAGGGGGGGACAGGGGTGTTTTTTTTATTATTATTATTTATTTTGCTTTTTTATTTTATTTTTAAACTGTTCCTTCCATTTATTTATTTTTATAATTTTTATTGTTATCTCAGGGAATGTAAATATCCCCTATGATAGCAATAGGTAGTGACAGGTACTCTTTTTTGAAAAAAATGGGGTCTATTAGACCCTAGATCTCTCCTCCTGCCCTCAAAGCATCTGACCACACCAAGATCGGTGTGATAAAATGCTTTCCCAATTTCCTAATGGCGCTGTTTATATCCGGTGAAATCAAAGTCATGAAATGCTCGTAGCTTCCGGTTTCTTAGGCCATAGAGATGATTGAAGCTGTTCTGATCTCTTATCAGCTCTATGGTCAGCTGGCAGAATGACTGGCTGCATTCTCAGGTTCCCTGTTGGGACAGGAGAGCCAGAGAAAACCATGGAAGACGGTGGGAGGGGGGGGGGACATTCCCTCCCACTGCTTGTAAAAGCAGTCTAGAGGCTAATTAGCTGCTAGGATTGCTTTTACATGAAAACCGACCGCTGACTGAAAAGAATGATACCAAGATGATACCTAAACCCGCAGGCATCATTCTGGTATAACCATTCAAAGTCCAGCAACATACCAGTACGTTGCTAGTCCTTGATGGGCATAAATTGTAATCTTTTTTTTCATGCAGCCTGTTGGCTGAACGGAAAAAAAGAGATTGATCGGTGGGTATGCCCACCATTAGAATACCTCCCTTCATCCACCCACTTCTAATGATGGGCATACATGCACCGAAGCATGGGGGCATCCTCCTGCAAAAGTTAGGAGCAAATCGCTCCTCCGCCCCTGCTGCCCACATGCTTCGGCATATATGCTCTTTTTTTTAACACTAAAACAAAGTAACATTACAGTTTAACAGTAAGACCTTACCATACCATACCTGCAAAGAAAATACAAAAAAAAACATAGTAAAAAATAAAACATTTTTTAAAGCAACCTGTGCCTAAAATATATATAGGATAGAATACAGTAAAAAAGAGCAGAACAATAGAGAGAGAATACAATAAAAGGACAACTATTTAATTTTTTTCATTTTATATATATATATATATATATATATATATATATATATATATATATATTTTACACTTTTTTTTTGTAACCGTAACTGTATCGGTTCGGGTCTCTCAAAATGTGATGGCATCTTGGCAGACCCTGTGTAAGTGTGTCCTAGTTTGTAAAATGCTGTACCCTATGCTAATACTGCACTAGTGTGTGTGGTAGCGTTCAAAAAATTCACCAATGCAAAGACCTGGATTGTCAGGACAGCGTGGACAATAATAAACGGGTGTCACGCCTATATCCGCTCTTTCTACAGACACAACATTTTCTTTGGGGGAGCTCGTTGGGTAGGGGTACCAGGGAGGACATACGGAAAATGCCTCTCATGCAGCCGGCTTACTGCATTTGGTTGGGGATGGTGAAGTGCAGCACCGCCTGGATACAGGAGGGCTCAGATGATATCTCCCTGGAATTTAAGGAAAGATCCAGTCCGTCCTAAAGCTCTGTATAGCACAAAAGCATTCAGCAAAGTCAATTGAAATAAGTATACAGACACTTTTTTGTACCAGCGTCTGGTCTTACGGGCAACTAGGTACGGCGCCAACAACTGGTCGTTGAGGTCCACCCCTCCCATATTTTGGTTATATTCGTGGACACAGAGGGGTTTCTCCACAACACCAGTCTCTGTACGAATTTGGACTGTTGTGTCTGCGTGAAGGGAGGAAAGAACGAAAACATTCTTATTATCCATCCACTTCACAGCGAGCAAATTATTACACCTTGAGCAGGCTCTCTCCCCCAGCCTAAGACAGGAATCTACAAGCCTCTGGGGTAAGCCCTGGCGATTAGGTCGCACGGTGCCAAATGCGTCAATTTAATGATCAAACAAGTGACTAAAAAGTGGCACGCTCATGTAATAATTGTCCACATACAACTGGTACCCCTTTCCGAATAAGGGTGACACCAAGTTCCACACTATCTTGCCAGCGCTCCCTATGTAATCTGGGCAGTTCTCCGGCTCTAAGTGACTATCTTTTTCCTCGTAAACCATAAAACTACATGTATAGCCTGTGGCCCTGTCACAGAGCTAATACATCTTGACCCCATATCTGGCACGCTTGCTGGGAAGGTACTGTTTGAAAGACAAGCGGCCAGAAAATTTAATGAGGGACTCGTCAACGCAGACAACTTGATGGGGAGTATACAAGGCTGCAAAACGTTTGTTGAAGTGGTTTACGAGGGCCCGAATTTTGTAGAGCCGATCAAATTCAGGGTCTCCACGAGGACGACAAAGTTCATTGTTGTTGAAGTGCATGAACCACAAGATCTGTTCGTATCGTGCCCTGGCCATGGAGGCAGAGAACAAGATCTATAGAGATCTTCCGTGAAAAACAGCGAATAAAAATCAAGTGCCGTAAAATCAACTGTTTCCACCTGAATTGCGGGTTGGCCAGTGAATGGGGGAAGTACAGATGCTGCAGAAGTAGTGGGCTCCCCTTGGCAGGGACCTCAACTTCGTCATTAGTGCTATCTGTCAAGGAGCCGCTGTCGTCTACAGGATCGTATTCTGAGCCTGAATCTGACAGATGAGTGACCTCCTCTTCACTATCTGTCATGCTCAGAAATGTGTAGGCCTCTTCCCTAGTGTACCTTCAATTTGCCATTTTGGGCTCTAAATTTACTGGTACACTAGTAAGATTCACAGGTAAAAAAGCACCTAGCTGTCAGCAACTGTATAAAACGCTACCAAAAAAACAGGTAGCGATCGCAGGGATCAGGCCTGCAAACACTGCAGTTATGTGTTTAGTGCTTTGTAAGTGACAGTGATCGATCGATACTGCACTTGGGTGGGCTGGGCTGGGTGGAGGGGCAAAACGCAGGTGCTAGCAGGTATCTGGGCTGATCCCACTAACACTGCGTTTTTGGGAACCCTAAACTGCTGGGGATGCTAGTATAGATCTGATCAGATCATATATTGATCCGTTCAGATACTATACCACTAAGGGAGGTGTATGCTGCGTGTGTGGGTGTTAGCGATACGGGCAATATTATATTATTATATTATTGGGTAATAAACTGCGGGTGCCCTGACACTATAAAAAGTGAACTAACTAACCAGCGTCACCCGTAACACTTATACAGTGATCACTGGTGAAAGGATTACCTAGTGGGCAATCAGGGGGTTAAAACCTTTATTAGGTAGTGTAGCACTACCCCCGTAGGAGCTGCTGGTTTAGATTTGGGTCAATGCACGTTACCCCACCATTCATTGTCTAGGGGATGAGATTCTATACACTTCAGGAGAAACTTCAATGTCCACACAAGTTGGAAATCCTTTTTCTTTGCTTTTATTTTACACCAACTTGCAGGGAAAAAGGACGGAGGGTTAGGGGAAGTTCAGGCACATGATGCAGACCACTGAGGAACTTTTATGTTTCAAAACGACACTAAACAAAGTACACATACCACTTTCCTTTGAGTGGAAATCGCTCACCCGGATAGACCTCTCTCACTGGCCTAGCAGCCGGGGTGGAGCACGGACCCAAAGTCTCTGCCACAGACTTGATGAAAATAGAACAGGTAGACAATCCTTTGCCACAGAATTGGGCGATGTGGACAAATTGTAACTTGGTCCTCCGCCAAAGGACTTAGCAAGTATTCAACCGAGCAGTATGAGAGCTTTTAAGCCGGATCGGCGATACTGCAGGGTAGCATTTGGCTAGGGTGCATCCTCCAATAGAGTCACCAGGCCTCCTCCCGAGTTACCAGCCTTCCGCTGGGTTCTCTCCAAGACAGGTCCTCCCCCGGTTCCTCCATTTAGTGGCTTCTTCCCTCAGGACAGACAGCACAGGACCACCCCCGAGCCATAGGCCCCAGACAGGACATCTGGGCCTACTTTGTAGGTGCACACTCGGGCCAGCAGGCCCCGAGGTGGGAAAGCGAGACAGGCAGTAACACACGCCTTGGGCCAGGAGGGCTACATGGCAAACTGAGCCCAGAACAATGGTGTTTGCCCCTTAAGTACCCTTCCCCAGCATGCTCAGCGGGGAGACCACTCCCACTGAGCTGTTCCCGGTGAAAGACACCCAATCCGCTCTGGCTTGGTTGTGTTCCAACACTGGCCTGTGATGGTAACGCCACCTACAGGCGAACAGTGGGAAGTTCTCCCAACACAGCCACAGTGGAAACAGAGGCCAATTTAGCCTTCATAATCAGAGCTGAGCCAGTAAGTGGCTCAGATACCCACTAGATTTAAATATAGCGTCTGATCATCAGGAGCAGGGCGCTACATTCTCCCCCCACTACAAAAAGACACTGTCCTCAGTGGCTGAAAAAAAACTTGCTCTCAATCCTGAGAGCCAGTACCTGAACTCCAAAACCTGGATGGGAAAGGGAAGGGAAGAGGAATAAAGAAAGTCACAGATGTAAAACATTAACATTGGTTTACAATCAAACTACAGTAACATACACATTACCACCCTTCCCTAACTGTCTAAACCACCCACTCTCCAGCAGTTCCGACAGAAGATCCGGTATACCTAGGAAAAAAACAGACACACAGGCAAATATATGTAAAAATAGCATTTAAGTACTTAAAAACGAAAAGCAGAGCTGCATCTCCTGAGAGATGGAACTTTCCTTCTTCTTCTTATTATTTTTTTTAGATGTGCAAACTACCGTATTTATCGGCGTATAACACGCACCGGCGTATAACACGCACCCCAAGTTTAGGAGGGAATTTTAGGGAAAAAAACTTTTAGGAGGGAAGTTTAAGGAAAAAAAAAACTTACATTTAAATGCAGCCTTACCAGTGTCCGTTGCAGCCTTGTCAGTGCAGCCTTGCCAGCAGTGTCCATTGCAGCCTTGTCCCAGTGTCCAGTGCAGCCTTTGCCCAGTGTCCAGTGCAGCCTTTGCCCAGTGTCCAGTGCAGCCTTTGCCCAGTGCAGCTTTACCAAGTGTCCAGTGCAGCCTTTGCCCAGTGCAGCCTTTGCCCAGTGTAGCTTTGCCCAGTGTCCAGTGCAGCTTTACCCAGTGTCCAGTGCAGCCTTTGCCCAGTGCAGCCTTTGCCCAGTGCAGCCTTTGCCCAGTGTCCAGTGCAGCTTTGTCCAGTGCAGCCTTTGCCCAGTGTCCAGTGCAGCTTTGCCCAGTGTCCAGTGCAGCCTTTGCTAAGTGCAGCCTTTGCCCAGTGTCCAGTGCAGCCTTGCCCCAGTTTTCAAAATTGGCGCCGCCGAGATCGCCGCAGAGACTGGGCGGAGCGGGGCGAACACCGCCGAGAACGCAGGGACTGGGCGGAGCCGAGATACACATAGCCGAGTGTACTCGGCTCTAGTCGGCTCTTCTCGGCTCCGCTCACAGTCACGCCGAGTCCCGCCCTATGATGGACATAACACAGGTCCAATGGCGGGACTGGGTGTGACTGTGAGCAGAGCCGAGAAAAGCCGAGTATAGCCGAATACACTCGGCTATGTGTATCTCGGCGGCGATCGCTGCGCTCCGCTCAGTCAGCGAAGATCGCCGGGATCAGTGGGTATCGGCGTATAACACGCACCCACGATTTTCCCCTGATTTTAAGGGGAAAAAAGTGCGTGTTATACGCCGATAAATATGGTAAGTCCTTTAAAACCAAACTGAAATCCTTGTAGATAGGTAGAGGTTCTTGATCACGGAGCTCTCAGCCCTAACACCCTCTAACTAAATACCCCATAGTCCAGTTTAGCACAGTAGTAACAAAAAAAACTCCTCACTTTTTTTTTTCTGTATCCCTCAGGGAGAGAAAGGAAAAAATGGGAACAAAACAGTCCTTCTCTGGGTTGAAAATCTTCTTTCTTTCATGAAAAAAAAAAAGAAAATAGAAACAAAGACCAAGGGTCATTTTGAACGATCACAGGTAAAACCTGGGATCCGGCAGTCAGTGGTTTTTCTTGCTTGTCCAGGGTAGTAATAAAATATACAATGTCATCTTTCCCTGGTCTGCAGATGACCACCCTGTCGGCGTGAATGTGCCAACCAGGGCTCGAGTCCTGTGGGAACGACGTCCCTGCACTTTTTTCACAGCAGGAACGCCGTTCCCTTTGCAGGCAGGGCCGATCCTACGCGGGTACAGTTCACCCAGGCGCCACAGAGGTGGGGGCGCTGAAGCACCAGAGTGCTCCCATCCATCCTCCTCCTCCTCCTCCTCTCCTTGTCCGTGTCGAGTGGCGGCTCTCCCCGGCGGTCGCGGCCGCTGTGTTTTCCTAGCCTAAACCCGTCCCCCCTCCCTCCACCTGTCAGAGGAGGAGATTGAAGCAGCCAGAGATTGGAGCGGCTGTCTCTGTGTGGAGAGAGACTAGCCGCTCAGTGACATTGCTGAGGGGAGCGGTCCGTGCCTGATACGTGTTCTCCTCCTCCTCCTCCTCTCTGTGTCGAAAACAACTCCTGCCTGCTGCGATCTGTGCTCCACTCGGGCGGTGCGGCTGCACACTGACTGTCTACTCTCCAGCTGCTGCCCGGGTGTTTTTATGTACCGTAATGGAGGGGAGGGGAGGTGTTTGTCCTGGGGGGTCTGTAGTAATGGAGGGGGCGGGGGGTTGTCCTGGGGGGAGTCTGTACTAATGGGAGGTTTGTCCTGGGGGTCTGTACTAATGGGGGGGTTTGTCCTGGGGGGGTCTGTACTAATGGTGGTTTGTCCTGGGGGTCTGCACTAATGGGGGGTTTGTCCTGGGGGGTCTGTACTAATGGGGGGGTTTGTCCTGGGGGTCTGCACTAATGGGGGGTTTGTTCTGGGGGGTCTGTACTAATGGGGGGAGTCTGTGCTAATGGGAGGGTTTGTCCTGGGGGGTCTGTACTAATGGGGGGGAGTCTGTGCTAATGGGAAGGTTTGTCCTGGGGGTCTGCACTAAAGGGGGTCTGTCCTGGGGGAGTCTGTATTAATGGGGGGAGTCTGTACTAATGGGGGGTTTGTCCTGGGGGGGTCTGCACTAATGGGGGGTTTGTCCTGGGGGGTCTGTACTAATGGGGGGTCTCTACTAATGGGGGGAGTCTGTGCTAATGGGAGGGTTTGTCCTGGGGGTCTGCACTAATGGGGTTTGTCCTGGGGGGTCTGTACTAATGGGGGGGAGTCTGTACTAATGGGGGGAGTCTGTGCTAATGGGAGGGTTTGTCCTGGGGGTCTGTACTAATGGGGGGTTTGCACTAATGGGGGGTCTGTCCTGGGGGTCTGCACTAGTGGGGGGGTACACTCTTATATCTGCAGCAGAAGCAGAGCGGTGCGGGTATGCAGTCACTTCCCTGTATGTCAGATCGAGCTTCCTCCTAGTCCCGCCCGCCTGGCGTGATGTCATTCACAACCTGGGATAAAAGAGCAGAGGAGATTGCTGCTGCTGCCGCCAAGACCTGCGAAGAGCCTGTGCAACAAGTACGTTTGCAGAGGCTAAAAACCTAACCTACCTAAGGCAGTGTTTGAGCGTATCTTTTTTTTTTTTTGGTGGGGGAGTGGATCTTGGGTGGGAGTTCCCACACTTTTTTCCCCAGGACTTGACCCATGGTGCCAACCATAGCGCCAATGCTGCCAACGCCCCTTGAATCGTTTATCCATAATGAAAGAGTAACCTTTCTTTCTGAAGGGCTTTGGCACGGACAGGTAGTCCCAAATGGTTTCACCGCTCCCGGTTGGCCTCGATCTCCTGCATTGTTTCCTTTGGGACATAGGGAAACTCCAACCCATATTCTGTTGCAACCCTTTTAATCAGTGTTCTCTGTAGACGGGCGAGTCTGGGCAGAGATCGGGAGATTCCTGTTCCCGGTAACTAGGGATGAGCTTCGTGTTCGAGTCGAACATACGTTCGACTCGAACATCGGCTGTTCGATCGTTCGACGAAGATCGAACGATTTGGGCCGTTCGCGCCAAATTCGAGTGACGCGAACGGCCCACAATGCACTACGCCATCGCAGTGTCATCCAGGCGCTGTGATTGGCCAAGCATGCACTGTGACCCCGCATGCTTGGCCAATCACAGCGCCGGCAGCGAGGAGAGCAATGATTGGCCACAGGCAGGATGCCTGTGGCCAATTATTGCTGAGGGTGTTTAGTACACGCCCCACACTATAAAAGGCCGCCAGCACGGCGGCCTAGTGTAGTGTGTTCCGGAGCAGGGAAAGAGAAGCATAGGCAGGGACAGTGACATTTATTTCTTTCTTGCTTAACCTGGATTCCTTTAGTTTAGGGAAAGAGAAGGATAGGTAGGGAGAGTGTCAGTGTGTTTTACTGTGCGAATCCTTGTTTCTAGGGACAGGGAAGGACAGTGAGGGAATTCTCCTTGTGCTATAGTGTGCTTTAAAAAAACATTTTTTCTAGGGACAGAAAACTCTAGGTAGGGAGAGTGTCAGTTTCTTTCACTGTGATAATCCTTGTTTCTAGGGACAAAGAAGGAAAGTGAGGGAAATTCTCCTTGTGCTATAGTGTGCTTTAAAAAAACATTTTTTCTAGGGACAGAAAACTCTAGGTAGGGAGAGTGTCAGTGTCTTTTACTGTGCGAATCCTTGTTTCTAGGGACAGGGAAGGACAGTGAGGGAATTCTCCTTGTGCTATAGTGTGCTTTAAAAAAACATTTTTTCTAGGGACAGAAAACTCTAGGTAGGGAGAGTGTCAGTTTCTTTCACTGTGATAATCCTTGTTTCTAGGGACAAAGAAGGAAAGTGAGGGAAATTCTCCTTGTGCTATAGTGTGCTTTAAAAAAACATTTTTTCTAGGGACAGAAAACTCTAGGTAGGGAGAGTGTCAGTGTCTTTTACTGTGCGAATCCTTGTTTCTAGGGACAGGGAAGGACAGTGAGGGAATTCTCCTTGTGCTATAGTGTGCTTTAAAAAAACATTTTTTCTAGGGACAGAAAACTCTAGGTAGGGAGAGTGTCAGTTTCTTTCACTGTGATAATCCTTGTTTCTAGGGACAAAGAAGGAAAGTGAGGGAAATTCTCCTTGTGCTATAGTGTGCTTTAAAAAAACATTTTTTCTAGGGACAGAAAACTCTAGGTAGGGAGAGTGTCAGTGTGTTTTACTGTGTGAATCCTTGTTTCTAGGGACAGGGAAGGACAGTGAGGGAATTCTCCTTGTGCTATAGTGTGCTTTAAAAAAACATTTTTTCTAGGGACAGAAAACTCTAGGTAGGGAGAGTGTCAGTTTCTTTCACTGTGATAATCCTTGTTTCTAGGGACAAAGAAGGAAAGTGAGGGAAATTCTCCTTGTGCTATAGTGTGCTTTAAAAAAACATTTTTTCTAGGGACAGAAAACTCTAGGTAGGGAGAGTGTCAGTGTCTTTTACTGTGCGAATCCTTGTTTCTAGGGACAGGGAAGGACAGTGAGGGAATTCTCCTTGTGCTATAGTGTGCTTTAAAAAAACATTTTTTCTAGGGACAGAAAACTCTAGGTAGGGAGAGTGTCAGTTTCTTTCACTGTGATAATCCTTGTTTCTAGGGACAAAGAAGGAAAGTGAGGGAAATTCTCCTTGTGCTATAGTGTGCTTTAAAAAAACATTTTTTCTAGGGACAGAAAACTCTAGGTAGGGAGAGTGTCAGTGTCTTTTACTGTGCGAATCCTTGTTTCTAGGGACAGGGAAGGACAGTGAGGGAATTCTCCTTGTGCTATAGTGTGCTTTAAAAAAACATTTTTTCTAGGGACAGAAAACTCTAGGTAGGGAGAGTGTCAGTTTCTTTCACTGTGATAATCCTTGTTTCTAGGGACAAAGAAGGAAAGTGAGGGAAATTCTCCTTGTGCTATAGTGTGCTTTAAAAAAACATTTTTTCTAGGGACAGAAAACTCTAGTGTCATGGATATGCATTAATGTCTGTCTGCCATCTTACCTTCCTCCTCATGTGTTCATCTAGAGACCAGACCTCCTTCACCTGGCTTCCTTTATATCTCCTCCCAGCCTGACTCCACCCCAGGCCCTATCACTGAACACTATATTAACCTGTGCACTGCAAGCCTGCTTTGCTGATCAACGTGTTTGTTAGGCATTGTGTGTTTGGGTTCCTGCCTGCCGTGTGCTACGTCTGTCTCTCTGTTACGTTATTGGCTTGTCCCCGACCATCCCTGTCTGCTCGTGACCCTTGACCTTCGGCTCGTTCTTCGTTATCCTTGTCTGCTTGTGGCCCCTGACCTTCGGCTTGTTATTCGGTTCTCTCTATCGTGTGCTGCTGCTTCCCCTTATCCTACGGGGCGTGAGCTAGGAAACTCCAGGGGCCGCGACCTGGTCCCAGCCTGCAGCGTAACATCCTCACCACTAGAGGCCCTGGAGAAGACCAGCTGGGTCTTAGACTCCGCGCCCTGGGGAATCTTGGCTCTCGCTTCCGTTGGGATCCCGGTTGTGCTCCTCTGGTCCCGCTTTCCACAACCACCCAGTTTCCTATCCACAGAAGCCAGCCATAGGGTTCACTACCTCGCGGTGCACTCCTGTCCCCCTACGGTGTGCATCTGTCACCTGGCCACAGGTGACCCTGACAGTTTGATCAGCCATGAACCCGGCTGACATCCCGCTACCCGCGGATGATCCATTGCAGGGCATAGTTTGCAGACTTGAAACCCAGGAATCGAATCAGACTCAGGTGATGCGATTCCTCCAGGATCTGGCTTCTCGCTTCGAGCAGCTTCAGGCCTCCTTGGGAACCCTGAATCCGCAACCTCAAATACAATCAGCGGCTGCACCTATTGCACCAGTCGCAGCCACACACTCGCTACAACTGCCAGCTCCGTCCCGTTTCTCTGGGGACTCCAAGGCTTGCAGGGGGTTCCTTAGCCAATGCACGATTCATTTTGAGCTCCAGCCCCAAAACTTCCTGTCTGATCGGGCTAAGGTAGCCTATATCATTTCCCTCCTCTCTGGTGAAGCTTTAGCCTGGGCAGCCCCTCTGTGGGAACTGAATGATCCAGTGGTTTCTAGCCTGTCTGGTTTCTTGAAACTTTTTCGGAATATCTTCGAAGAACCGGCTCGTGTCTCTTCAGCGGCCAGCACCCTTTTACGTCTCCGCCAAGAGTCTGCTTCTGTGGGACAGTATGCCCTTCATTTCTGCATACTGTCGGCTGAGTTGAGCTGGAACAATGAGGCCTTAGTCGCAACCTTTTTGCATGGCCTGTCTGATAGAGTGAAGGATGAATTAGCTGGAAGAACCATCCCCACTGATCTGGCCGGCGTTATCTCCTTGTGTAACCAGATCGATATTCGCTTTCAGGAGAGGACCTTAGAAAAGCAACGCCAGCCCTCCTTGGTTCTTAGTCAGCCTGAGCTCCCCTCTCTTCGACCCGTAGAGCATCTCCTACCAGCTGAGGAACCCATGCAGCTGGGTCGGACCAGGCTATCCCCCGAGGAACGTGCTAGGCGCAGAACTCTTGGTCTGTGTCTTTACTGTGGGGGCAAAGGTCATTTTCGTGACACTTGCTCTCTTTGTCCAGAAAAACGTTCGGGTCCACTTCATCTGGAAAGTGGAGTATTGGACCCAGAAATATCACCTTCCCCTTCTCGTCTTCTGCTTTCTGTGTTCCTTCATGTTGGTGCTTCTTCTCATTCGGTCTCAGCATATCTGGATTCCGGAGCCGCTGGTAATTTCATGGACTGGGAAATCGCATCGTCCATGAGACTTACTCTTTTGCCCCTCACCACGCCATTGGTGGTCTTGGCGATTGATGGTACTGTTCTCCCAGGGGGACCTATCCGCTTCCAGACCCTCCCTGTTAAGATGTCGGTAGGGACACTCCACCAGGAGTGGATATCCTTCCTTATCTTACCCAAGGCCTCAACGCCTATAATTTTGGGTCTCCCATGGTTACAGCTCCATTCTCCTCATGTGGACTGGACTACTGGACAGATCCTGGCTTGGGGTCCCTCCTGTTCCTCCTCCTGTCTACCCAAGGTTGCCCCCTGTGAATCTGAGCCGGTCATTCATTCCAGGTTGCATAACCATTTACATTTCTCTGTCCCTAACCACCCTTGGACGCACAGCCAGGCTAGCTTGTCTACAAGTCCTGCAGTCGCTACGTCTTGCGATGCGATTCAGGTAGTCGCTACACCTGACTCAGCTATTCACTCTGCCTCTGTACTAGTTATGCCAGTCCAGCCCATGCCCAGTGAGCCTCTTACTTTTTCTTGTTCGGGACATTCTGCTTGTCCTTCAGCTATTCAGCTTGACTCCGGCGACATGTCACCTTCTAACCAACCTGACTTCAGGGTTCCACTGACATCTGCCCAGTCTGATGGTCCTGTGCAAGATGACCAGTTCCCCTTTAAGGGTCTAGGGGACCCTCCTCGGATTCCTGTTGATCCTCTCATGCCCTTGCTTATTCCTAGAGAGCCTTTGGTCCTCAATAGATCTTCTTGTCATCTCCCTACCTCGTTTTCGGTCTCTGAGGATAATTTTAAGTACGAGGTTAGACAAGTTCTGGATTCTCGGCTCTGCAGAGGCATTCTTCAGTACCTTGTGCATTGGAGAGGTTTTGGTCCTGAGGAGGCGTCTTGGATCGCTGCATCTGATGTCGCTGCACCTCATCTGTTGAGAAGGTTTCATCAGAGATTTCCCTTTAAGCCTGGGTCCAGGCGGGGGAGGGCCCATAAGAGGGAGGGTACTGTCATGGATATGCATTAATGTCTGTCTGCCATCTTACCTTCCTCCTCATGTGTTCATCTAGAGACCAGACCTCCTTCACCTGGCTTCCTTTATATCTCCTCCCAGCCTGACTCCACCCCAGGCCCTATCACTGAACACTATATTAACCTGTGCACTGCAAGCCTGCTTTGCTGATCAACGTGTTTGTTAGGCATTGTGTGTTTGGGTTCCTGCCTGCCGTGTGCTACGTCTGTCTCTCTGTTACGTTATTGGCTTGTCCCCGACCATCCCTGTCTGCTCGTGACCCTTGACCTTCGGCTCGTTCTTCGTTATCCTTGTCTGCTTGTGGCCCCTGACCTTCGGCTTGTTATTCGGTTCTCTCTATCGTGTGCTGCTGCTTCCCCTTATCCTACGGGGCGTGAGCTAGGAAACTCCAGGGGCCGCGACCTGGTCCCAGCCTGCAGCGTAACATCCTCACCACTAGAGGCCCTGGAGAAGACCAGCTGGGTCTTAGACTCCGCGCCCTGGGGAATCTTGGCTCTCGCTTCCGTTGGGATCCCGGTTGTGCTCCTCTGGTCCCGCTTTCCACAACCACCCAGTTTCCTATCCACAGAAGCCAGCCATAGGGTTCACTACCTCGCGGTGCACTCCTGTCCCCCTACGGTGTGCATCTGTCACCTGGCCACAGGTGACCCTGACATCTAGGTAGGGAGAGTGTCAGTGTCTTTTACTGTGCGAATCCTTGTTTCTAGGGACAGGGAAGGACAGTGAGGGAATTCTCCTTGTGCTATAGTGTGCTTTAAAAAAACATTTTTTCTAGGGACAGAAAACTCTAGGTAGGGAGAGTGTCAGTTTCTTTCACTGTGATAATCCTTGTTTCTAGGGACAAAGAAGGAAAGTGAGGGAAATTCTCCTTGTGCTATAGTGTGCTTTAAAAAAACATTTTTTCTAGGGACAGAAAACTCTAGGTAGGGAGAGTGTCAGTGTCTTTTACTGTGCGAATCCTTGTTTCTAGGGACAGGGAAGGACAGTGAGGGAAATTCTCCTTGTGCTATAGTGTGCTTTAAAAAAACATTTTTTCTAGGGACAGAAAACTCTAGGTAGGGAGAGTGTCAGTGTCTTTTACTGTGCGAATCCTTGTTTCTAGGGACAGGGAAGGACAGTGAGGGAATTCTCCTTGTGCTATAGTGTGCTTTAAAAAAACATTTTTTCTAGGGACAGAAAACTCTAGGTAGGGAGAGTGTCAGTTTCTTTCACTGTGATAATCCTTGTTTCTAGGGACAAAGAAGGAAAGTGAGGGAAATTCTCCTTGTGCTATAGTGTGCTTTAAAAAAACATTTTTTCTAGGGACAGAAAACTCTAGGTAGGGAGAGTGTCAGTGTCTTTTACTGTGCGAATCCTTGTTTCTAGGGACAGGGAAGGACAGTGAGGGAATTCTCCTTGTGCTATAGTGTGCTTTAAAAAAACATTTTTTCTAGGGACAGAAAACTCTAGGTAGGGAGAGTGTCAGTTTCTTTCACTGTGATAATCCTTGTTTCTAGGGACAAAGAAGGAAAGTGAGGGAAATTCTCCTTGTGCTATAGTGTGCTTTAAAAAAACATTTTTTCTAGGGACAGAAAACTCTAGGTAGGGAGAGTGTCAGTGTCTTTTACTGTGCGAATCCTTGTTTCTAGGGACAGGGAAGGACAATGAGGGAAATTCTCCTTGTGCTATAGTGTGCTAAAGCATTCCTCATCAACCATCTTTGAAATCCTTGTTTTTTGGACAGTCAGGGAAATTGTCGTTGTGCTATTCTGTGCAAAAGCAATCATCCTCAACCATATTTAGAAATCCTTAAGTAAAGGGACAGAGAAGGACACCTGAAGGTAGCCCTTATTGCTTTTTTCCCATCTCCCTGCAGGCCATCTATTAGAATGTCTGGAAGGCAAACAAGGAGAGGCAGACAGTCAGGAGGCAATAAAAGAGGGCAAGCAGGCTCTGTGTCTGGGGGCAACAGTGCTGGTCGTGGACGCGGTGCATTGTCATCAGCACATGGCCATGGGACACGCTTGTCCTTCTTTTCGGCAGCTGGACATGTTGAGCCACATCATGCCGAAGACTTGGTAGAGTGGATGACCAAGCCCTCCTCCTCCTCCTCATCCTCTCTCACCCAGGCTCAGGGTACTGGCAAAGCAGCTGCCAAAGCGTCCTCTTCCCTGGTATCAATGTCAGACTCATCATCAGTCACTCCTTCCCTAGACCCACCATGTCCTCCTCCTGAGGAGTCCCCCGAACTGTTTGAGCACAGTGTTGGGTACATGCTCCAGGAGGATGCCCAGCGTTTCGAAGGGTCTGATGATGAAACCCAGCTACAGGAAGGCAGTAGCGTGAGAGCAGACAGAGGGGATGCTCAAGAAGGACACCAATCTGGCAGTCATGTTCCAGCAGCTGCAGCATACTGCCAGATTGGCTCCAGTGATGAGGAGGGAGGGGATGATGAGGTCACTGACTCCACGTGGGTGCCTAATAGGAGAGAGGAGGAGGAGGATGAGGAGGAGGAGGAGGCACATCTCCAACGAGGCAGGATGCCCTTTGGTGGCCAGCGTAAGGGCAGTACACCGACGGAATCACACCGCAGAGCTCCGCCTGTGCAGGGCGCTGCCTCTGCCCGTCATTCAAAAAGTTCTTTGGTGTGGGCCTTTTTTGAGGCTAGTGCATCAGATCGCACAGCTGCTGTTTGCAACATATGTCTCAAGCGTATATCGCGTGGCCAAAACATCAGCCGCTTGGGTACCACATGCCTGACCAGACATATGTTGACCTGCCATGCAGCTCGTTGGCAAGCCAACCTCAAAGACCCACACCAAAGAACAAAGCGGACCTCTCCTTGCACCGCATCAGCTGGGATCTCCAACCCCACTATAACTTCAGTCCTCTCTGAAACATGCACTGAGAGGAATGAAGGTGTAGAATTAGGTGTGTCACAGCCAAGTACTTGCGGCCACTCTGCTAGCAGTACACCGACGTCCGATTCTAGCAGGCAAATTTCCCTGCCCCAGCTGCTGGACCGTCGAAAGAAGTTCACTCCCAGCCATCCACATGCCCAGCGGTTGAATGCTAGCTTGGCTAAATTGCTAGCGCTTCAACTGCTGCCTTTTCAGTTGGTAGACTCGGCCCCCTTCCGTGAGTTTGTGCAATGTGCGGTTCCTCAGTGGCAGGTTCCCAAACGCCACTTTTTCTCACGGAAGGCTATTCCGGCTCTCTACCGGCATGTGGAAGGCAATGTCTTGGCCTCGCTGGACAGGGCGGTCAGCGGTAAGGTGCATATTACCGCTGACTCATGGTCCAGCAGGCATGGACAGGGACGTTACCTTTCTTTCACAGCCCATTGGGTCACTCTTTTGGCAGCTGGGAAGGATGCAGGACAAGGTGCAGTAGTGTTGGAGGTTGTTCCACCGCCACGCCTCCAAAATGCTACTACTGGTTGTGACACACCTCTCTCCTCCACCCCCTCCTCTTCTTCTTCCTCCATGGCCTCTTCCTGTGGTTTGTCCTATGAACCAGCGGTGCTCCGTAGCCGTTCACGGGGCTACGCAAGTACGCAGGCAAAAAGATGCCATGCCGTGCTTGCGCTGGTGTGTTTGGGGGACAGAAGCCACACTGGGGCAGAGGTCCTGTCTGCTCTGCAGGGCCAGGCCGAGAGGTGGTTGACGCCACGCCAGCTTAAGCCAGGAATGGTGGTTTGCGACAATGGCACCAACCTCCTCTCCGCCCTCCGACAGGGACAACTGACCCATGTGCCCTGTGTGGCTCACGTCCTTAACCTGGTGGTGCAGCGGTTCTTGGGCAGGTACCCGGGCTTACAGGATGTCCTGAGGCAGGCCAGGAAAGTCTGTGTGCATTTCCGCAGATCTTATAATGCCAGTGCTCGCCTGGCTGAGCTGCAAAAGGAGTTGAACCTGCCCAAGAACCGCCTTATATGTGACATGCCCACCAGGTGGAACTCAACGTTGGCCATGCTGCAGCGGCTGCACACGCAGCAGAGGGCCATCAATGAGTACCTGTGCGACTACGGCACCAGGACAGGGTCAGGGGAGCTTGGTTTTTTTTCTCCACGCCAGTGGGGCATGATCAGGGATGCATGCACTGTCCTGGCACCATTTGAGGAGGCCACGAGGATGGTGAGCAGTGACAGTGCATGCATCAGTGACACTGTACCTCTTGTCCACCTGTTGGAGCACACGCTGCGTGGAATAATGGACAGGGCACTTGAGGCAGAACAGAGGCAGGAAGAGGAGGACTTCCTTGCCTCTCAAGGCCCCCTTTACCCAGACAGTGTTCCTTCTGTCCCACCCATCGCACAGGAAGAGGAGGAGGAGGAGGAGGAGGAGGATTGTGTCAGCATGGAGGTGGAGGCTGGCACTCAGCATCATCAGCAGCAGTCTTTTATGGATGATTTACAGTCCCAAGAAACCAGTGGACTTGTACGTGGCTGGGAGGTAGGTGGCTGCGGATCATGTCGTCCTTAGTGACCCAGAGGACTCCGGAGCGAATGCCTCAGCAAACCTACGCTGCATGGCCTCCCTGATCCTGCAAAGTCTGCGGAAGGATCCTCGTATTCTTCGGATCAAGGAGAGGGACCATTACTGGCTGGCCACTCTCCTTGATCCACGGTACAAGGGTAAGGTTGCGGACCTTATGTTACCGTCGCAGAGGGAGCAGAGGATGAGACAACTCCGGGAGGCCTTGCAGAAAGGTCTGTGCAACACGTTCCCAGAGACTGGGAGGTTACAAACTCCTGGTCCTGGACAACGAGTTGCTGAGGCTTCGGCCAGTCAAAGAAGGAGCGGTGGGGAAGGTGGCCGTCTGACCGATGCGTTCAGACAATTCTTTAGTCCGCAGCCCCAAAGTATGATCGGTTCCAGCAACCATCGCCAGCGTCTGATAAACATGGTGCAGGAATATCTAGGGGCAAGGTCAGACTTGGACACCTTCCCCGCCGAAAATCCTCTGGCTTACTGGGTCTTGAGGATGGATCACTGGCCAGAGCTTGCACAGTATGCAATTGAGCTACTGGCCTGTCCTGCATCCAGCGTTCTTTCGGAACGCACATTCAGTGCTGCTGGAGGATTTGTCACGGATCACAGGGTGCGCCTGTCCACCGACTCGGTTGATCGACTGACTTTCATCAAGATGAACCAGTCTTGGATCACCACCAGCTACCACACACCTGATGCTGATATAACAGACTAATTGATTTTAACATGTCACATCCCTTCAAGACTGATGCTGATGCTGAGTGCCTGTGCTGTTATGTTGACTGGCTATCCTCCTCCTCCGAGTCCTCAATGATACGATTGATGATGATAGCTTGGAAGATCATTTTTGTTTATGGGTGCCGCCACCAGTGGCTAAGGTCCAATTTTTCAGCCCCTGTTTTACAGGGGCGTGTAATTACAATTTTTTTAGCAATAATTTGCCATAGGGCTCATTGCTGTGCTCCAAGTACAGTATCTGTGAGGGGTTGGAGTGTTGTGGCACCAGTGCCTAAGGCCCAATTTTTCAGCCCCTGTTTAACAGGGGCGTGTCATTACAATTTTTGAAGCAATACTTTGCAACAGGGCTCATTGCTGTGCTCCAAGTACAGTATCTGTGAGGGGTTGTAGTGTTGTGCCACCAGTGCCTAAGGCCCAATTTTTCAGCCCCTGTTCAACAGGGGCATGCAATTACAATTCTTGATCTAATAATTCACAGCAGGGCCCATTGCTGCACCCACCAAGAGTAACTCTGAGGGCTTACAGTGTTGTGGCAACGCCACCACCACCACCACCACGAAAGGCCCAATTTTTCAGCCCCTGTTCAAAAGGGGCATGTAATTACAATTCTTGATCTAATAATTCACAGCAGGGCCCATTCCTGCACCCACCAAGAGTAACTCTGAGGGCTTACAGTGTTGTGGCAACGCCACCACCACCACCACCACGAAAGGCCCAATTTTTCAGCCCCTGTTCAAAAGGGGCATGTAATTACAATTCTTGATCTAATAATTCACAGCAGGGCCCATTCCTGCACCCACCAAGAGTAACTCTGAGGGCTTACAGTGTTGTGGCAACACCACCACCACCACCACGAAAGGCCCAATTTTTCAGCCCCTGTTCAACAGGGGCATGCAATTACAATTCTTGATCTAATAATTCACAGCAGGGCCCATTGCTGCACCCACCAAGAGTAACTGTCAGGGCTTACAGTGTTGTGGCACCAGCACCACCATCAAAGGCCCAATTTTTACTACCACTGTTCAACAATTATATGTAATTAAAATTCCTGATATAATAGTTGACAGCAGGGCGTTCCAGCACCAACCAAGAGTAACTGTGAGTGCTTACAGTGTTGTGCCAACACCAACAACTAAGGGGCCTATTTCTGCAGAGTATATACGGCAGGTTCCTACTTTCAAACATCCAACTTACAAACGACTCCTACTTGCAAACGCAAGAAGACAACAGGAAGTGAGAGGAAATCTACCACTAGGAAGGAAAATTCTCTCCTGTAAGAATAAATATGGGAGAAAGGTGTCTCCTCTGTACTGATGCTTTATCAGCAATCCTTGTTTCAAGAAAAACACCACATTTCAAAAACAGTTGTCATTGGGACGGAAAGTGAGGTGAAATGTTCTGAACAGGGGCACAGACAGCAAAACAAATGTTACAGGGGTGATAACCCTTACCTATGTTTTCCAAAAAGTTTAAAAATAGATTTTTGGGCTGGAGCTACACTTCAACAATGTACCTGTTCAAAATTACAAACAGATTCTACATAAGAACAAACCTACAGTCCCTGTCTTGTATGCACCGCCTGTATACGGCTGTTCAGAGTATATAGGGCCTTTTTTATTTTATGTGCGGGGTTCCCCTTAATATCCATACAAGACCCAAAGGGGCTGGTAATGGGCTGGGGTAGGGGGGGGGGTCATGGGGTAGCTATGCCATTTTTCTTAAAGAATTTCATCCATATTACCGGGACCAGACATTACATTAAAGCCGCAAGCAGTTTTAAATGGCTTTTTTTTCCTTTAGAAGTGTCATTTTGTGCAGGGACAGTTCTAAACACGGGAAACACGTGGCACTTCACAGGCATACTTTAGACACCCCCCAGGTACGATATTTAAAGGAATATTTGACTTTTTTTTTTTCACTTTATGCATCATTAAAATGACTGCTCCCGAAAAACGACCGTTTTTAAAACTTCTTTTTGCATTGATACATGTCCCCTGGTGCAGAACCCGGGTTCCCAAACCCTTTTTAGGACAATAACATGCATAATAGTTGTTATAATTAGCACTTTAGAATTCGAACGTTCGCATCCATTGTATTTAATAGGGTTCTAATGTTCGTACGAACTTTCGGTCCGTTCGCGGGTTCTGGTGCGAACCGAACCCGGGGGTGTTCGGCTCATCACTACCGGTAACACACATGAGTCCTTTGATCTCTGTACCATAGGCTTGGCAGGATCAGGCAAAGTCCCTTTATCAGACAAAGTCTGTGTATCAAGCAAAGTTCTTTTCTCAGTATCAATACCCGGGGTTGCCACCCTAGGTGTAGTTTCCCCAGAGTCCATAGCTGCCCACTCCGAGAAACTAAATGCGGAGGCAACGTCTTCACTGTTGCTCCACAGCAACTCCTGAGACATTGTTTCAAACAAATCATCATCGCTGACATCCGACAGGGAGTCCAGTTCAGAGTCCTCCAACTCCTCTGCCGGCAGATAATTAACCACAGTCCCGGTCACTTTTCCCCCAGATTTCTTACCGGTTCCTAACGTGGACTTCCCAGGGATATCACCTCTCTCGGGGTCCGGTTCCGGTGGTCTCTGGGGCAGGCCTCGACCGCGGCCGCAGGAGGCCTTCACGTACCCCACTTTCCCCTGAGTAGGTGCGACGTAGACGTAGACATGATATCCGGAACGATGTCCGCTGGTAGCAGCGACATTTCTCCCGGAATCACTCACTGTAGCAGGAGTGGTGAGAGCAGGCTGAACCGCAGGGGTGAAGGCAACATCTTCCAACGTGGCGGTGCCTGTATTCCAGTCTACTCGATAGGCACGGGGCGACATAGTGGGTTGTTCCACCTCGAACAAATACACCCCGCAGGACAGACATCGGGCGAATGGACGTAACTGTATCACCAGTCCCTCACATTTAGGGCACAGCATGCCCAGCGCTTTCACATCTCTGCTTATATATAGGACAAAGTGCCCATGTGGCTTCAGTCGGATCCCTGTATCCGTCAACAGGGCTCCGGATGGCGCGTCACCCACAGCGGTGGGCATGGAGAGCATCCTACGCCCCGACATGGATGGTGCCCACGAATATAGCGACATGACTGCTCTCCGATCCTCTTGCTTGATCTAGCAGCTTCTGGTATTTGGCGCCAGACACACACGCGCCTCACGCAGTAGGCGGGGACTCCTCCCCCTTGTTCCTCTTTGCACGTAGCTCCCGGGCTGTCTCAACTCCGCCTGCAGTCCACGCGGCAGTAAAGCGATCTGCACACTTAACCCCTTGCGAAACACAGTCCAGTGTCCTCCTCTTGGTTGAAAATAAAATCTTTTAATCCAGTTGTTAGGGGCAACGGCAAATCCCGGATGAGCCCCCACGTGTAGCACTACCCCCGTAGGAGCTGCTGGTTTAGATTTGGGTCAATGCAGGTTACCCCACCATTCGCTGTCTAGGGGATGAGAGTCTATACACTTCAGGAGAAACTACAATGTCCACACAAGTTGCAAATCCTTTTTCTTTGCTTTTATTTCACACCAACTTGCAGGGAAAAAGGACGGAGGGTTAGGGGAAGTTCAGGCACATGATGCAGACCACTGAGGTACTTTTAGGTTTCAAAACGACACTAAACAAAGTACACATACCACTTTCCTTTGAGTGAAAATTGCTCACCCGGATAGACCTCTCTCACCGGCCTAGCAGCCGGGGTGGAGCACGGACCCAAAGTCTCTGCCACAGACTTGATGAAAGTAGAACAGGTAGACAATCCTCTGCCACAGGATTGGGCGATGTGGACAAATTGTAACTTGGTCCTCCGCCCAAGGACTTAGCAAGTATTCAACCGAGCAGTATGGGAGCCTTTAAGCCGGATCGGCGATACTGAGCATTTGGCTAGGGTGCATCCTCCAATAGAGTCACTAGGCCTCCTCCTTAGATACCAGCCTTCCGCTGGGTTCTCTCCAAGACAGGTCCTCCCCCGGTTCCTCCATTTAGTGGCTTCTTCCCTCAGGACAGACAGCACAGGACCACCCCCGAGCCGTAGGCCCCAGACAGGACATCCTGGCCTAATTTGTAGGTGCACAGCCTCGGGAAATCGAGAAAGGCAGTAACGCACGCCTTGGGCCAGGAGGGCCACATGGTAAAACGAGCCCAGAACAATGGCGTCTGCCCCTTATATACCCTTCCCCAGCATGCTCAGTGGGGAGACCACTCCCACTGATCTGTTCCCGGGGAAAGACACCCAATCCGCTCTGGCTTGGTTGTGTTCCAACACTGGCCTGTGATGGTAACGCCACCTACAGTTGAACAGTGGGAAGTCCTCCCAACACAGCCACAGCTGAAACAGAGGGATGGCAACCCCACTGGACCACCAGGTATGCCACCTAGACCACCAGAGAAATGCCAATCTGTGCCCAGGCAGCTGCCAATTAATGCCCAGGCAGCTGCCAATCAGTGCCCACCCACAATGCCTGCCAGTGCCACAAGGGATGCCTATCAGTGCCATCTATCAGTGACGCATATCAGTGCCCAGCAGTGCCACCAATCAGTGCCCAGCAGTGCCGCCTATCAGTGCCACTTATAAGTACCCATCAGTGCAGCCTTTTAGTGCCCATCAGTGCCGCCTATCAATGCCCATCAGTGCCACCCATCAGTGCTGCCTATTAGTGCCCATCGTCAGTGCCACCTTTTCAGTGCTCATCAGTGAAGGAGAAAACATACTTATTTACAAAATTTTATAACGGGAAAAAAAAAAAAACTTTTTTTTTTTCAGAGGTGATCAAATACCACCAAAAGAGAGCTCTATTTGTGGGAACAAAATGATAAAAATTCTGTTTGGGTACAGTGTAGCATGACCACGCTATTGTCATTTAAACAGCGACAGCGCTGAAAATTGTCTTGGACAGGAAGGGGGGTATGTGTCTGATAGTGGATAAACAAGTGGCCAATACACTCAAAGGAGTTATTTCCACTTCTCCTTGCCAGAGAATTTAACCCCTTCACAGGATCAATCTCATAGCTTTCCCAAGCAAACATCCCTCTTCAGACTCTATAAGAGGTATACACGGATGGGCATGACAATATGTATCCCACTGGCTCAAACAGCCAGGGATAAGGATGACATCTAATAGGATGTCACATTCAATAAACACATTGTCAATACACTCTAAAGGAGTGGTTTCTGCTCACCCTTTGAAAGGGTTATCTGCTCTGGCAATGGGAAGCTGCCTAGCCATATCAGGTGAAACAGCCCATTTTCCGAATTTCCGGATGGACAAGACTGCATAAATTCTGCTTTGTTCAAGCAACCAAGGATAAAGATGACGACACCTAACAGGTTGTCACAGCCCTTTATTTGGAGTGACGCCGTCCACTCCTAGAAGACGGCGGTGTGTTAGTGCTTATGTTGAGCATGTCTCCTGTGGTGAGCGGACAGTGTGATATGTATGATAATACCCTGAATTGTGGACATTTGACAGTTGTCTGTATTATTTCTCTCTGTAAAATGCAATAAAAATATATTTGACTCTAACAGGTTGTCACATTCAATAAGCCTGCGGTTCATACACTCTAAAGGAGTGTTTCCACTCACCCTGTGAAAGGGTTACCGAGCAGTCTCCAAGCCTTTCCAGGCAAACAATCTGCTTCAGATTCTTCCAAAGAGAAGACATACGAACATGACTGCAAGAATGTTGCCTTGTTCAAGCAACCTAGGATAAAGATGATGACGACACCTAACCGGTTGTCACATTCATTAAGCATGTGGTTAATACACGCTAAAGGACTTGTTTCCACTCACTCTGTGAAGGGGTCATATATGGTGCCAATGAGAAGTCTCAGAACCTCCTCAGGAAAATTAACCCTTGTCAGCTTCTTCCCAAGTAGAGGTGACTGAACATGTGATTTCTACTTTGTTCAGGCAGGCTGTGATTAATATGATGGTGACCAAGTTGTCACAATTAAGCATATGGTCAAGACACTCTAAAGGAATTGCTCAATTCATCTTCTGCAAGGGCCATCTATTCTGGCAATGTCCAGTCTTCTATTCAGGGCCTTCTCAAATCAATCAATCCTCTTCAGTCTCTTCTGAACAGGAAGATGAGGATGACCTTTGTCCAGATTGGCAAGGTTGGTGAAATGCCTTTAAATAGTAGTGAAGCTTTGGAAGTGTTTTAAGTACCTCCAGAGGACAGCTTGACAATGCCCTTATGTTGGATGGATTAAGTGCTCGTTCTACAAGATTGGAGTATGTCTTCACAGCAGGATGTCAAAGTTATGCCCCTTTGAACTGAAAGATGTCCAGGGGTTTGGATCACCCCTCTGGTCAGTGTGTGTCCCTTGTTGGATTGGTCATATACATGACCTTATCATCAGAAGATGTTATGGCCTTCAAGGATAAAGGCTATCACTGCATTTTTCTTGATAGTAGAAGGTCAATCCTAAATTTAATAGTGGTCAGTTTGGCTTCCTGCCTCAAGATAAATGTCTGCTGAGTTAAAGGAGACTGAAAAACTCAAGAGTCAGTTTCCACGCTCACTCTCACTCCCACTCCAGAGAGCTTAGCGTCTGGATTTCTGGGTGGCAGTCCAGGGAAAACTGGGAAGCCAACGCATAAACCAAGAAGTCAGTAAAGAGCTCCACGTCAGGATGCTTTCTGTTATTTTGGGATTGTGCCACCCATACATGCCTTAGGGGCACTATGTGGCTCCTCTGTGGACATAGGCTTTGGTGATTGACACGTGGACCCTTAAGGCAAGCATTTTAGGTCATATTTGGAGATCTTTCAACCTTCACGTCTCAGATTGAGCCATAGAAATCGCCTCACTCCAGCAGCTCAGGTAGGCTCAGTTTAACTCTCGCTCCCAGTCAAGACGCGTTTCTGGACCAGTGGCCTAAACTTGTGGTTGAAGAAACAAAATCGTCTGCAATGTCATTCCCTTCTGACGAACTAGTGGCCGGTGGTGCAGTCAGACACCAGCAAAGTAGTAGGGGGAGCCCTACTTCTAGAGCAATGGGCTCAGGGCCAATGGTATTTTTCAATGGTTCAAGATGGTGTCCAACATCCTGGAGTTGAGAGCAGCTATTCAGGCACTTAGCCTTCAGTCACCTCATCTGGGGTAAGCCTGTCCTGGTAAAGTTGGACAGTGCAACGACTGTGGCTTACATCTGGAAACAAGGCTCAGTCTCTCCCTTCTGAAGGAGGTTTCTGTAATTCTAGAATCTGCCCAAATCAATTTTTTGGAGCTATCTGCGGCCTATGTGCCTGGTCAGAAGAATCTTTAGGCAAACTATTTGTCCAGGACAAGTCTGGACAACAATGAATGGTCCAGACTACTGCGAGTCTTTCAAGAACTAACAAGGCTTGGCATTTTCCTTCCAGGAGGTAGACCGGTCATGTTGTGGAGATTTTTATGAAGATGTATTTAATATGTATTGTCATAGTGTTACCCAGTGTTAGTACTTCCGCAACCCGCTCTAAAAGAGCTGATTGGGGTAGTCTGAGGCTGGTTGAATCCCGTCTGATAGGGGAAAACGTCTTGAGGTTGGAGTGTGATGTTTGCAGGGTGCGGATATGTCCGCCAACGGGGGCCCTCTGTGCATTAGCATGGACGATCGTTAAGGAGGGGATATGCTCGCTCTGCAATGACATCATTGGTTATAGGCGGATGCTCGCTCTTGTCTCTGCTGTGTCTGATCAACATTGGTTGGAATTCGTAGCGTGCGTCTGCAGATAGCCTCCCTCCCCCATTCAATAATAGTATAATCTTAATATGCGTTATTCTATGGAATAGCACAGAATAAGAATTCCTATCAACGGTAACTTTAGCCATCCTACGTTATTGTATTCATTGTATGTATTATTGTATTAAATCCTTTCTTGAGTGGGATTCATGTATGACATCTCCTGTTGGAAGGAATGTCCAGGTATTGCCATTTTCCTGTGAGAAAGGGACATCCTGTGAGGTCCCCGCCCATGGGGGAGGGGATTGGTTGCTGCAGCCAATCACCTCCTGTGTGAGATCTTTTGAGTTTAATAAAAGCCTATGATTAGACGTCGGCTAGGCAGTCTATGCTGGAATGGCCTGATGATAAGACCTATGTGTGAGGCTTGCTTCTTGGATGAATGATGGGATGAACGGTGAGTGGAACTTAGACTAAAGACAGCATTATTGCAAAAAGATGAAATCTGATGTGTGCTTAGATAGCACAGGAATTATAGGCTGTGTGCTCTGTAAACAGCAGCCTAGAATTCCACAACAGTATGGCGGGCCAGGACCTTTGGGAATAGATGGAGTCCCTTTGGACATCGGATCGAGATGGGGGGAGAGTGCATCTACGTTCCAATGTGTGGGGGGCTCTACTTTATAAAAGAACACATTTTTTTGTCTTTTTGAAATAATGCTGTATGCTTGCAGTACGAGAGATGTGTGTGTGATTTTGTCATGGATCTTATGCCTGTGAATTTGATTGTGTGTGCCTGTGTGGGTATGCCTGGGTGTGCCTGGATGTTTGTGTGGGGAAGCTGTGGGCTGTAAGAGTGTAACTAAGCGAGAAATATAGACTGTTTGTGCGATGTATTGAGCAGTTTGCAGCCAGCCATGGCTGCTGCATTGTTCTGGTCCCTGTGTGAGAGAAGCTGAAAATGGCTGCCCCCATGAGGTTTAGCGGGGGCGGGGCAGGCAGCATGGCTATCACTGCCAACATGTTTGAAAGTTGTGTATATCTGACTTTCCAATTTTCAGAACAAAGTTGTGTGTAGTGTTTGTGCCTGTGTGAATGCTGATGGAAACTGTATATTGTGTATGAAATGAAGGTATAGCTGTGGTATTTAGTGCACTGAGAAGTTTGTAAGTAGATTGTTTGGCTGCCATGTGCTTGAATGGGGGAAGGGCTTGCCCACTGTTTGTGTTGCTGGGGCTTTGCCCTGAGGGAAAGACACTCTGAGCAGACATGCAGGCAACATTGTACTGTATGTGTGTAGTGTTTGTGATTTCTATGAAAAATAGAAATGGTTAGATTGTGATTTTTGTAGGGGACAAAGACACATGTCTCCATAAGTGTAAAAATATTTTAACAAAAGTGTTTGGTTTTTAAGTTGAAAGTTCCCGCCGCATATCCAAGTGGCCAGGCATTGCTAGAAGACAATAGTATGTCTCTGCAATGGCTTGTTATGGAAGGTGAAGCCACTGTGTGTGAACTTTAGGTAGAGAAAAGTGGTGAATATCTCAGAGTATATGAACTTAGAGAAATTAATATGTTTTTAATATTGTCATGTAACTAACATTTATTGAATGTGCTGTTTAGTTGGCAAAAGGGAGGCTAAGTTTGTAAGTGTACATGTGGTCCTTGTAGAGTGTAGGTGACACCTTTTTCAGTGGATTTTGATGATAATTTAGAAAAATCTCAACTGTGTAGTCTGTCTTTGTGGAGAAAAACATTTTTGATTTTCTTTTAAAGAGATGCTGGTTTTGGCGGGAAAAAGTAATGGCGCCATTCTTGGCTTTTGTTAAAATGGCAGGCAAACCGCAAGGCTAAGGCACAGTTTTTCTTTAGCCTGTGGGTGTCCTATAAGGGAACCTTTCCTTTGGGTACTATACCATGTGGCATTTGTCGGCTGTCTTGCTGGTGGAATTTCTCAGCTTTTGGGGCAGATTTTGATGTTTGGTGCGAAGTAGTGCGGTCTTTTCTGCGTTGGAACCTGGTGGAGGCCATTTGTGTTTGTCTTTGTGTGGGGGAACCCATGTGGTGTTCATTGTGACGTCCCATGCTGGTTTTGGCGGGAAAAATTGCATGGGGCCATTTTTGTTGTTGTCCATGAGGTGGGGGTGGTGGTCATCCACCATTTTGTTATCCTGGCTTGTCGGCCATTTTGAGACGTTTACAGTTTGAGATAGGAAGTTCCAGTTTAGCAAACACGGCTCCTGAATATGCTGTATTGGCATTTGTTGATTGGCGCAGTTTTCTTCTGTTTTATGCGTTTACAGTTTGACCTGTGCACTGCTGGGGAGAGTGGTGGGACGCCGGAGTGACATACTGAGAGGATGGTTTTGTCTCTGGTCTAAATTGCTTTTCTAAGCATCACCTTTTGAGGTGAGAGGTATCTTAAAATAGCGCGGTCTTACCCCGAGGGGCCACGACGCGCTTGCGGACACACACACATGCTGGATGGGATCTGGCTGACCTACCAGCATTTGGAGTGTGGGAGGAGGCCAACGCAGAGACAGGGAGGACATGCAGACTCCATGCAGGTGGTGTTAGGAGGGGGATTTCTCTGTTTTCATTTAAGTGAATGTAACCTATTGCAGGGTCAGCTGACTTTGCAGTATATGAAAAAGTTCACTTTACACTGAATTTTGATAGATTGTAAGACTAACAGAGTTTTTGTACAATGATGTGTTTTTATGTTTGGATATTTGGGAGTTTCCCAGAGGGCAATTCATATGTTTTGAAGCTTGTATTGTATAGCCTGTAGAGGAGGAGTGGGGGTTTGGTCGAAACTCCTAGAGCCATCTTTTTGCAGGAGTTTTGTATTTGAGTGTCAACTTGTGGTTTTGCTTGCAGGGGATGTTTGGGTCAGGACCCTCCCATTTGCAAAGGGGGGTTTTATTCCATCATTTTCTTGACAAGGTTTTAAATTGTTGAAATATATAATGTGTAGCCATGAATTTTTTGGAGTCTTGATAGACAAGGCGATTAAGGCCTCCCCTCCCCCTCCCTCTTCCTGAACAATTGATATGTAAATAAACCAGTTTGGTTTTTTTGAGAGCTGAGCATAACCGGAAGTTTCTTTTCAGCATTTTATATATCAGAGGGAAGATGGTGGGAGGAGCTTGGGGTTGTCTGAAAGGTTGGGCAGTGAGATTTGTGTTTGGAAGGAAGATGGAAAGCATTTTGGCGTTTAAAAGTGTTTTTATATTTTGTTCCAGTTTTGTAAAGTTTTATACTTAAATACAGTTTTGGGTAGAGAGCAAACGGGGGCATCACCATTATTGTAACATCTAGATGCAGGTAGAAAGAAGCCATAATATTGTTTTGAATAGTGGAGGATTTCATGATGCTTTGAAGGTTGTCTGACAAACACGTTTACAGGGCTGCCGATAATCGGTTGAAGAGCATGTAAACGTGAGGAGTAGATTCTAGCATACCGGGAGGCCGTGTAAAATAATCGGAATACGCCGGGTGCCAGTACTGTAAAAATGGTCACTAAGCAGTACTGCTCCGAAAACTAGTGCAAGGGTGTCCTGGACGCGGGACACTTCATAAGCGATTCAAATCGTCATGGGTAATGTGCCGTCCATGCGTTGGAGGAAAAAAATTAGGCTCCACACCAGTCAGACAACTGCACCGCACATGAGGTCTGGGTTTGGGGCTCCGGACATGAGACCCCTTAAAGGATGACATATCTGGTCAGAGGGTACAGTAAGGTGTACTCTTTGGAAGGTACTTTTGATGTCTGGAGGTACGAGACCTCAGAATAAAGGAACCTTGGATGTAGTTGAGCTGTGGCTTCAGAAATCTGTAATGATGAGTGTTGATGGAGGTGTAGTACAAGGTATTGTGATTCTCAGAGGAGGAACGGTGGTTAAATTCTCATGCCCGTTTGTTTGAACTTTATGGCTGGTCCATGGAAGGTTCTCGAGCTGCTCTCGTGTTTTTCCCATTGTATTTTTTTCTATTGCTGAAAGAGTGAAGGGAGAATTCTGGCGGTTTTTGTTTTTTTTCATTTGTGGTTTTGGAGACTATGAAGTATCTCCCCCACATTTGTATCGGAATGTTTGTATGTAGTAACGTGAATATGTTCGAACTTACCGCGGCAATCCTCCGATGCGTTGCGGCTGTTGTATTTTTGTAGGAACGGGAAAAGTAAGGGTTACATAGGGTTTTGTTTGAATCAGTTTTGAAAGAATGTCATTGACAATTTACCAATGTACAGGAATGTCATTATTGTTTTACCATTCTTTGCAGGTTAAATATGAAGAATAGAGTAATGATTTTGCTTATAAGTATTTTTCAGGTCCAAGGAGTTTGTACACAGAGAACAGGTGTATGTAGACAGCGGTACATATGGATAAATACGAGTCTAAGGGAGGTAAAAGTATCATAGGTTATTTCATTGTTTCTTTTTTCCTGCACCACACATTTCTTCCTTCAGTCTGTAATGAGGAAGAAAAGGGGGGAGAAGTGATAAATGTAAGAGTGACAGTTTTTTTTTTCAAACTAATAATAACCTCTGTAATTCTAACCAAGTTTGTGCCAAGACTGTCTTTCTTTGATAGAATTTGAATCGGCGAGCAGCAGTCTGATGAAGTAGGTTCCCATCCCAGAGGCTAAGAACCTTGTCAATGGCTCCAGGTGACTGGGTCGTTGTAAAGAAGCTTGAGGGATGAGACCACGCCAGCCACTGCAAGAAGCGGCTCAACCACACCAAAGAATGAGGAGTATCTTTGTTTATTTATATTTTTGTTGTTTAGTAAATTTTAGCAAGGGTAACGATGAAAAGCATCCCAAGTTATTATGTAAAGTGTATTTCCTGACTAGCTCAGAAAGGGAACAGGACCGATGGTCTGTTCTGAGTCTTCACCGAGTTTTAGTCCCCAGCGACGACATTTATGATGTTATTATGGGTATGAGGAGTTTTGACAAACTAGTGAAGACTCCAAACAGACACTTGTCAATGGAATCTAATGATGCATTTTCAGAGGGTAAAATTGGTTAGTTTTAATGGCTCTGCCTCTTGTCGGTTTAGGTATCTAGGCAGCCCACAAGTGTGTTTGAACTTTAGTTTGGTGTTTATGTGGATCTGCAGCTTATAAAGGTAATTCCCCCAAAGCAAGAGGTTCATGCGTGATGGTGAAGCTGTCCCAGCACCTTATCTCTTGGCCGATCGCGAGGATCTGATGGCGCAGGAAATTAAGAATGGCAGGGACAGCTAGAAGGGATTTGTTCACCAACCCCGACCAGGTCTGGGCATGGTGTCCTGCATGTGGGGGGGGCTCGGGCTTGGGATACGATTGAACAATTCTCATCCGTTAAGGATAGGGTTCTTCATGTAATTGTTGAAGCCAGAGCTGTAGCTAAGTGAAGGTTGGGAGTCTATTTTAAGGGTCTGGGAATCTTTGGGGATCTAATTTTTATTTTACAGCGGATCGTGGTTAAAGGAAGTGGGAATATATATACTCATGTCGTTTTATTTCTATTCTTTCTATGTCATGACGAGGTGCTCCTGTTGCCTGATTTGATGCGTGACCAGAGTTTCCTTGATGAGACGCCCCGAAGCCGGACCCACATACAAGACACAGAGGATCACAGACCGATCGGCGATTACTACAGCTCACCATGTCGTGTCCTCCTTTATAAGTCATGCCCCTGAAGAGTAGAGTCTACATGTCAAGCCGTGTTTTCCTTTTTATGGACTAAGGACTGATTCATTTCCAGGTGTAAGAAGCAGATCAAGTTTCATCGATGGACACATGGGGTGCATATGACAAAAAAAGGAGGACTGTTGTGGAGATTTTTATGAAGATGTATTTAACCACTTAAGCCCCGGACCATTTCGGGCCATTAGGACCAGGCCTGTTTTTGGGATTCGGCACTGCGCTGCTTTAACTGTAAATTGTGCGGACATGCAATGTTGTACCCAAATGAAATTTGCGTCCTTTTCTTCCCACAAATAGAGCTTTCTTTTAATGGTATTTGATTGCCTCTGCGATTTTTATTTTTTGCGATATAAACAGAAAAAGACCGAAAATTTTGAAAAAAAATTATATTTTCTACTTTTTGTTATAAGAAAAATCGAATAAACTCAATTTTAGTCATACATTTAGGCCAAAATGTATTCAGCCACATGTCTTTAGTAAAAAAAATGTCAATAAGCGTATATTTATTGGTTTGCGCAAAAGTTATAGCGTTTACAAACTAGGGTACATTTTCTGAAATTTACACAGCTTTAAATTTATGACTGCCTATCTCATTTCTTGAGGTGCTAAAATGGCAGGGCAGTACAAAACCCCCCCAAATGACCCCATTTTGGAAAGTAGACACCCCAAGGAAATTGCTGAGAGGCATGTTGAGCCCATTGAATATTTTTTTTTTTTGTCCCAAGTGATTGAATAATGACAAAAAAAAATAAAAAATTACAAAAAGTTGTCACTAAATGATATATTGCTCACACATGCCATGGTTATATGTGGAATTGCACCCCAAAATACATTCTGCTGCTTCTCCTGAGTACGGGGATACCACATGTGTGGGACTTTTTAGGAGCCTAGCCACGTACGGGACCCCGGAAACCAAGCACCGCCTTCAGGATTTCTAAGGGCGCAAATTTTTGATTTCACTCCTCACTACCTATCACAGTTTCGAAGGCCATAAAATGCCAAAATAGCACAAAACCCCCCCAAATGACCCCATTTTGGAAAGTAGACACCCCAAGCTATTTACTGAGAGGCATGTTCAGTCCATGGAATATTTTATATTTTGCCACAAGTTGCGGGAATATGACAAACTTTTTTTTTTTTGCACAAAGTTGTCACTAAATGATATATTGCTCACACATGCCATGGGCATATGTGAAATTACACCCCAAAATACATTCTGCTGCTTCTCCTGAGTACGGGGATACCACATGTGTGGGACTTTTTGGGAGCCTAGCCGCGTACGGGACCCCAAAAACCAAGCACCGCCTTCAAGGTTTCTAAGGGCATATATTTTTGATTTCACTCCTCACTACCTATCACAGTTTTGAAGGCCATAAAATGCCAAGATGGCACAAAACCCCCCCAAATGACCCCATTTTGGAAAGTAGACACCCCAAGCTATTTGCTGAGAGGCATGTTGACCCCATTGAATATTTTTTTTTTGTCCCAAATGATTGAATAATGACAAAAAGAAAAAAAAAATGTACAAAAAGTTGTCACTAAATGATATATTGCTCACACATGCCATGGTTATATGTGGAATTGCACCCCAAAATACATTCTGCTGCTTTTCCTGAGTACGGGGATACCACATGTGTGGGACTTTTTGGGAGCCTAGCCGCGTACAGGGCCCCAAAAACCAAGCACCGCCTTCAGGATTTCTAAGGGCGTAAATTTTTGATTTCACTCCTCACTACCTATCACAGTTTCGAAGGCCATAAAATGCCAAAATAGCACAAAACCCCCCCAAATTACCCCATTTTGGAAAGTAGACACCCCAAGCTATTTGCTGAGAGGCATGTTGAGTCCATGGAATATTTTATATTTTGCCACAGGTTGCGGGAATATGACAAACTTTTTTTTTTTGCACAAAGTTGTCACTAAATGATATACTGCTCACACATGCCATGGGCATATGGGAAATTACACCCCAAAATACATTCTGCTGCTTCTCCTGAGTACGGGGATACCACATGTGTGGGACTTTTTGGGAGCCTAGCCGCGTACAGGACCCCAAAAACCAAGCACCGCCTTCAAGGTTTCTAAGGGCATAAATTTTTGATTTCGCTCCTCACTACCTATCACAGTTTTGAAGGCCATAAAATGCCAAGATGGCACAAAACCCCCCCAAATGACCCCATTTTGGAAAGTAGACACCCCAAGCTATTTGCTGAGAGGCATGTTGAGCCCATTGAATATTTTTTTTTTGTCCCAAATGATTGAATAATGACAAAAAGAAAAAAAAAATGTACAAAAAGTTGTCACTAAATGATATATTGCTCACACATGCCATGGTTATATGTGAAATTACACCCCAAAATACATTCTGCTGCTTCTCCTGAGTACGGGGATACCACATGTGTGGGACTTTTTGGGAGCCTAGCCGCGTACGGGACCCCAAAAACCAAGCACCGCCTTCAAGGTTTCTAAGGGCATAAATTTTTGATTTCACTCCTCACTACCTATCACAGTTTTGAAGGCCATAAAATGTCAAAATAGCCCAAAACCCCCACAAATGACCCCATTTTGGAAAGTAGACACCCCAAGATATTTGCTGAGAGGCATGGTGAGTATTTTACAGCTCTCATTTGTTTTTGAAAATTAAGAAAGACATTTTTTTTTCCTTTTTTTTTTCTTTTTTTACATTTTCAAAACTTTGTGACAAAAAGCGAGATCTGCAAAATACTCAACATACCTCTCAGCAAATAGCTTGGGGTGTCTACTTTCCAAAATGGGGTCATTTGGGGGGGTTTTGTGCCATCTGGGCATTCCATGGCCTCCGAAACTGTGATAGGCAGTGAGGAGTGAAATCAAAAATTTACACCCATAGAAATCCTGAAGGCGGTGCTTGGTTTTTGGGTTCCCGTACGCGACTAGGCTCCCAAAAAGTCCCACACATGTGGTATCCCCGTACTCAGGAGAAGCAACAGAATGTATTTTGGGGTGTAATTCCACATATGCCCATGGCATGTTTGAGCAATATATAATTTAGTGACAACTTTTTGTACATTTTTTTTTTGGTCATTATTCAATCACTTGGGACAAAAAAAAAATATTCAATGGGCTCAACATGCCTCTCAGCAAATAGCTTGAGGTGTCTACTTTACAAAATGTGGTCATTTGGGGGGGTTTTGAACTGTCCTGGCATTTTATGCACAACATTAGGAAGCTTATGTCACACATCATCCACTCTTCTAACCACTTGAAGACAAAGCCCTTTCTGACACTTTTTGTTTACATGAAAAAAAAATTTTTTTGCAAGAAAATTATGTTGAACCCCCAAACATTATATATTTTTTTAAAGCAAAGGCCCTACAGATTAAAATAGTGGGTGTTGCATTTTTTTTTCCACACAGTATTTGCGCAGCGATTTTTGAAACGCATTTTTTGGGGGAAAAACACACTTTTTTTATTTTTAATGCACTAAAAAACACTATATTGCCCAAATGTTTGATGAAATAAAAAAGATGATCATAGGCCGAGTACATGGATACCAAACACGACATGCTTTAAAATTGCGCACAAACGCGCAGCGGCGACAAACTACATTCATTTTTAAAAGCATTTAAAAGCCTTTACAGGTTACCACGTTAGATTTACAGAGGAGGTCTACTGCTAAAATGACTGCCCTCGATCTGACCTTCGCGGTGATACCTCACATGCATGATGCAATTGCTGTTTACATATGACGCTAGACCGACGCTTGCGTTCGCCTTTGCGCAAGAGCAGGGGGGGACAGCGGTGCTTTTTTTTTTTTTTTTTTTTTTTTTATTATTTATTTGGCTTTTTTATTTTATTTTTAAACTGTGCCTTCCATATTTTATTTTTTTACCATTTTTATCGTTATCTCAGGGAATGTAAATATCCCCTATGATAGCAATAGGTAGTGACAGGTACTCTTTTTTTGAAAAAAATTGGGGGGTTAGACCCTAGATCTTTCCTCTGCCCTCAAAGCATCTGACCACACCAAGATCGGTGTGATAAAATGCTTTCCCAATTTCCCAATGGCGCTTTTTATATCCGGGGGGGGACATTCCCTCCCACTGCTTGTAAAAGCAGTCTAGAGGCTAATTATCTGCTAGAATTGCTTTTACATGAAAGCCGGCTGCTGGCTGAAAAGAATGATACCAAGATGATACCTAAACCCGCAGGCATCATTCTGGTATAAACATTCAAAGTCCAGCAACATACCAGTACGTTGCTGGTCCTTGTTGGACATGTATTGTAATCTTTTTTTTCATACAGCCTATTGGCTGAACGAAAAAAAGAGATTGATTGGTGGGTATGCCCACCATTAGAATACCTCCCTTCATCCACCCACTTCTAATGATGGGCATATATGCCGAAGCATGGGGGCATCCTCCCGCAAAAAAGTTATGCCGCGTACACACGGTCAAGCCTTCGTCGGAATTTCGACCGTATGTACGCGGCATAAAAGGTTATGCCGCGTACACACGGTCGGACTTTTCCATGGGCAAGCCTCCGTTGGAATTTCGACCGTATATACGCGGCATTAGGAGCAAAATCGCTCCTCCGCCCCTGCTGCCCCCATGCTTCGGCATATATGCTCTTTTTTTTAACTGTGGTGGTGAAATCACCTCCTACAGCGTTGGAGTCACGGCTTTATGTATCGTGGGAGCAAACGCTGTTGCTGTCAAGATAAATAGATCCGTGCTGCAACTGAATGGCGTACCTGCTAAGCAAATGGTGGTTAACATTAAAACAAAGTAACATTACAGTACAACAGTAAGACCTTACCATGCCATACCTGCAAAGCAAATACCAAAACAAAACCTAGTAAAAAATAAAAAAATGTTTTAACGCAACCTGTGCCTAAAATATATACATGCCGAAGCATGGGGGCATCCTCCCGCAAAAAAGTTATGCCGCGTACACACGGTCGGAATTTTCCACGGGCAGGCCTCCGTCGGAATTTCGACCGTATGTACGCGGCATTAGGAGCAAAATCGCTCCTCCGCCCCTGCTGCCCCCATGCTTCGGCATATATGCTCTTTTTTTTAACTGTGGTGGTGAAATCACCTCCTACAGCACTGGAGTCACGGCTTTATGTATCGTGGGAGCAAACGCTGTTGCTGTCAAGATAAATAATTCCGCGCTGCAGTTGAATGGCGCACCTGAAAACAAAAAATTACATACCTGAAAAGCAAGCATGATAAAACATTGCAGAATAGAATACAGTAAAAAAGAGCAGAACAATAGAGAGAAAATAGAGAGAGAGAGAGAACAATAAAACGACAACTATTTTTGGTTTTTTTATTTTATATTTTTTTGTGTTTTGTTTTTTACGTTTTTTTTTTTTCTTTTTTACACTTTTTTTTGTAACTTTACAACTGTAATGGTTCGGGTCTCTCAAAATGTAATGGCATCTTGGGAGACCCTGTGTAAGTGTGTCCTTGTCTGTGAAATGCTGTACCCTACGCTAAAACTTCACTTTTGAGTGGTAGCGTTCAAAACATTCACCTTGGCAAAGACCAGGCTTGTCAGGACAGAGTGGACAAAAACTACGGGTGTCACGCCTAAATCCGCGCTTGCTACAGACACGACATCTTTTTTGGGGGTGGCTTTGGGTAGGGGTACTCGGGAGGACATACGAATAATGCCTCTCATGCAGCCGGCTTACTGCATTTGGTTGGGGATGGTGAGGTGCAGAACCGCCTGGATACAGGAGTTCTGTGACTATCTCATTCTGGAATTTTAGAAGAGATAACGTCCCGCCTGAAGCTCTGTATAGCACATGAGCGTTCAGCAAAGCCAATTGGAATAATGATAGAGACACTTTTTTGTACCAGCGTCTCGCCTTACGGTCAATTAGATACGGCGCCATCAACTGGTCGTTGAGGTCCACCCCTCCCATATTTTGGTTATATTCGTGGACACAGAGGGGTTTCTCCACAACACCAGTCGCCGTACGAATTTGGACTGTCGTGTCTGCATGAAGGGAGGTAAGAAGGAAAACATTCTTATTGTCCCTCCACTTCATAGCGAGCAAGTTATTACACTTCAAGCAGGCTCTCTCCCCCAGCCTAAGACGGGCATCTACAAGCCGCTGGGGAAAGCCCCGGCGATTAGGTCGCACGGTGCCACATGCTCCAATCTGATGATCAAACAAGTGACTAAACAGTGGCACGCTCGTGTAATAATTGTCCACATACAAGTGGTACCCCTTTCCGAATAAGGGTGACACCAAGTTCCACACTATCTTGCCAGCGCTCCCTATGTAATCCGGGCAGTTGACCGACTCAATCTGACTGTCTTTTCCCTCATAAACCGTAAAGTTCACTACATAGCCTGTTGCCCTGTCACAGAACTTGTAGAGCTTGACCCCGTATCTGGCACGCTTGCTGGGAAGGTACTGCTTGAAAGACAAGCGGCCAGAAAATTTAATCAGGGACTCATCAACGCAGACAACTTGATCGGGAGTAAACAAGGCTGCAAAACGTTCGTTGAAGTGGTTTATGAGGGGCCGAATTTTATAGAGCCGGTCGTATTCAGGGTCCCCACGTGGACGACAAAGTTCATTGTCGTTGAAGTGCATGAACCGCAAAATCTGCTCGTATCGTGCCCTGGACATGGAGGCAGAGAACACGGGCATGTGGTCAATTGGGTGCGTGGACCAATAAGCACGCAATGACGGAAATTTATGTGTGCCCATGTTGAGGGAAAGGCCCAGAAAGGTCTTAAATTCGGAAACCGTAATTGGTTTCCAATTTCTGGCAATTTTAGGCAACTGGGGGTTAGCGGCGATAAATTGACCAGCATATAAATTACTCTGGTCCACAATAGATCTATAGAGATCTTCCGTGAAAAACACAGAATAAAAATCAATTGGAATAAAATCAGCTGTTTCCACCTGAATACCGGGTTGGGCAGTGAATGGGGGAAGTACGGGTTCTGCAGAAGTGGTGGGGACCCAATCAGGATAGGCGAATTCTGCAGGAAGGGCAGTATGGGCACGACGGGCCTGCCTTTGTCTTCTTGGTGGCAGCGGGACACTACTTGTGCTTGCCACCTCGCCAGCTTGAACTGCACTTATGGGACTCGCCACGTCACCAAGTGTTACTGCAGTGCTGGATGTACGTCCAGGCTGTACTAGGCCGCTGGTGCTTGCCAGTTCACCAGAAGGAATAGCGGCGCTAGTACTACTCTGCTCCATGATACGAGAGACCTGCGGTTCTTGCTCCTCAACAACCTCAGAAGATCGGGATCGGGTACACCTGACCTTAGCAGGGACCTCAACTTCGTCGTCAGAGCTATCTGACGTGGGGTCGCTGACGTCACTGTCTTCTACGGGAAGATATTCTGAGCCTGAATCTGACAGATACGTGACCTCCTCTTCACTATCTGTCATGCTCAGAATCTCGTAGGCCTCTTTACTAGTGTACCTTCGTCTTGCCATTTTGGGCTCTAAATTTAGGGGTACACTAGTAAGATTCACAGGAAAAAAAGCACCTGACTGTCGTCAGCAAATATATCAAACGCTACAAAAAAACTGTTAGCGATCGCAGGGATCAGGCCTGTCTCTGCGAACGCTGCAGTTATGTGTGTTGTGTTTGGTAAGTGACAGTGATCGATCGATACTGCATTTGGGTGGGCTGGGCTGGGCTGGGCTGGGCGGAGGGGCTAAACGCAGGCGCTAGCAGGTATCTGGGCTGATCCCGCTAACACTGCATTTTTGGGAACCCTAAACCGCTGGGGATGCTAGTATAGATCTGATCAGATACTATACCACTAAGGGGGGTGTATGCTTTGCGCGTGGGTGTTAGCGTTACTGGCACTAACCTAACACTGCCTGGGGCGACGCAGACCCTCTCTGGCGCTAAAACCTAATTGATCTCACCCGCCGGGCGATCAGGGGGGTTAAACCTTTATTGGGTTATATACGGCGGGTGCCCTGATGCTATAAAAACAAACTAATCAACCAGCGTCACCCGTAACCTTTATATGGTGATCACTGGTGAAAGGGTTAACTAGGGGCAATCAGGGGGTTAAAACCTTTATTAGGTTAAATATGGGGGTACCTGACACTATATAAAAACCTGACGGGTAACCTAAATAACTAAATAACTTACTGGCTAACCAGTGACACCAGTGACGCTTATACGGCGATCACTGGTGAAAGGGTTAACTCTAGGGGCAATCAGGGGGTTAAAATAATATATGGGGGTACCTGACACTAATAAAAACCTGCGGCGAACCTAAAAAAAAATAACTGCCTATCTAAAACACCAGCGACACGAATACAGCGATCGGAAAAACAATCGCTTAGTGACGCTGAAGTTAGGGGGTGAAAGGGTTACCTGGGGGGTGATCAAGGGGTTAAACCTTTATTGGGGGGTTAGGGGGCTACCCTGGACCTAAAGGGGCCTAATCCTAACTGCCCTGCAACTTTTTACAATCACAGATGACACTAAATGCAGTGATCAGTAAAATAAATGATCACTGCAATCAGTGACACTGTGATTGGGGGCTTTGGGGTGACCTGGGGGGTGATCTGGGGGTGACTGGGGGGTGATTTGTGTGCCTATGTGTACCTACGTGTCAGTGGACTGTTGGAGCACTAACCTCTGTCTTCTCTCCTCGGCGCCGGGAACGAAAAGACCGCGGCGAGGGAGGTGACATCACTTCCTCCAGCCTGTGTTTACATTTCAGGCAGGAGGAAGCAATTTCATTGGCCGGGAGCGATCGCGAGGGGGGGGGGCGGAATCGAGCGGCCGCCCCCTCATGACTGATCGCTCCCGAACACTTAACGGCCGCTCACTGCAGTGAAGGGGGGTCCGGATGGACCCCCCAACTGCACAAAGGCGATCACGTAGATCTACGTGATTCTGCCTGTCCGTGCCATTCTGCCGACGTAAATCGGCGGTGGGCGGTCGTTAAGTGGTTAATATGTATTGTCATAGTGTCACCCAGTGTTAGTACTTCCGCAACCCGCTCTAAAAGAGCTGATTGGGGTAGTCTGAGGCTGGTTGAATCCCGTCTGATAGGGGAAAACGTCTTGAGGTTGGAGTGTGATGTTTGCAGGGTGCGGATATGTCCGCCAATGGGGGCCCTCTGTGCATTAGCATGGACGATCGTTAAGGAGGGGATATGCTCGCTCTGCAATGACATCATTGGTTATAGGCGGATGCGCGCTCTTGTCTCTGCTGTGTCTGATCAACATTGGTTGGAATTCGTAGCGTGCGTCTGCAGATAGCCTCCCTCCCCCATTCAATAATAGTATAATCTTAATATGCGTTATTCTATGGAATAGCGCAGAATAAGAATTCCTATCAACGGTAACTTTAGCCATCCTACGTTATTGTATTCATTGTATGTATTATTGTATTAAATCCTTTCTTGAGTGGGATTCATGTATGACATCTCCTATTGGAAGGAATGTCCAGGTATTGCCATTTTCCTGTGAGAAAGGGACATCCTGTGAGGTCCCCGCCCATGGGGGATGGGATTGGTTGCTGCAGCCAATCACCTCCTGTGTGAGATCTTTTGAGTTTAATAAAAGCCTATGATTAGGCGTCGGCTAGGCAGTCTATGCTGGAATGGCCTGATGATAAGACCTATGTGTGAGGCTTGCTTCTTGGATGAATGATGGGATGAACGGTGAGTGGAACTTAGACTAAAGACAGCATTATTGCAAAAAGATTAAATCTGATGTGTGCTTAGATAGCACAGGAATTATAGGCTGTGTGCTCTGTAAACAGCAGCCTAGAATTCCACAACAGTCACATCCCCAGTCAACACCAAGTTGCTGAAGTTCCATTCCAGGGCCCAGAATTCACAAGCAAACGGGGGGGTGCTGACTGCAGAGTGGATTTCCAAGACAGCTTATGCCTTTCTGCTGCTCCCTCTGATTCTCAGCTTCCAGCTGAGGCTGTGACGAGGGAAGGTGACAGTTCTGGTGATGATCCCAGATTGGCTGAAGGGGCCTTGGTACCCTCTGCTCATAAGGATGTGTCAAGGGTTGACTCCCTCTGCCTGAAGGTTTAAATCTTCTCCAAAGTCCCATTCATCCAGAATCCGACAGGCTCAGGCTGATGGCCTGGGTCTGGAGGGGCAGAGGCTAATGGATTTTGAATGCTCTGTGAAGATTGTGAATACTCTTACGAAAACAAGAAAGGACAGCGCTAACCATACCTATAGTAGAATATGGCCTAAATTCCCAGTATTATTGCTGATCAAGATTTTATGCTGGACTCTTCAGAAGCCTGTTCTGAAATGCCTACAGGCGTGGCTTGATTTAGGTCTATGCATAAGTATGCTATAGGCACACATTTCAGCTATCTCTGCCTTCACCGGCATAAAGTGGGCATCCAACACTTAATTATACTGTTTTTCAAGATTTGGTCGAAACCTCAAATTGTTTCCGAAATGAAATCTCCCATTGCTGTTGGACATTATTGCATCAGATGCCTTCAATCGCCCTGTGGTACCTCTCACTGAAAACTGCTTTACTGGTGGCAATATCATCAGCCAGAAGAGAGTCAGCATTGGTGGACTTGTGGTTTAAAGAACCCATACTCGCGTACTTCCCAGACAAGGTGGAACTCAAATTTTGTGCCTGAACTGACCTTCAGAGTCCATATCACACAAGAGGTTGTCGTCCTACGTTCCTTTTGGGGAGTACTCAAGAAATTAGCCCATCGGATGTGGGTTAAGCTTTAAAATGTTTAATCAAGGTGACTTCTGTCATCAGGAAGTCGGAGCATCTGTTTGTCATTCCAGGTGGAACACATAATGATTTTACGGCTTCCAGCAAGATTATTGCCTCTTGGTTGGTAAAGCTCATCTCCTTGGCCTACAAGTTGATAGGGTTGGCTGTGCCAGGAGAATCACGGCACTCTTCATTAGAAGGGTCTCGATCTTGAGAGTGGCAGCGAGCCGAGTGTTTGCAGCTATGTGGGCACCAAAATATTCATATTCATGGCTTAATGATAGTTGAGTTTGGCAGAGGCATCCTGGCTTTTTTTGTCAGAATTGAGGAGTGTGTTTTGGTTAGTTAGTTCCCAGCTGTGCTGACATGGAGCTGTCAGGAAAATGGAAAATTGAATTAAAAATATTTACTGTAATTTTCCTTTTCCAACGAGCTCCATGGCAGCACAGATCCCACCCAGCTTAGTAGTACTAGTTACAGAATGCCAAGGCTGAAGGTGTGCTCAAATTTATATGAGTTAAGTCCTGGAGGCATGGGGGGCAGAGCCTATACCCCAGCCGTGCTTCCATGGAGCTTGTCAGGAAAGGAAAATTACGGCAAGTATTTGAATTCAATTTTCCGTTTTATTGTTGTCTTATTTTTCTAATTAAAAGAAATATATTTTTCCCAAAACAATTGCACTTGTAAGACTGCTGCACAAATACAGTGTGACAAAGTATTGCAATGACTGACATTTTATTCTGAAGGGTGTCTGAAAAAAATGATTTTACCTTGTGTAGCGCACCCACCCCAGCCTTTACCTACTTTTCTATTATGTTGGCTCCTTCGCAGGAAAGACGGAGGCACACCGCACCACAAGCCCGTACCCTCCTGGATGTGGAGGTTGAGCAGTGTTAGTTTTCTCGGGCCTGCTTGCAGCCAGTGTTTAGGGGTAGCCAGAAACAAGTCCTTAGTTCTCCCCAGTAAGCAACTGTTCACACCAACTGAAAAGTCCAACTTCTTATTTATTCTTAAGGGCAATAAATAGTCTCTTTGAGAGCAGACAGGTTGAGACAAACACGGGTCAGATAAGGTGGGAGGAGGTCCAGGCACAAACTTAATTCAGGGTTTCTCCTATTCTGATCTGCACGAACAGACTTGGCGCACGGTCCCTGCCACGGACCATGAGGTTGGTCACTGCCACTGACCTGGTGAATAGTTGCAAGTCACTGCCAATGACCTGGTGTGCGTAGAGTCACTGCCACTGTTACATAAAGAACTTCCTTCCTTGAGTAACTTAGACCTTTTTTAGGATAAGAACATCTCTCCGGAGAGTTACCAGAGGCCCCCTCTGTCACCACGACTCTGCGCTGGGTCTTCAGAAAGGGTCACCTCCCTGGCCTCCTCATCCTGGATACGGGTCCCCTTGCAAGGCAGATCCCTGGGAGCCTCAATCCTTAGCGGACCCCAGCCGAAGGCTGCTGGGTTCCGGGCCCTTGCCAAAGTACCTCACCCCAGACTGAAGGTGTCTGGGATGAAACAGCAGCTCCGTCTCCGGGCCTAGGGCACCGAAGACAACCCACACGCACCCAGGCCTAAGGTGCCTGGGCGCGGAACCGATCAGGCCTCCGGGCCTAGGGCACCCGGAGGCGACACACACACACCCAGGCCTAAGGTGCCTGGGCGTGGACGACCGAAGACCCCACTGGAAGATGGCCGCCCCTTTTTATACCCTCTCCCTACAGGCACAGTAGGTTCCCTGCCCTGCCGTACTGCTGCCGAGAGGGGACAAAAAAAGGCACAACCTTGTACTGCGGTTCGACCCGGGCCCATGGCAACAGCGCCACCCATCGGCCCCAGGGAACTGCACACCAGTACTATCTCCCAGGGATAGAAATGGTCCATGAAACCTAACAATTAGTGCATCTGAGCCTAGTTACCACTCAGATGCGCCCCCTAAATATGACACCCCGCTACACTTGTAAACAACAAGTCTCAAAAAGAGGCTCGGGGATAAAGTGGTTAATTACACAGGTTCTGCGGCTGATTAAGGTGGTAATTAAACTCACGTAATGCCTTATCTGTATTAAATTAGCCTCAGAACCTGTGTAATTCATATGTGTTCGGGTTTAAAGGGATGAGGTGGCAACCCTATTAGGGCAGTGAAGGCTGTGGTCAGAGGTCATGCGAAATGGACCCCTGTATACATTCCTCCACCAAAGAAGTCAGTACAGCAGTACAAAGAAAGTACATTTGATCATGTGCGCTCGATCAGCTGAATAAAGAGAGAGTGGTTAATTAGAACTCTCTTTCACATCGAGTTCGAGTGTAGGGATACATTTGTGGTACAAGGACAGTTGAAGTGTTCTTAGATAAGCTGACTGTGGCTGGCTGCCAGCTTGTGACAGGCTAGAAGTAACTCTGCAGAAGGCAAAGACAGAAGGAGAGCAGTGCAGCATTATTAAGACATTTTATTCCATAAAAGACAATTGGCAACTCACAAGATGTACGAGATGTCAGCGCATGTGGGATTAATAATGTGGTTCATCTGCTCATGGGAAAGACGATTTTCTCGCTGGTGAAGAGGCAGCTGATGGGTCCAGGGGCCGCAACGTTTCCCAGTGCTTCCAGACACTCAGAATGTCTTACAGACAGCAGTGTACGTCACTTCCAGTTGGAGACAGAGCAGGGAGGAGCGCGCATTCGGAGCATGCGTGCTCCTTCATCAGGCTATGACTGTGGCCATTTAGGAGGAGGTATATATACAGTAGTCTGTGGTGGCCAGTTGGTGGTGGTAACTAATCTAGCGTTACCTTGGCAACCTTTCAAGGTGGTAATAAGTGGATCACGGAGCACTGGAGTGTCAGATTAACTAGTTAGATACCATCAAGGTAATCTAATAGTTTTTATCAGAACTGCTATTGTGTACTGGATGGTTGCGAATGAAACAAGGGTTTACAATTATGGAATAGAAACAATGAACCAATCAGTGAGTATCGAGACAATGATTATGGGCAATATATATGTATATAAAAGGTGGAGATAAAAATAAACTAAATATAAGTGTAGCAGGTGTCAAATTTAGAGAGGCGTATCTGGGCCATAGATGGCCCAGATACATTGATTTTTGGGATTTATGGACACTTTGGATTGTGGGAGGTATGAATGGTGTCATGTTCCCTGCGGTCCCTAGGTGGTGCTGTCACTTGGGACCGGGGTTGAACCGCCATTCTAGCGCCGTGCCCTTTGTGTCCTCTCGCGGCAGTAGTACAGCGGGGCGGGGAACCCGCTGTGCCTGCTGGGAGAGGATATAAGGAGGGCGGACATCTTGCGCACGAGATCCATTCCCCAGGCACCTTCAGCCTGGGGGCTGCTGCGGTTCATCTGTGCCCAGGCGCCCTTGGCCTGGGCACGTGGAGTCGAGTTCCATCCCAGGCACCTTCAGCCTGGGGTGAGGTATTTTGCAAGGAGGGCTGGGGCCCAGTACCCTCGACTGGGTCCCGCAAGGGAGAAGCATTCCTAAGGTGCCTCCGGTATTGGGTGCCTGAATCCAGGGCGTAAGGGACCGGAGACGTGACCCTCCCTTAGAGCCGGTGCAGCATTTGGCCGGTGCCGGTGTGTACCTCTGGTGACCGTCCGGATGAATGTCTTTCCCTGACAGGGGTCGTTTGTCCTAACGGAGGTATTTCATGTTCTTATGGTCTGTGGCAGAGACCCATCTTCATCAGGTCAGTGGCAGGCCTCCTCTAAGGCCTGTGGCAGGGGCCTCAACGTTCACCCAGGTCAGTGGCAGGGACCAAATTCACAGTCGGTGGCAGCGACTGTGCGCCAAGCCTGTTTGCACTAAACGGAACAGGAGAGACTTTATTCATTGAGTGTGCCTGGACCTACTCTTTCCCACACCCTGTCTGTTCTTTTAAAGTTCAACCAGCCTACCTATTGATCAAAGCAAATAAAACAGTGTTGGACTTTTTATGGTGTGGAACTCGTGTTACTGTCTGTGACAGTGACAATCATCCTCCATAGGAGAAGCTGAGGATCCAGCCTAAAACGCAGACCCGAAGATAAACGGTTTAGCTCATATCTCTGCATACTACATCAGAGAGCCGAGCTGGTGGTGTACATCTTCCCCCTTCTCCCAGATACCCCGAGATGAGTCATACAGCCATAAAGAGAGGGGAGAAGGCGGGTGAGGGCGCTACATAAGGATGAAAACAATAAATGATGAACTGGAAATTAAAATTAAGATAAAAAAATATATATACAGTGGGGAAAACAAGTATTTGATACACTGCCGATTTTACAGGTTTTCCTACTTACAAAGCATGTAGAGGTCTGTCATTTTTATCATAGGTACTCTTCAACTGTGAGAGACGGAATCTAAAACAAAAATCCAGAAAATCACATTGTATGATTTTTAAATAATTAATTTGCATTTTATTGCATGACATAAGTATTTGATCACCTACCAACCAGTAAGAATTCCAGCTCTCACAGACCTGTTATTTTTTCCTTAACCACTTGCCGCCCGCCCTATAACAGATTGACGGCAGCAAAGTGGTTTCAAAATCCTGACTGGACGTCATATGACGTCCTCAGGATTTTGAGCCGCTGCGCGCCCCCGGGGGCGCGCATCGCGGCGATCGTTGCTGCGGGATGTTAGTCTGACACCCCGCAACACCGATCTAGGTAAAGAGTCTCCGACTGAGACTCTTTACCACGTGATCAGCCGTGTCCAATTACGGCTGATCACGATGTAAACAGGAAAAGCCGGTCATCGGCTTTTCCTCACTCGCGTCTGTCAGACGCGAGTAGAGGCGAGCCGATCGGCTGCTCCTCTGACAGGGGCGGTTTGTGCTGATCCATTATCAGCGCAGCCCCCCCGAGGATGCCCACACTGGACCACCAGGGATGCCACTAGACCACCGGGGATGCCACCTATAGGTATTCCACACTAGACCACCAGGGATGCTAATTATATACAAGTAATGGATGCCAATCAGTGCCCACAATGGATGCCAATCAGTGCCCACAATGGGCACCACTGATTGGCAGGCATTATTGTTTGGCACTGATTGGCATCCATTAGTACAATACAGTGCCACCTATCAGTGCCCATCCGTGCCACCTATCAGTGCTCATCCATGCCGCCTATCAGTGCCCATCTGTGCCCATCCGTGCCGCCTATCTGTGCCCATCCGTGCCGCCTATCTGTGCCCATCCGTGCCGCCCATCTGTGCCCATCCGTGCCGCCCATCGTTGCCCATCCGTGCCGCCTATCGTTGCCCATCCGTGCCACCTCATCGGTGCCCATCCGTGCCGCTTTATCCATGCCCGTCAGTGCCGTCCCATCAGTGAAGGAGAAAACTTACTTATTTACAAAGGTTTGTAACTGAAACAAAAAAACCTTTTTTTTTTCAAAATTTTTGGTCTTTTTTTTTTTTTTTTTAGCAGAAAATAAAAATCGCAGAGGTGATCAAATACCACCAAAAGAAAGCTCTATTTGTGGGAACAAAATGATAAAAATTTAGTTTGGGTACAGTGTAGCATGACTGCGCAATTGTCATTCAAAGTGCAAGAGCACAGAAAGCTGAAAATTGGTCTGGGCAGGAAGGTGTATAAATGCCCAGTATGGAAGTGGTTAAGGAGCCCTCCTGTTCTCCACTCATTACCTGTATTAACTGCACCTGTTTGAACTCATTACCTGTATAAAAGACACCTGTCTGCACACTCAAACAGACTCCAACCTCTCCACAGTGGCCAAGACCAGAGAGTTGTGTAAGAACATCAGGGATAAAATTGTAGACCTGCACAAGCCTGGGATGGGCTACAGGACAATAGGCAAGCAGCTTGGTGAGAAGGCAACAACTGTTGGTGCAATTATTAGAAAATGGAAGAAGTTCAAGATGACGGTCAATCTCCCTCAGTCTGGGGCTCCATGCATGATCTCACCTCGTCGGGCAGAAGGATGAGGATGAGTACAAACCCAAGAAAACCATCCCAACCATGAAGCATGGAGGTGGAAACATCATTCTTTGGGGATGCTTTTCTGAAAAGGACAGGATGAATGCACCGTATTGAGGGGAGCATGGATGGGGCCATGTATCGCGAGATCTTGGCCAACAACCTCCTTCCCTCAGTAAGAACATTGAAGATGGGTCGTGGTTGGGTCTTCCAGCATGACAACGACCTGAAACACACAGCCAGGGCAACTAAGGAGTGGCACCGTAAGAAGGATCTCAAGGTCCTGGAGTGGCCTAGCCAGTCTCCAGACCTGAACCCAAAAGAAAATCTTTGGGGGGATCTGAAAGTCCGTATTGCCCAGCGACAGCCCCGAAACCTGAAGGATCTGGAGAAGCTCTGTATGGAGGAGTGGGCCAAAATCCCTGCTGTAGTGTGTGCAAACCTGGTCAAGAACTACAGGAAAAACGTATGATCTCTGTAATTGCAAACAAAGGTTTCTGTACCAAATATTAAGTTCAGATTTTCTGATGTATCAAATACTTATGTCATGCAATAAAAGGCAAAATAATAACTTAAAAATCACACAATGTGATTTTCTGGATTTTTGTTTTAGATTACGTCGCTCACAGTTGAAGAGTATCTATGATAAGAATTACAGACCTCTACATGCTTTGTAAGTAGGAAAACCTGCAAAATCGGCAGTGTATCAGATACTTGTTCTCCCCACTGTGTGTATGTGTATGTGTATATGTGTATATATATATATATATATATATATATATATGTATATATATATATATATATATATATATATATAAAAAAAGATAAAAATTGTTTTAAATGTTGAATATAGTTACATGAAATGGATTTGGACAGAGAGAGGGATAAGGGAGAGGGGGGAAAGGAGGAGGAAATTAGGAAGGTGGAAGAGGAAATCGAGAGGATGGGAAAAAAATAATGAATGGGGGGGGAGGAAGGGGTCATTAGGAAATACCCAATAATTTCCCAGCAGCCGAACGCTTTAGGCGCCTTTGCGCAAGGGAATCCTACTTGATATACTGATTAGATACCTTTGTGCCGGGTGGGCTGAATGAGGAACTAAAAAGTAACCCTTTACTTTAAATATTTGTCTAGATTAACACCAATTAACTTTTAATCCCTCACCCCATTCTTTCTTGTATGAATGTGTACTCCTATTTATATTTACACAACATTTCTCCCTGGTATAAACATGCACCATCATATATATTATGATTGCCTTATTATAATCCTTCATTTGTTTTGGTTAATAACCTTCATCATCAATAATTTTTAGGCATAAGGACCCTTGTCTTATTCCTCCTCTTGATATCCTCCAATAGCAAATACCCAATGTACCTTACCCCCCCATTGTCAAATTGGTCATCCTCTATTCTTTCACTTAATTTCCCTAGTGACCCCTGCACCCATTCTTTCTTTTTTTTCCCCATCCTCTCGGTCCCCCCCCCCCCCCCCACCTTTCACATTCCTAATTTTCTCCTCTTTCCCCTTGTCCCTCTCTCTGTCCAAATCCATTCCATGTAACTATATTCCACATTTATAATCTTCATTTAGATTTATTTTTATCTCCACCTTTATATACATTTATATTGCCCATAATCATTGTCTCGATACTCACTGATTGGTTCATCGTTTCTAATCATAATGGTAAAGCCTTGTTTCATTCGCAACCATCCAGTACACAATAATTTTTATCAGAATTGCTATTAGATTACCTTGATGGTATCCAACTAGTTAATCTGACACTCCAGTGCCCCGTGATCCACTAATTACCACCTTGAAAGGTTGCCAAGGTAAGGCCTGATTAGTCCTGGCCACAATATATACCTCCTCCAAAATGGCCACAGTCATAGCCTGATGAAGGAGCATGCGTGCTCAAAACGCACGCTCCTCCCCAACCAGAAGTGACGTACATCACTGTCTGTGAGCCGTCCTGAGTGTCTGGAAGCGCTGGGAACCACCAGTATCCCTGGACCCATCAGCTGCCTCTTCACCAGTGAGAAGATTTTCCACGAGCGGATGAACCACATTATTAATCCCACATGCGCTGACATCTCATACATCTTTTGAGTTAACAATTGTCTTTTATGGAATAAAATGTCTTAATAATGCTGCACTTAGATGGCGCTGCTCTCCTTCCGAGCAGTACAGACTTTCTGGCCACAAAAAAATGAGGGAGACTATTTAAGAACTGTTGAGTAGGGATCCTCAGACCTGCTGAAAATCCTTTCTCGTCTCCAGTGTTCCCAGTAAAGAATAAACGAGGTCAAGGAAAAAACCAAGCTTACTTACCGACCAGCCCGCAGGACAACCGAATCAACCTGTCTGTCTAACAGTATACGTTAAAAACAGGGGTTTAGTAACTACAGATACCAGGGTGCCTTGGCGAGGCTCTGTTGCTTATGCATGCATTTGCAAATGCGTGTAGACCAAACACCTGTTTTTAACGCATACTATTAGACAGGTTGATGCGGTTGTCTGTGGGTTGGTCGGTAAGAAAGCAGGTTTATTCCTTGGCCTTGTTTATACCATGTGTTGCCCTCCAATGCTGCTTACTGTAATGGCCAGTGGCTCCCTTTTTGTTTCCCAGTAAAGAAACCTGATGGGACATATAGAATGAGTGTGAATTACAGCGGTCTAAACAAAGTGGCACCTCCATTGAAGTCAGCTGTACCCGATTACAATCTCAATTGTTGAGAAAATTGCTAAAGAGGCAGGAGAATATCACGCTGTGATATACCTGGCTAATGCTTTCTTTTCGATTTTGATAGACCCAGAGAGTCAGGACCAGTTTGCCTTTGTGTGGGATGGCCGCCAGTACACTTTGACTGTCCATTCACAAGGCTATCTTTATTCTCCAACGATTTGTCATGGACTGATTGCCCGAGATTTAAGTACCCTGAATTTGAAAGTTGCTGTGTTTCACGACATTAATGACATCATGATCTCTGGGACAACAGAAGATGTAACTAAAGCACTGCACCTGCTGATACAGCACATGGAGAAGAGAGCGTGGGCTATCAACAGAGACAAAGTCCAAGGACTGGGCCACAGAGGAAAATGCCAGAGACAGTTGTGCAAACTATCCAGTCACTGTTGCCCCCTACTACCAAAAAGGAGGCACAGAAGTTCATTGGAGTTGTGGGATTCTGGACATCGTTTATCCCACATCTTGGACTGATTCTGAGGCCTATATGTCACCAGGAAAAAGACTGAAAGCCTCGTACACACGGCCGATTTTCTCGTCGTTAAAAACACGTTGTTTTTTTCGACGAGATTCTTGTTAACCTTGACGATTTTCTAGTCAAGCTTTCCATGCGTACACACTGACATTTCCCAATTTCCTCGTTGTTCTCCGCGGTCACGTCCATCACGTACGACGGCACTATAAAGGGGAAGATCGATTTCCCTGGCGCCACCCCTTGGGCTGCTTTTGCTGATCTCGTGTTACCGCGTGTGAAGTAAAAGTTTAGTAAGAGACGATTCGCGCTTTTCAGTCTTTGTGCTTTTCAGTTTGTTTTCTGAGGTTCAGTTTGTGCTTGTGGGTTCGTATCTTGTCTTTCAGGGCGTCTAGGCAGGTCGTATCTATTTTACAGTGCGTTCTTGCCCGTTCGTTACTGATTTTCAGTTCGTTATTCATAGGCCTTGCTGTTCTAAAGTGCGTTCTGTTCTGTACGTTCTGATCAGACGACCGTTTCCTAGCCATGTCGCCTGGACGTTCTCGTCGTCGAGTTCGTGCTGTGCGTGCGCTTGGTGTTGGTCTGCTTGTTTTGGACCAAGACCAGTCCATGAACGGGGTGAGGAGGAGTTCATGGACCAAGAAATGGTTGCTCCAGCGGGACCAATTCTGCCATATGCCTCTGCTGCGGGAGATCGTCGAGAATAATCCTGAGGACTACAGGAATTTTCTGCGGATGTCTGACCCCGTTTTTCAGGAACTGTTGGCTTTGGTGTCCCCCTATATTACCAGGAAGGACACCGTTATACGGGAAGCCATCAGTGCTGTGCAGAGGCTCATCGCCACGTTACGTTACCTGGCGACAGGGAGAAGTCTGCAGGACTTGAAGTTCACGACAGGACCCCCCCCCCCCAGGCTCTGGGCCTCATAATCCCAGACACCTGTTCTGCCATCATCCAAGTCCTGCAGGAGGACTATATTAGGGTAAGTTTTCTCCATTAACATCACATTTTATGTATTTCATGTATGCTAATGTATTGTATTTCTTTCATCCTTCCCTAATTACCATGATTGTAATATGCTGAGAATGTCCCCTTTGTCCTCATGCATGCTGGAAGCTTTAAAATGCCCCTTTTTGCTCCTCCATGCATATTTCCCTTCACTAACCTTTCCAGCAGGGGCGACTGCTGCTCTAAATGTTTGGGGGTTCCATCCCCAATTTAGGAACTAAACTTCCTCCTTTTTTGCTACTGTGCCTATTAAACGCCCCCAGTTGCCCCCTCCAATGCAGCCATTTTGCCCCCTCCAATGCAGCCATTTTGCCCCCTCCAATGCAGCCATTTTGACCCCTCCAATGCAGCCATTTTGCCCCCTCCAATGCAGCCATTTTGCCCCCTCCAATGCAGCCATTTTGCCCCCTCCAATGCAGCCATTTTGCCCCATCCAATGCAGCCAGTTCCCCCCCAGCCCTGCACTTACCTTCTTCTGGTCCGCGCCATCCTTCTTCTGTCCTTGATGTCTTCTCCTGCCCTTGATGTTGCATCAGCCAATCATGTTACCGTTAAACAGACTTGGTGAACATGATTGGCAGAGCAGCCATATTTTACTATTTGGAAGCCAATTACATCCCTCAGGCTGTAATTTGCAAGCCTATTTGCCTCCCTGTTTCTGATATGCAATTTTCACCCCATAAATGCCGCAGTTCTTTATATGTCGGTCGCTTAACAGGGGGCCATCCACCTGAATAGTGGGCGGCATTGACAATACATAGGCTACTGCAACGCATGAACCTATGTATTGTTCGGAGTGACGGGCGCAGGAGAGAGGGGGCAGTGCTCCAGCGCCCACTCTGGACGCACCGCCACTGCAATGCTATCCTGTGGCCAAACACATCTACCCCCCCAAAATATTTTAAGAATGGACCATCAGAGGGGGTGATGAATATGAAACATGAGCCTTCCATTATACTTCTTAAAAACACCTTAAACAGAGAATTTGATTGATGTTGATTGATGTTGGCCTCTAATGTATTTTCTTATAATCTGCTTGTAATGTTCTATTTTTAAATTCGAATTTTTTTTCATCTTGTTTGACTCCCCAGCTTCCTTCCACGCCACAGAAATGGCAGACTGTGGCATCGGAGTTTGCCACGCGGTGGGACTTCCCCAACTGCGGTGGTGCCATAGACGGGAAGCACGTCCGCATCGTGCCGCCACCCCGTTCTGGGTCCTACTACTTCAACTACGAGGGGTTTCATAGCATTGTGCTGATGGTGGTGGTGTCAGCACGGTATGAATTCCTCTATGTTGATGTAGGGAAGAATGGCCGGATGTCCGATGGGGGATCCTTCATCCAGACGGAGTTTGCCCTCCGTCTCCAGAGTGACGACCTTGCATTGCCACCGGATGCAGGGAATGTTGAAGGACTCCCCTTTGTTTTTTTGGCTGATGAAGCCTTCGGACTCGGACCGCACCTCCAGAGGCCTTTTCCACAGAGGACCCTGACCCCAGAGAAGAGGGTGTTCAACTACCGGCTGGCCAGGGCCCGAAGAGTCGTTGAAAATTCCTTCGGCATAATGGCCAGCCAGTTCCGCCTTTTTATGACTCCCATCCACTTGGCGGAGTACAAAATAAACGATGTAGTTTTATGCTGCTGTGTGCTCCATAACTTTCTCAGCAGAAAATCAACTTCTTATATGGCCTCAGTATTGCCGGAGGCAGGACTTTCCTCTGGCAATCGCCTGCCGGGCCTCGAATCTGCCCGTCCTGGCTTGCCCCCCAAAATGCCCGTGAGGTTCGTGAGAAGTATCTGGAATATTTCACGGGTAGGGGGGCAATTCCTATGCCAGGCCATGTGTAAAGATGCATGGAGAACGAACTCAATAAAAACCTGATATAATCTTTTAACTTTTGTTTTTTCATGTCTCTTAGTTTGTCTTAGTGCATTTGTAGTGCCAAGTGTATTTTCCTTTAGTAAATACCAACCATTTCACTATGTAACCCCACAAAAAAATAAAATAAAGTTAGAGCGTATTTGAAAAAGAAGCTACACGTTGTTTGTGTTCAAACATTTTACTCTGTGCACATTCACACACATTGTAATATTTTTTTTTGGGGGATTTTGGCTGGCCACAAACCGGCAATTTTTTTATTATGAAAATAGAAAACCATCAGTTGCAAAAAGTACAACATTGGATACCTCTGAGCAATATGAGGCATTCACGTACACAAACTATGTCTCTATGTGCCCGTCCTAATATGGGGTCTTGCTACCCCTTGCCCAGCCAAAAATTGAATATGCACACATTTAGTAGTATTTTCCAATAGGGAATTTAAACTCCTTATCCCTATTGTCAACATGTGCTATCTGCCATCAGGGGTAATCAATGGACGTGTTTTGTGGGTGCAACCCCTTCTTCAGTTCACCTACTTTAGATACGAGGAAGGGGTTGCACCCACAAAAGCCGTACATGGATATCCCCTGATGGCAGATGGCACATGTTGACACACTGTGTGCATATTCAATTTTTGGCTGGTTTGATTGTCAAAAAGATAATAAAAAGGGGGAAGAACAATCATTAAACAAAAATTGGGGTTTTGATGCCTTATTCAATTCTCTCCAAAACATAGAGAATGTCTTTAAATGTTTGATCCATCACATGAATTCTTTGCTTAATTCTGTCCAGTTCTGTGCTACATTCCATCACTTGCTGTATGATTTGGAGGGCACTGTCAGCAGAGAAACGTGTACTATCCTTCACCACAACATTTACATCCCCTAAAAACAAAATACAAAAGGTATTATAACTCTGCAGGCCTACATCTCTTACCTGAAGCTGTGGTGACAGATACTGACCTGTTGTGGTGACCAGTTCCACCACCTCATCCACCACTCCTTCCTGCACTTCTCCTTCCTCCACCTCTTCAACTTCCTCAACACCCTCAGGTTGTGGGTCTTTGGGAGTTTGGGGTTGTTTCGAAGCTGTGGGGTTCCTGTGCTCCCTGGAGTGTTCTCCTCCCAGTCTTCTCTCCCCTATGAGAAGCAAACCAAAGGTCTAGTTATCACACAGAAATTCTCTATGAAAAATGAAAACAGGCTAAATTGCTTGAAAGTGGGGTACAAGTGTGTGTTTGTGCGGAATTTAAACATGAATGCAATATATATGTCCAAGAATCGGTTTAGTATTCACCTTTGGCTGTCAATTTTCAGACATGGAGGCAGCACAAAAATTCACTGATGCACCTGTGTAGGACACCCCAAAAAGGTGGTTTTTGTGGGCCACACTATAGTGCTCCAAAGTACAGATGTGGAAGCAGCTGCTGAGTGTCCTCTCATTTACACTGATTAAAGTTTGCATTTCATTCTCTTTACAAACACATCATCTAGCCAACAATTTAAAAAAATCAGGCAGATGTCTAATTACATTTGAGGCTGAAAAATAACCAAAAAAAGAGGAGAGTGGCCAAACGATGTGTCTGTAACGAACGATTACTGTGCCAAACCAAGTTCAAACTATGACATTTTGGAAGGGAGTACAATAGGAAAAAAAAATGGAGCAACATGGAAGTTGAGAAATAAATTAATAGCATAAAAGTGAAAAATTTACTTACTTTTTGCTAGCATTCTCTTAATGCTCCTTAACTGCTCCGGCTCCCTCAGTTTGAGGTCTGACCACCTCTTTCTGAGCTGCTCATTTGATCGTTTCACCCCGAAATTCTTCTTCAGACTCTTCACGACTTTCTTCATGATTTTGGCCTTCCTTCGATTAGGTTGTCTATACGGCCCATGCTTTGCGTCATAATCCGACTTTAGCAATATGTCCACCATCTCCGCATAAGACATATTAGATGCCTTGAATCTCCTCCCTGGTCGTGACGTTTCCTCAGTCTCCGGGCTTGTCTCCTCCTCGTTATTTGAGGAATTAGCAGACACCTGCTGTAAATCCGCCATATCTGTCTGCGCGCCGAAAGAGAAGGGGCGGGGAAAAGATGTTAGTTAGAACGTCATGGGCGGGCGACGTGTGCGTAGTTTGACGCATGCGTGGTGTATATATAGCAAACACACATGTGACTATACTACGTTCGGTGTGCGGAGAGAGGAGTTCAAGTGATGGACGTGCGAACGAAGGTATGTGATTTTGTGACTTTGAACAATTGTTGGCCTATACGGTCTTGAGAATGTTGGAGGATATATATGGTGAATAAGATTTTAAGGAGGTTAGACTGTGTGCCTCACATTAGTTATATATTTTTTTTTAACTTGCAGAGACAATATGAATGTCTTTATTAGCGACAAAGAATTCCTGGCGGAATTTATAGACTGGGTAAGGGAGCTGCCCGCTCTGTGGGAGACCAAAAACCCCATACATAAAAAAAAGGGGTGAGAAAAGCAGCGCTGGAGACCCTGCTCCCATTTGTGCATACCAAGGTGCCCACAGCCACAGCAAAACAGGTGGACACTAAAATTGGGAGCTTGAGAGGCACATACAGGACTGAACGCTCTAAGGTCCTGGCTTCTCAGAGGTCAGGAGCAGCAGCAGATGATGTTTTTGTCCCGAATTTGTGGTACTACAGCAGGATGTCCTTTCTGGATGACCACATTGAGGCAAGGCCATCACTCTCCACTCTTCCCCCCAGACTTCCCTGCAGCCAACCTGAGCCTTCTCTGGAGCAAAAGGAGGCAGCCATCCTGGATGAACCGGATTTGGCCATCTGGAGCCAGGTATAGTATTTAGAAAAAATGTATTGGGATAAACTTAATGTTTGACAAATATGTCAAGATGACAAACAAACTATTTTGGGTTCCACAAGTGAAATCAAGATCTCTAGACATTAGTCTGGCCTAAATTGGGTGCAAAATAGTCAATCTGATGTAGTTGTAAATTTGTAAAAATGTTTTCTGGATTTACATTCTAATTGCTTCAAACATGAGCTGAAAGTTGGATGAAAACAATAAACCAACATATTAAACTATGTCCCTTTTTCATACACAGGATGAAATCAGCCAGGAGGAGGGTCTGGAAACTGTCAGGCAGGAGGAGGCAGGGCCCAGTGGCAGCCAGGAGGTGGCAGGGCCCAGGGGCAGCCAGGAGGTGGCAGGGCCCAGTGGCAGGCAGGAGGTGGCAGGGCCCAGAGGCAGGCAGGAGGTGGCCGGCCAAAGGAGAAGCACAACATCACAGGTGCCTCCCATCCGACTTCCCAAAAGAAGCAGGAGGGACAGGACCACCAGTGAGGCAGCAATGGCCCTTATTCGAGAGGCCCATGCCACCCTCCAGGACCAGGAGCCCACATCCCCTGAAGAGGCCATTGCCGGCCTAGTGGAGGCAAAGTTCAAGGTGATGAGCATGGAGCAACGCCTCCTATGCGAGCCCGTGCTCATCACCTTGCTGAACAAGGGGGTGATGGAAAGAATTACCCCCAATACCGCAATTTGTGAGGTGGCACAACTCTCACAACCTCAACCTCCTCCTCTACCTCCACCTTGTTCTTCTGCCCCACCCCCTTCTCCTTAACCTCCACCTTCTTCTTCTGCGCCACCCCCTTCTCCTCCACCTCCTCCTCCACCTCCACCTTGTTCTTCTGCCCCGCCCCCTTCTCCTCCACCTCCACCTTCTTCTTCTGCACCACCCCCTTCTCCTCCACCTCCTCCTCCTCCTGACAGGATTACCCCTCCAGTGGCCCAGCCTCCAGTCACACGAAGAAGGAAGGCTGCAGAGAAGGCTTCAGGGCAGGTTGCAGGGAAGGTTGCCAGGAAGACGAGGAAGTGATGGCCTTGCTTCATTGTGGTCGGACAGAAGGCAGCCTGTTGCAGTACCACACACTTGGGACATATATAGCACCTGCTGCTGTTCCTGACCTCTGGGAGGCCAGGATCAGATTGTGCTCAGAACTTTTGGCCTTCTCAAGCTCCCAATTTTAGTGTCCACACAGGGTTGATGTTTGCTCTGGGGTCCCTGGGATGCACAAATGGCAGCAGGTTCTCCAGCGCTGCCTTCTCTTTATTTTGTTTCAAACATGAATAAATGTTATTTTTGTTTAAGTTCATACTTGATTATGTTTATTTTTAAAAAAAATTAATTTAGCTTTGGAGTAAGCAGATACATTTGACAGCCAAAAAAAGGGACAGATAACAACCCCCAAAAAAAGAATTAAAATATATTTTTGAAAATAGAGGGTGTAAAATTTACCAAAAATATAATAAAATTTTCAATGGGAGATCACTATCAAAACATTGGCAAATTACTATTAACATCTGTTTGAAAAATATAAAACAGTAAAATATTCAGAAGATCTTGCACGATATAATACACATATATCTTCTGAAGAGCAGCATGAAAAAGGTTAAAAAAAAGATAGTCATAACTCTGTGTGAATATCAGCAGCAAAAGAAGTTCATTCGTTTTGATTAATGTAACATTCTAAAGAAGATTTCAATGCACAACATTTAAACGATGCAATAATTTAGAGCGTGACGAATGTGCTATCTCCATTACGAAGGCTTGATTTAGCAGAAGATGCTCTCCCGTCTCATACTTGCTTCTGAGCATGCGCGCTTTTGGAAGAGTCGTAAAAGCATACACACGAACCATTTTCTCGTCACAAAACAGGCCGACGAGGAAATCTTGAATCCTGACGAGAAAATAGAGAGCAGGTTCTCTATTTTCTCGTCGATATTCACGGCAGTTTTCTCGTCGTAAAACCATACACACAAACGGTTTTCTCGAGAAAAAAGCTCTCGCGGCACTTTTCTTGCCGGTTTTGGACGAGAAACTTGGTCGTTTGTACGAGGCTTGAGTTCTCATGGGGTTCGGCGCAGCAGACTGCATTCTTTGCTGCTAAAGAAGCCATTTTTCAGCATCAAGGATTGGGACCTGTAAGACAAGGAGTATCATTTTAGCTGGATATAATGGAGCAGGATGGTACCATATCTTGAAGTCTGTGGCAGCCAAACCAAAATAAAGGACTGAGCGCAATACCCATTGGATTTTGGTCTAAACAACTGACGGGGGCACAGAAGAGATACACGCCCCTAGAGAAGTACCTGTTTGGAGCCTACACAGCACTTCAACATGTAGAGACCATTACAGGAAAGGACAGTCACCCTCCATACTGCACTGCCAAATGCAGGGTGGATGAGATAATGGACTGACCACTAGGGCAGCAGTAGACCAGATACTGATGAAATGGAAGTGGTACCTTCAATAAAGAGGGTGTATTGCAGCTAGGGATGTCAGAGACATTTCAAAACAGTTGGCAGGGTTTGTTACTTTCACCAGCACCCAGCCAGAAGAAGAAATTCCTGTGCTGCAGTCATCTCCCATTCAAAAGGCTCCACCCTTAGAGTCTCTGTCAGAAGACATAAAGGAGTCCGTGTGGTTCAGCCATAGTAACCTCTAGGTATGGGCTGGATGTTTGAGTCAAACATCAGCTGTTTGGAGAACAAACAAACATATGGGGTGTTTGCGGCAAATTCGCCTGCCGCGGAGCTGCCGATTGGCCAAAGCATGCACCTGACCTGCATGGTTTGGCCAATCACAGCGCAATGTGCTGTGAGAGCTATGATTAGCCAAAGGCAGGGTGCCTTTGGCCAATCATGGCTCATGGGCTAAGTCCATGCCCCACACTAAATAAGGCTGCTGCAGCGGCCGTATATAGTAAATGAATGGAGAGTAGGCAGGTAGTGTACATTCAGTCAGTGTACAGATTTTATATATATATATATATATATATACATATATATATATATATATATATATATATATATTTACAGTAGCGAGTATATAGTGCAGTCCATGTAGTGTACTGTATATTACAGTATCTCACAAAAGTGACTTCCCCCCCTCACATTTTTATAAATATTTTATTATCTCTTTTCCTGTGACAACACTGAAGAAATTAGTAGTGAGTGTACAGCTTGTACAACAGTGTAAATTTGCTGCCCCCTCAAAATAACTCACACTTTTACACACTCACGCCATTAATGTCTAAACCACTGGCAACAAATGTAAGTACACCCCCAAGGGAAAATGTCCAAATTGGGGCCAATTAGCCATTTTTCCTCCCCAGTGTCATGTCACTCATTAGTGTTACAAGGTCTCAGGTGTGAATGTGGAGTAGGTGTGTTAAATTTGGTGTTATTACTCTCACTCTCTCATACTGGTCACTGGAAGTTCAACATGGCACCTCATGGCAAAGAACTCTGAGGAGCTGAAAAAAGAATTGTTGCTCTACATTAGTGATGAGCCGAACACCCCCGGGTTCGGTTCGCACCAGAACCCGCGAACGGACCGAAAGTTCGTACGAACATTAGAACCCTATTAAATACAATGGATGCGAACGTTCGAATTCTAAAGTGCTAATTATAACGACTATTATGCATGTTATTGTCCTAAAAAGGGTTTGGGAACCCGGGTTCTGCACCAGGGGACATGTATCAATGCAAAAAGAAGTTTTAAAAACGGTCGTTTTTCGGGAGCAGTCATTTTAATGATGCATAAAGTGAAAAAAAAAAGTCAAATATTCCTTTAAATATCGTACCTGGGGGGTGTCTAAAGTATGCCTGTGAAGTGCCACGTGTTTCCCGTGTTTAGAACTGTCCCTGCACAAAATGACACTTCTAAAGGAAAAAAAAGCCATTTAAAACTGCTTGCGGCTTTAATGTAATGTCTGGTCCCGGTAATATGGATGAAAATCTTTAAGAAAAATGGCATAGCTACCCCATGACCCCCCCCCCCCTACCCCAGCCCATTACCAGCCCCTTTGGGTCTTGTATGGATATTAAGGGGAACCCCGCACATAAAATAAAAAAGGCCCTATATACTCTGAACAGCCGTATACAGGCGGTGCATACAAGACAGGGACTGTAGGTTTGTTCTTATGTAGAATCTGTTTGTAATTTTGAACAGGTACATTGTTTAAGTGTAGCTCCAGCCCAAAAATCTATTTTTTAACTTTTTGGAAAACATAGGTAAGGGTTATCACCCCTGTAACATTTGTTTTGCTGTCTGTGCCCCTGTTCAGAACATTTCACCTCACTTTCCGTCCCAATGACAACTGTTTTTGAAATGTGGTGTTTTTCTTGAAACAAGGATTGGTGATAAAGCATCAGTACAGAGGAGACACCTTTCTCCCATATTAATTCTTACAGGAGAGAATTTTCCTTCCTAGGGGTAGATTTCCTCTCACTTCCTGTTGTCTTCTTGCGTTTGCACGTAGGAGTCGTTTGTAAGTTGGATGTTTGAAAGTAGGGACCTGCCGTATATACTCTGCAGAAATAGGCCCCTTAGTTGTTGGTGTTGGCACAACACTGTAAGCACTCACAGTTACTCTTGGTTGGTGCTGGAACGCCCTGCTGTCAACTATTATATCAGGAATTGTAATTACATATAATTGTTGAACAGTGGTAGTAAAAATTGGGCCTTTGATGGTGGTGCTGGTGCCACAACACTGTAAGCCCTGACAGTTACTCTTGGTGGGTGCAGCAATGGGCCCTGCTGTGAATTATTAGATCAAGAATTGTAATTGCATGCCCCTGTTGAACAGGGGCTGAAAAATTGGGCCTTTCGTGGTGGTGGTGGTGGTGGTGGTGTTGCCACAACACTGTAAGCCCTCAGAGTTACTCTTGGTGGGTGCAGGAATGGGCCCTGCTGTGAATTATTAGATCAAGAATTGTAATTACATGCCCCTTTTGAACAGGGGCTGAAAAATTGGGCCTTTCGTGGTGGTGGTGGTGGTGGCGTTGCCACAACACTGTAAGCCCTCAGAGTTACTCTTGGTGGGTGCAGCAATGGGCCCTGCTGTGAATTATTAGATCAAGAATTGTAATTACATGCCCCTGTTGAACAGGGGCTGAAAAATTGGGCCTTAGGCACTGGTGGCACAACACTGCAACCCCTCACAGATACTGTACTTGGAGCACAGCAATGAGCCCTGTTGCAAAGTATTGCTTCAAAAATTGTAATTACACGCCCCTGTTAAACAGGGGCTGAAAAATTGGGCGTTAGGCACTGGTGGCGGCACCCATAAACAAAAATGATCTTCCAAGCTATCATCATCAATCGTATCATTGAGGACTCGGAGGAGGAGGATAGCCAGTCAACATAACAGCACAGGCACTCAGCATCAGCATCAGTCTTGAAGGGATGTGACATGTTAAAATCAATTAGTCTGTTATATCAGCATCAGGTGTGTGGTAGCTGGTGGTGATCCAAGACTGGTTCATCTTGATGAAAGTCAGTCGATCAACCGAGTCGGTGGACAGGCGCACCCTGTGATCCGTGACAAATCCTCCAGCAGCACTGAATGTGCGTTCCGAAAGAACGCTGGATGCAGGACAGGCCAGTAGCTCAATTGCATACTGTGCAAGCTCTGGCCAGTGATCCATCCTCAAGACCCAGTAAGCCAGAGGATTTTCGGTGGGGAAGGTGTCCAAGTCTGACCTTGCCCCTAGATATTCCTGCACCATGTTTATCAGACGCTGGCGATGGTTGCTGGAACCGATCATACTTTGGGGCTGCGGACTAAAGAATTGTCTGAACGCATCGGTCAGACGGCCACCTTCCCCACCGCTCCTTCTTTGACTGGCCGAAGCCTCAGCAACTCGTTGTCCAGGACCAGGAGTTTGTAACCTCCCAGTCTCTGGGAACGCGTTGCACAGACCTTTCTGCAAGGCCTCCCGGAGTTGTCTCATCCTCTGCTCCCTCTGCGACGGTAACATAAGGTCCGCAACCTTACCCTTGTACCGTGGATCAAGGAGAGTGGCCAGCCAGTAATGGTCCCTCTCCTTGATCCAAAGAATACGAGGATCCTTCCGCAGACTTTGCAGGATCAGGGAGGCCATGCAGCGTAGGTTAGCTGAGGCATTCGGTCCGGAGTCCTCTGGGTCACTAAGGACGACATGATCCGCAGCCACCTCCTCCCAGCCACGTACAAGTCCACGGGTTTCTTGGGACTGTAAATCATCCCTAAAAGACTGCTGCTGTTGATGCTGCTGAGTGCCAGGCTCCACCTCCATGCTGACACAATCCTCCTCCTCCTCCTCCTCGTCCTCTTCCTGTGCGATGGGTGGGACAGAAGGAACACTGTCTGGGTAAAGGGGGCCTTGAGAGGCAAGGAAGTCCTCCTCTTCCTGCCTCTGTTCTGCCTCAAGTGCCCTGTCCATTATTCCACGCAGCGTGTGCTCCAACAGGTGGACAAGAGGTACAGTGTCACTGATGCATGCACTGTCACTGCTCACCATCCTCGTGGCCTCCTCAAATGGTGCCAGGACAGTGCATGCATCCCTGATCATGCCCCACTGGCGTGGAGAAAAAAAACCAAGCTCCCCTGACCCTGTCCTGGTGCCGTAGTCGCACAGGTACTCATTGATGGCCCTCTGCTGCGTGTGCAGCCGCTGCAGCATGGCCAACGTTGAGTTCCACCTGGTGGGCATGTCACATATAAGGCGGTTCTTGGGCAGGTTCAACTCCTTTTGCAGCTCAGCCAGGCGAGCACTGGCATTATAAGATCTGCGGAAATGCACACAGACTTTCCTGGCCTGCCTCAGGACATCCTGTAAGCCCGGGTACCTGCCCAAGAACCGCTGCACCACCAGGTTAAGGACGTGAGCCACACAGGGCACATGGGTCAGTTGTCCCTGTCGGAGGGCGGAGAGGAGGTTGGTGCCATTGTCGCAAACCACCATTCCTGGCTTAAGCTGGCGTGGCGTCAACCACCTCTCGGCCTGGCCCTGCAGAGCAGACAGGACCTCTGCCCCAGTGTGGCTTCTGTCCCCCAAACACACCAGCGCAAGCACGGCATGGCATCTTTTTGCCTGCGTACTTGCGTAGCCCCTTGAACGCCTACGGAGCACCGCTGGTTCAGAGGACAAAGCACAGGAAGAGGCCATGGAGGAAGAAGAAGAGGAGGGGGTGGAGGAGAGAGGTGTGTCACAACCAGTAGTAGCATTTTGGAGGCGTGGCGGTGGAACAACCTCCAACACTACTGCACCTTGTCCTGCATCCTTCCCAGCTGCCAAAAGAGTGACCCAATGGGCCGTGAAAGAAAGGTAACGTCCCTGTCCATGCCTGCTGGACCATGAGTCAGCGGTAATATGCACCTTACCGCTGACCGCCCTGTCCAGCGAGGCCAAGACATTGCCTTCCACATGCCGGTAGAGAGCCGGAATAGCCTTCCGTGAGAAAAAGTGGCGTTTGGGAACCTGCCACTGAGGAACCGCACATTGCACAAACTCACGGAAGGGGGCCGAGTCTACCAACTGAAAAGGCAGCAGTTGAAGCGCTAGCAATTTAGCCAAGCTAGCATTCAACCGCTGGGCATGTGGATGGCTGGGAGTGAACTTCTTTCGATGGTCCAGCAGCTGGGGCAGGGAAATTTGCCTGCTAGAATCGGACGTCGGTGTACTGCTAGCAGAGTGGCCGCAAGTACTTGGCTGTGACACACCTAATTCTACACCTTCATTCCTCTCAGTGCATGTTTCAGAGAGGACTGAAGTTATAGTGGGGTTGGAGATCCCAGCTGATGCGGTGCAAGGAGAGGTCCGCTTTGTTCTTTGGTGTGGGTCTTTGAGGTAGGCTTGCCAACGAGCTGCATGGCAGGTCAACATATGTCTGGTCAGGCATGTGGTACCCAAGCAGCTGATGTTTTGGCCACGCGATATACGCTTGAGACATATGTTGCAAACAGCAGCTGTGCGATCTGATGCACTAGCCTCAAAAAAGGCCCACACCAAATAACTTTTTGAATGACGGGCAGAGGCAGCGCCCTGCACAGGCGGAGCTCTGCGGTGTGATTCCGTCGGTGTACTGCCCTTACGCTGGCCACCAAAGGGCATCCTGCCTCGTTGGAGATGTGCCTCCTCCTCCTCCTCCTCTCTCCTATTAGGCACCCACGTGGAGTCAGTGACCTCATCATCCCCTCCCTCCTCATCACTGGAGCCAATCTGGCAGTATGCTGCAGCTGCTGGAACATGACTGCCAGATTGGTGTCCTTCTTGAGCATCCCCTCTGTCTGCTCTCACGCTACTGCCTTCCTCTAGCTGGGTTTCATCATCAGACCCTTCGAAACGCTGGGCATCCTCCTGGAGCATGTACCCAACACTGTGCTCAAACAGTTCGGGGGACTCCTCAGGAGGAGGACATGGTGGGTCTAGGGAAGGAGTGACTGATGATGAGTCTGACATTGATACCAGGGAAGAGGACGCTTTGGCAGCTGCTTTGCCAGTACCCTGAGCCTGGGTGAGAGAGGATGAGGAGGAGGAGGAGGGCTTGGTCATCCACTCTACCAAGTCTTCGGCATGATGTGGCTCAACATGTCCAGCTGCCGAAAAGAAGGACAAGCGTGTCCCATGGCCATGTGCTGATGACAATGCACGTCCATGCAGTCCACGACCAGCACTGTTGCCCCCAGACACAGAGCCTGCTTGCCCTCTTTTATTGCCTCCTGACTGTCTGCCTCTCCTTGTTTGCCTTCCAGACATTCTAATGGATGGCCTGCAGGGAGATGGGAAAAAAGCAATAAGGGCTACCTTCAGGTGTCCTTCTCTGTCCCTTTACTTAAGGATTTCTAAATATGGTTGAGGATGATTGCTTTCGCACAGAATAGCACAATGACAATTTCCCTGACTGTCCAAAAAACAAGGATTTCAAAGATGGTTGATGAGGAATGCTTTAGCACAGTATAGCACAATGAGAATTTCCCTCACTGTCCTTCCCTGTCCCTACAAACAAGGTTTAGCACAGTAAAACACACTGACACTCTCCCTACCTATAGTTTTCTGTCCCTATAAAATTTTTTTTTTTTAAAGATGGTTGATGAGGAATGCTTTAGCACAGTATAGCACAATGAGAATTTCCCTCACTGTCCTTCCCTGTCCCTACAAACAAGGTTTAGCACAGTAAAACACACTGACACTCTCCCTACCTATAGTTTTCTGTCCCTATAAAAATTTTTTTTTTTAAAGATGGTTGATGAGGAATGCTTTAGCACAGTATAGCACAATGAGAATTTCCCTCACTGTCCTTCCCTGTCCCTACAAACAAGGTTTAGCACAGTAAAACACACTGACACTCTCCCTACCTATAGTTTTCTGTCCCTATAAATTTTTTTTTTTTAAAGATGGTTGATGAGGAATGCTTTAGCACAGTATAGCACAATGAGAATTTCCCTCACTGTCCTTCCCTGTCCCTACAAACAAGGTTTAGCACAGTAAAACACACTGACACTCTCCCTACCTATAGTTTTCTGTCTCTATAAAAAATTTTTTTTTTAAAGATGGTTGATGAGGAATGCTTTAGCACAGTATAGCACAATGAGAATTTCCCTCACTGTCCTTCCCTGTCCCTACAAACAAGGTTTAGCACAGTAAAACACACTGACACTCTCCCTACCTATAGTTTTCTGTCCCTATAATTTTTTTTTTTTTAAAGATGGTTGATGAGTAATGCTTTAGCACAGTATAGCACAATGAGAATTTCCCTCACTGTCCTTCCCTGTCCCTACAAACAAGGTTTAGCACAGTAAAACACACTGACACTCTCCCTACCTATAGTTTTCTGTCCCTATAAAAATTTTTTTTTTTAAAGATGGTTGATGAGGAATGCTTTAGCACAGTATAGCACAATGAGAATTTCCCTCACTGTCCTTCCCTGTCCCTACAAACAAGGTTTAGCACAGTAAAACACACTGACACTCTCCCTACCTATAGTTTTCTGTCCCTATAAAAATTTTTTTTTTTAAAGATGGTTGATGAGGAATGCTTTAGCACAGTATAGCACAATGAGAATTTCCCTCACTGTCCTTCCCTGTCTCTACAAACAAGGTTTAGCACAGTAAAACACACTGACACTCCCCCTACCTATAGTTTTCTGTCCCTATAAATTTTTTTTTTTTTAAAGATGGTTGATGAGGAATGCTTTAGCACAGTATAGCACAATGAGAATTTCCCTCACTGTCCTTCCCTGTCCCTACAAACAAGGTTTAGCACAGTAAAACACACTGACACTCTCCCTACCTATAGTTTTCTGTCCCTATAAAAAAATTTTTTTTTAAAGATGGTTGATGAGGAATGCTTTAGCACAGTATAGCACAATGAGAATTTCCCTCACTGTCCTTCCCTGTCCCTACAAACAAGGTTTAGCACAGTAAAACACACTGACACTCTCCCTACCTATAGTTTTCTGTCCCTATAATTTTTTTTTTTTAAAGATGGTTGATGAGGAATGCTTTAGCACAGTATAGCACAATGAGAATTTCCCTCACTGTCCTTCCCTGTCCCTACAAACAAGGTTTAGCACAGTAAAACACACTGACACTCTCCCTACCTATAGTTTTCTGTCCCTATAAAAAATTTTTTTTTTAAAGATGGTTGATGAGGAATGCTTTAGCACAGTATAGCACAATGAGAATTTCCCTCACTGTCCTTCCCTGTCCCTACAAACAAGGTTTAGCACAGTAAAACACACTGACACTCTCCCTACCTATAGTTTTCTGTCCCTATAATTTTTTTTTTTTAAAGATGGTTGATGAGGAATGCTTTAGCACAGTATAGCGCAATGAGAATTTCCCTCACTGTCCTTCCCTGTCCCTACAAACAAGGTTTAGCACAGTAAAACACACTGACACTCTCCCTACCTATAGTTTTCTGTCCCTATAAAAAATTTTTTTTTTAAAGATGGTTGATGAGGAATGCTTTAGCACAGTATAGCACAATGAGAATTTCCCTCACTGTCCTTCCCTGTCCCTACAAACAAGGTTTAGCACAGTAAAACACACTGACACTCTCCCTACCTATAGTTTTCTGTCCCTATAAAAAATTTTTTTTTTAAAGATGGTTGATGAGGAATGCTTTAGCACAGTATAGCACAATGAGAATTTCCCTCACTGTCCTTCCCTGTCCCTACAAACAAGGTTTAGCACAGTAAAACACACTGACACTCTCCCTACCTATAGTTTTCTGTCCCTATAATTTTTTTTTTTTAAAGATGGTTGATGAGGAATGCTTTAGCACAGTATAGCACAATGAGAATTTCCCTCACTGTCCTTCCCTGTCCCTACAAACAAGGTTTAGCACAGTAAAACACACTGACACTCTCCCTACCTATAGTTTTCTGTCCCTATAAAAAATTTTTTTTTTAAAGATGGTTGATGAGGAATGCTTTAGCACAGTATAGCACAATGAGAATTTCCCTCACTGTCCTTCCCTGTCAGGAACAAACAAGGTTTAGCACAGTAAAACACACTGACACTCTCCCTACCTATAGTTTTCTGTCCCTATAAAAACATTTTTTTTAAAGATGGTTGATGAGGAATGCTTTAGCACAGTATAGCACAATGAGAATTTCCCTCACTGTCCTTCCCTGTCCCTACAAACAAGGTTTAGCACAGTAAAACACACTGACACTCTCCCTACCTATAGTTTTCTGTCCCTATAAAAAATTTTTTTTTTAAAGATGGTTGATGAGGAATGCTTTAGCACAGTATAGCACAATGAGAATTTCCCTCACTGTCCTTCCCTGTCCCTACAAACAAGGTTTAGCACAGTAAAACACACTGACACTCTCCCTACCTATAGTTTTCTGTCCCTATAAAAATTTTTTTTTTAAAGATGGTTGATGAGGAATGCTTTAGCACAGTATAGCACAATGAGAATTTCCCTCACTGTCCTTCCCTGTCCCTACAAACAAGGTTTAGCACAGTAAAACACACTGACACTCTCCCTACCTATAGTTTTCTGTCCCTATAAAAAATTTTTTTTTTAAAGATGGTTGATGAGGAATGCTTTAGCACAGTATAGCACAATGAGAATTTCCCTCACTGTCCTTCCCTGTCCCTACAAACAAGGTTTAGCACAGTAAAACACACTGACACTCTCCCTACCTATAGTTTTCTGTCCCTAGAATTTTTTTTTTTTTTAAAGATGGTTGATGAGGAATGCTTTAGCACAGTATATCACAATGAGAATTTCCCTCACTGTCCTTCCCTGTCCCTACAAACAAGGTTTAGCACAGTAAAACACACTGACACTCTCCCTACCTATAGTTTTCTGTCCCTATAAAAAAATTTTTTTTTAAAGATGGTTGATGAGGAATGCTTTAGCACAGTATAGCACAATGAGAATTTCCCTCACTGTCCTTCCCTGTCCCTACAAACAAGGTTTAGCACAGTAAAACACACTGACACTCTCCCTACCTATAGTTTTCTGTCCCTATAAAAAAATTTTTTTTTAACCACTTAACGACCGCCCACCGCCGATTTACGTCGGCAGAATGGCACGGACAGGCAGAATCACGTAGATCTACGTGATCGCCTTTGTGCAGTTGGGGGGTCCATCCGGACCCCCCTTCACTGCAGTGAGCGGCCGTTAAGTGTTCGGGAGCGATCAGGCATGAGGGGGGGGCGCTCGATTCCGCCCCCCCCTCGCGATCGCTCCCGACCAATGAAAATGCTTCCTCCGCCATGTGATGTAAACAAGGCTGGAGGAAGTGATGTCATCTCCCTCGCCGCGGTCTTTCCGTTCCCGGCGCCGAGCAGAGAGGAAGCAGGTTAGTGCACTAACAGTCCACTGACACGTAGGTACACATAGGCACACATTTCACCCCCCAGTCACCCCCAGATCACCCCCCAGGTCACCCCAAAGCCCCCAATCACAGTGTCACTGATTGCAGTGATCATTTATTTTACTGATCACTGCATTTAGTGTCATCTGTGATTGTAAAAAGTTGCAGGGCAGTTAGGATTAGGCCCCTTTAGGTCCAGGGTAGCCCCCTAACCCCCCTAATAAAGGTTTAACCCCTTGATCACCCCCCAGGTAACCCTTTCACCCCCTAACTTCAGCGTCACTAAGCGATTGTTTTTCCGATCGCTGTATTCGTGTCGCTGGTGTTTTAGATAGGCAGTTATTTTTTTTTAGGTTCGCCGCAGGTTTTTATTAGTGTCAGGTACCCCCATATATTATTTTAACCCCCTGATTGCCCCTAGAGTTAACCCTTTCACCAGTGATCGCCGTATAAGCGTCACTGGTGTCACTGGTTAGCCAGTAAGTTATTTAGTTATTTAGGTTACCCGTCAGGTTTTTATATAGTGTCAGGTACCCCCATATTTAACCTAATAAAGATTTTAACCCCCTGATTGCCCCTAGTTAACCCTTTCACCAGTGATCACCATATAAAGGTTACGGGTGACGCTGGTTGATTAGTTTGCTTTTTATAGCATCAGGGCACCCGCCGTATATAACCCAATAAAGGTTTAACCCCCCTGATCGCCCGGCGGGTGAGATCAATTAGGTTTTAGCGCCAGAGAGGGTCTGCGTCGCCCCAGGCAGTGTTAGGTTAGTGACAGTAACGCTAACACCCACGCGCAAAGCATACACCCCCCTTAGTGGTATAGTATCTGATCAGATCTGATCAGATCTATACTAGCATCCCCAGCGGTTTAGGGTTCCCAAAAACGCAGTGTTAGCGGGATCAGCCCAGATACCTGCTAGCGCCTGCGTTTAGCCCCTCCGCCCAGCCCAGCCCAGCCCAGCCCACCCAAGTGCAGTATCGATCGATCACTGTCACTTACCAAACACAACACACATAACTGCAGCGTTCGCAGTGCTTGGTTTTTGGGGCCCTGTACGCGGCTAGGCTCCCAAAAAGTCCCACACATGTGGTATCCCCGTACTCAGGAAAAGCAGCAGAATGTATTTTGGGGTGCAATTCCACATATAACCATGGCATGTTTGAGCAATATATCATTTAGTGACAACTTTTTGTACATTTTTTTTTTCTTTTTGTCATTATTCAATCATTTGGGACAAAAAAAAATATTCAATGGGGTCAACATGCCTCTCAGCAAATAGCTTGGGGTGTCTTCTTTCCAAAATGGGGTCATTTGGGGGGGTTTTGTGCCATCTTGGCATTTTATGGCCTTCAAAACAGTGATAGGTAGTGAGGAGTGAAATCAAAAATTTATGCCCTTAGAAACCTTGAAGGCGGTGCTTGGATTTGGGGTCCCGTACGCGGCTAGGCTCCCAAAAAGTCCCACACATGTGGTATCCCCGTACTCAGGAGAAGCAGCAGAATGTATTTTGGGGTGTAATTTCACATATGCCCATGGCATGTGTGAGCAATATATCATTTAGTGACAACTTTGTGCAAAAAAAAAAAAAGTTTGTCATATTCCCGCAACTTGTGGCAAAATATAAAATATTCCATGGACTGAACATGCCTCTCAGTAAATAGCTTGGGGTGTCTACTTTCCAAAATGGGGTCATTTGGGGGGGTTTTGTGCTATTTTGGCATTTTATGGCCTTCGAAACTGTGATAGGTAGTGAGGAGTGAAATCAAAAATTTGCGCCCTTAGAAATCCTGAAGGCGGTGCTTGGTTTCCGGGGTCCCGTACGTGGCTAGGCTCCTAAAAAGTCCCACACATGTGGTATCCCCGTACTCAGGAGAAGCAGCAGAATGTATTTTGGGGTGCAATTCCACATATAACCATGGCATGTGTGAGCAATATATCATTTAGTGACAACTTTTTGTAATTTTTTTTTTTTTTTTTGTCATTATTCAATCACTTGGGACAAAAAAAAAAAATATTCAATGGGCTCAACATGCCTCTCAGCAATTTCCTTGGGGTGTCTACTTTCCAAAATGGGGTCATTTGGGGGGGTTTTGTACTGCCCTGCCATTTTAGCACCTCAAGAAATGAGATAGGCAGTCATAAATTTAAAGCTGTGTAAATTTCAGAAAATGTACCCTAGTTTGTAAACGCTATAACTTTTGCGCAAACCAATAAATATACGCTTATTGACATTTTTTTTACTAAAGACATGTGGCTGAATACATTTTGGCCTAAATGTATGACTAAAATTGAGTTTATTCGCTTTTTCTTATAACAAAAAGTAGAAAATATCTTTTTTTTTCAAAATTTTCGTTCTTTTTCCATTTATATCGCAAAAAATAAAAATCGCAGAGGCAATCAAATACCATTAAAAGAAAGCTCTATTTGTGGGAAGAAAAGGACGCAAATTTAATTTGGGTACAACATTGCATGTCCGCACAATTTACAGTTAAAGCAGCGCAGTGCCGAATCCCAAAAACAGGCTTGGTCCTAATGGCCCGAAATGGTCCGGGGCTTAAGTGGTTAAAGATGGTTGATGAGGAATGCTTTAGCACAGTATAGCACAATGAGAATTTCCCTCACTGTCCTTCCCTGTCCCTACAAACAAGGTTTAGCACAGTAAAACACACTGACACTCTCCCTACCTATAGTTTTCTGTCCCTATAAAAAATGTTTTTTTAAAGATGGTTGATGAGGAATGCTTTAGCACAGTATAGGACATTGAGAATTTCCCTCACTGTCCTTCCCTGTCCCTACAAACAAGGTTTAGCACAGTAAAACACACTGACACTCTCCCTACCTATAGTTTTCTGTCCCTATAAAATTTTTTTTTTTTAAAGATGGTTGATGAGGAATGCTTTAGCACAGTATAGCACAATGAGAATTTCCCTCACTGTCCTTCCCTGTCCCTACAAACAAGGTTTAGCACAGTAAAACAGACTGACACTCTCCCTACCTATCCTTCTCTTTCCCTAAACTAAAGGAATCCAGGTTAAGCAAGAAAAAAAAATGTCACTGTCCCTGCCTATGCTTCTCTTTCCCTGCTCCGGAACACACTACACTAGGCCGCCGTGCTGGCGGCCTTTTATAGTGTGGGGCGTGTACTAAACACCCTCAGCAATAATTGGCCACAGGCATCCTGCCTGTGGCCAATCATTGCTCTCCTCGCTGCCGGCGCTGTGATTGGTCAAGCATGCGGGGTCACAGTGCATGCTTGGCCAATCACAGCGCCTGGATGACACTGCGATGGCGTAGTGCATTGTGGGCCGCGAATTAGGCGCGAACGGCCCAAATCGTTCGTTGTTCGGCGAACGATCGAACAGCCGATGTTCGAGTCGAACGTATGTTCGACTCGAACACCGAGCTCATCCCTACTCTACATAAAGATGGCCTAGGCTATAAGAAGATTGTCAAGACCCTGAAACTGAGCTGCAGCAAGGTGACCAAGATCATACAACGGATTAACAGGACAGGCCTCGCCATAGTCGACCAAAGAAGCTGAGTTCACGTGCTCAGCATCATATCCAGAGGTTGTCTTTGGGAAATAGACATGAGTGCTGCCAGTATTGCGGCAGCGGTTGATGAGGTGGGGGGGGTCAGCCTGTCAGTGCTCAGCCCATACCCCGCACACTGCATCAAATTGGTTTGCATGGCTGTCGTCTCAGAAGGAAGTCTCTACTAAAGATGATGCACAAGAAAGGCCACAGTTTGCTTAAGACAAGTAGACTAAGGGCATGGATTACCGGAACCATGTCCTGTGGTCTGATGAGACCAAGAAACTTATTTGGATCAGATTGTGTCAAGCATGTGTAGCGGCAACCAGGTGAGGAGTACAAAGACAAGTGTGTCTAGCCTACAGTCAAGCATGGTGGTGGGAGTGTCATGGTCTGGGGCTGCATGAGTGCTGCCGGCACTGGGGAGCTACGGTTCATTGAGGGAACCATGTATGCCAACATGTACTGTGACATACTGAAGCAGAGCATGATCCCCTTTCTTCGGAGACTGGACCGCAGGGCAGTATTCCAACAACATAACGACCCCAAACACATCTCCAAGACGACCACTGCCTTGCTAAAGAAGCTGAGAGTAAAGGTGAACTGTCAAAGCATGTCACCATACCTAATGAAAAAGGAATAGGGGGGGTTGGGACATGAGAGGTCCCAACGGAGGGTCTATATAGTGAATCAACTACACATTAGCTGGTGCAAAAATTACTTTTATTGATGAACATACAAAAATATAATCAAACAAGAAGAAGAGTTCCCATGGGGTGTAATACTAGAATCTCCCAGAGGGGAACTGAACCACCACTATATCTGAACCAATAATTAAACACATATAAAATGTACAACGTTGTTAATATTATAAAGATGTGGGGGTAACAACCACCATGCTGGGCTTAGTGCTGATAAGATATAATAATCATCTCAAATACCCTGGATGTAAAAATGACATCTGCCGTGATGGAGAGAAAATTGCTCACAGATTCTGGAAACTAAAGTCACTATTCACAACATCTACACTAACTGCAATTCAGAGGAGATGTGAGGATATGCAGCTTCAGAAAATATGTATCACATAAGGCAGTCCTATGATTTCAAGACAGTGATCCAAAGAAATAACTTTTGTAAGTGTAGCGATACCTTCAACTAAGAGGGCCGCAGATTTAGTTTGGGCCCTGAAGACAGCTCCGCCAACCCCCGGAAATTTACTCGACTCCCTACTGGCACAGTTAGTTATGGCAGCAATATAATTCTTATACTATATGATAAAACTCAGACACCAAGGCAATAATGAAAGGGGTATCTAATTTACTTTAGATTTGTGGTAAAAAGGTTAACAGTGGTAACAGTTCACATAAAATAGGTTGCAGAGCCCTACAGCAATAAACATACTTATACACTAATGGAATAGTAAAAGGTGTGCCACGTGGGCGACCGTTAACTAGGCGCCCTGTGGCGCAGCAACTAAATGAACTAACTAGCTGGCCAGGCCTGGCTCAGATATCTAAAAGTCAGTCTATAGGGGATGATGGTTTCTTCACCGGCAAGTCTTTAAAGGTGGTGCACATAACAGAATAACATTTGGGTACGGTAGCCAACAAATACCACAAACACCTTCCCAGGACTTGGAACCGCGGAGGTCCCTAAGACCAGCCCCAACTCCTAAGAACCAACGAGGAAAGGGTAATAAACAACCAATGAGGGGTAAAAATAGTGGACACCATATGCAAGGATATACACAACAAGGCATGGGACATAATGAGCCCTATATGGTGAATACTCAAAATAGATATGATCCCTTATCCACGCAGGATGTTACGGGGGATTCGTATTATGCTCCCTACCCCCGGCCGGCCCCTTTTTTAGGGAGAGGTATGAGGGGGAACCCACGAGGACGTGGACGAGGGAATCGTCCTTGGAGAGGACGACCGCAACAAAATTACAATCAGAGCAGGTCACAGGAATGGTGGAACCCACCACAGTGGGAAGGACCATACAGCCCAATCAGGAATGCCAGGCTACCACGCGTAGAGGATGCCGAGCAGGGCAACGGGTCCAGCAAAAAAAGACCAAGGCAGGCAGATTAAGTGGTATATAAAATCTTTCATCTGTGACTCTCACACAGAAGGAAAATAATATACTTAATGCGGGCCTGAAATGCACATCCACCAAACCGTTAAATAAATTAAATGTGTATATTGACATACATAAGTATATTAGGAAAGTCAATATTAAAAAATATTTCCTGTCAAACAATTTTAATTTGAGGAATAAGAGAACTAATGATGTGATAGGGATAGACAGTGGACTCAAAAATAGATCACTTTTCAACCCACCTCAACCAGTTAACCATCAAGTTGAGGTTTTTAAGCAATTGGTATTGAAAGATCTAGAGACAGTCACACAAAAGAAAAGTCTAAATCCAACACACATTAAGGAGGGGATCAAGGCCCTGGAAAATAGGAAGGATATCATCGTCCGCCCAGCGGATAAAGGAGGGGGAGTGGTGGTTATGGATAAAACCTATTACCATGCACAGCTCCAGAATATGCTTGAAGATGAGCCCACATACCAACATCTCAAAGGTGATCCCACCAAAAAATACAGGGAAGATTTATTTAATTTAGTGGATTTCGGATTCTATATGCGAGCTATCACTAAGAAAGAACAATTGTATTTATGCCCAAGTTATAGTAGAATTCCGACCATCTATACAGTTCCTAAAATTCACAAGGATCCTGTCAAACCACCTGGAAGGCCAATAGTAAATGGCATAGATTCGGTTACCTCTAGAATTGGACAATATCTGGACCACTTCATGCAAAGTAGTGTCCTTAATACCAAAGCTTATCTAAAAGACACAACTAGCTTCCTGCAGAAACTCAGGAGTTTAATAATCCCTGAAGGCACTGAAATATTCTTGGTGACAGCAGATGTGGCATCGCTGTATACCAACATACAGCATGATGATGCCCTTCTGGCCCTAAATTGGGCATTCAGCAAGAGGGATGACCTCCCATATATTCAAAAAAAGTTCATCAGAATGGCGTTGGAGTATTGTCTAACGCATAATTACTTTTGGTATGCGGGAGAGTTTTATAGCCAAAAGACAGGTGTAGCGATGGGTGCAAAGTTTGCACCCAGCCTTGCTAACCTGTTTATGAGCGAGTGGGAGGACAAGTGGGTCTTTAATAACAGGAAGCAAGAATTATTATTTTATCAGAGGTATATAGATGATTTGTTCATTATCTGGCAGGGCAGTGAAAAGTCACTCCAGGAGTTCGCGCATTACCTTAATAGTAACAACAGTAATATCAAGCTTGACTTTAATTGGGATAGACATCAAATACACTTTCTAGATGTCATGGTCATGAAAGGGGATAAACAGTTTCACACTAAAGCATATTTTAAGGAAACTGATCGTAATAGCTATATCCCAGTACAGAGTGGACACCACCCACAATGGCTCCGAAACATCCCTAAGGGCCAATTCACGCGTATACGGCGCAACTGTACTCAAGATACGGATTACCTATCTCAAGCATCACTCATTAAGCTACGTTTTATGGAAAAAGGGTATAATGAACGACATCTGTCCAACTTGATGGAACAAGTGGGTGCCCAATCGCAAGAACTAATGTTACTCCCCAAAATTAGATCAACGGATAGTAAACATGAATGGGGGTTCATATCCGGCTTCCATGAACAATATCGCGAGATAGAAAGCATTTTTAAAAAACATTGGAACATCCTAGCAATGGATAAAGTTTTGAGAACGGTTCTACCATCTGTACCACCATTCATTTATAGAAAAACGTCATCTTTTGGAGACCAACTAGTCAAAAAAGTCCTTGATCCTCCCAAGCAGATAAAAATGTTCTGGGATAGGACAGGTTTCTATGCTTGCAGAAGGTGTAAGGCGTGCCAACAGGTATCGACACACTTACGAGGACTCACAAGCTTTGTATCCACGGCTAATGGAAAGGAATTCCAAATTAAGGAATGTATAACGTGTGCATCCACACACGTAGTATACGCCCTAGAATGTCCGTGCGGTCTAATGTATATAGGCCGCACTAAAAGAACACTTTCTAAAAGGGTGGCGGAACATATCTATAACATTTCCATAGGATACAAAGAACATAGCGTGTCCCTACATTTTAGAGAGAAGCATCATAGGGACCCAATCGGACTCAAATTCTGGGGTATTGACAATATTCACCATAGATGGAGAGGGGCCAATATGGTGCGAGAAATTTCCAAATTAGAAACTCAATGGTTATTTCTCACTAATACACTTAGTCCTAACGGTTTAAATATAGATCTAGACCTAAATTGTTTTATTAGTAATTATTAGCTCAAGGTTTTTTATCATATGATCAACCAGGGTAGATGAATGGTTTCATTTTAGTGAGAGAACATGTTTTATGTTTAGGATGAAGCCTTTTAAGAAATGTATTTTTTTGAAAAATATGTTTTAAAATATGGTAGGTATGATTTTGAGGAAAATATACTCTGATACATGCCCTTATAGGTGATTAGTCTTGGATTTCAGACTTTCACCTTTTTATTATTTATTTTTTAATTTGTCTCATGGTTTGTTGCCTGACATTCACATGAAATTATATGCAATGACATGGTTTTTGTAACCCATTTTACATGTATATGCATTCCTTGGCGGTCAGCGGGTTCATAGTGAATCTCCTTACTGCCAATGTGATATTAGGTTTGGTGCAATCATGTTTGGTGATCACTGCGAATGAAAATGACAGGGACAGTATGCATGTTACACAGGCCTTAATGAGAATCTTCACTAACATTTAACAGTGAAGATTATATCGTAACAGTCACGGCGTACTCTGATTAATAAGGGTCAAGGTGCCTTGATAATAGATCCTTATGCAGAGTTATACTGGCCGTTACGCATATTGTACATTCATCTCTAATGCTGCTGTATACTCGGTCTCCCCTGGTGGGAGGACCGAATGCGCTAGTGAGTGACAGGTGGATCTTTTCTGAATGGAGACATAAACATATATGCGGCCAGGGTGGGAACACTCAGAGCCGCGTCGGATCTCCTTCAGACAGCGCTGTGCCGTCTGACGTATGTAGATACGTCAGGGCCCGCTGTAATATAAATAAGAACAGTCGCGATGTGTGGCCACGCCCTCTGAAGATGTGAACCAATCACGAAACGCGTCAGGGCGTGACCACGCGACCAATCACGCCAGGGGAACGCTCATCTTCCCGGGACTCATGAGAGCTTTGAATGGTGTGAGCGTTCATTAGCCTGACTGAGCTGACGGATCATCCCCGGGTGATATGCTATACTTTATTTTTTTCCTTGTAAGCATGTTTAAATATGCCCCTACATATAAATTTTAATAAAGGTTTTTATGCTATGTGAAGCTTACTTTGTTTTGCATGCCCGCACTGCTGCACGCACACACGCTCACTGTCTGAGAGCCTTAGGATTTCCTGAAGGGAGCTGATTGGAGATTCGGAGAGGAGCTAACAGGCGTTTAACCATCTAGAGTCTGGTGAGTACATAACCTTAGGGGAGTGTCACTGCTAAGACAATGATGGGAGTATAAATTGCAACTACATCTGATCTACTGGAGAACTACAGTGATTGAATCATCAGAGAGTACTCATATGAAAAACGTACTGGTTCTGGATCAACATTACTGCTTTGCTTAGTTTGCTGTAGCTGTTTTTGAACTTATTCACTTGGGAAGTTTAGTGACTTTTACCCTGGTGTTATATAACAGCTGGTGGACCTTGGAGTTTGTGAGGAAACTTTTAACCCTTTCGGGTCAGGCTGTCATCTCTTTGTATGATCTTGATGTAACTCTTTTGTTGCTTATATTCTGCAGGATATATAATTTATAACCAAGGTGTAATGTTCTCATATAATTTGCACCAGCGCTGTTAATGTTACACTTGTTGAAACATAATTTTATTTGATTTACTACCCCTTTTTTATAACGGCAGCTAACTAAGCAGATTAACATTTAATTATCCTTGAGCGCTAGGATCAGATACACTACGGTGACCATTCTGATATTTTTACATACTAGTTTTGATTATATTTACCTATAGCGAACATGGATTCTATCAATTATCTCAGTAACCGCCAATTAAATCTGGATACGGTGTTCACCAGTGATGGTGAGTGGGAAACCAATGAAGACTAAAATATAATCCTAACCTCCTTAGGAAACGCTTTGGAGAAACAGATACGCACTTGGTGGGATATCACCACTTTTGAGCATTATCTGAAGGAAAGGATTATTATGCGCAGCCTAAGGTGGGAAGTCAGCCCTCAGGATGGACTTGATGACGTAGAGTCTGTAACTGAGTGGTTGGACTTCTTCAATGGGGTTGGTTTTAAGTTACAGCAATTGGTTCTCAAGAGAAAAAAGAAAAAAATGGCACTTCTTGAGAAAAAGATAGCTGAGCTACAGATTAAATTAGACCCCATAAAAGGCACACAATTATTAACCAATTTTGATGTTGATATCAAAAAAAAGTTGGAAAAAATTGATAAAGAAACTCAAAAGAAAAAAATTAAAAAATATAGAAGGGATATCAATGATTTTAAGAAAGGCGCTGTGTATTTGTGGCAAAATGTGGAAAATACGGTCCCTATATCACAGCAGCCATCTTTTCCCCCACCAGCCACACAAGACATTGGGTACGGTAGCCAACAAATACCACAAACACCTTCCCAGGACTTGGAACCGCGGAGGTCCCTAAGACCAGCCCCAACTCCTAAGAACCAACGAGGAAAGGGTAATAAACAACCAATGAGGGGTAAAAATAGTGGACACCATATGCAAGGATATACACAACAAGGCATGGGACATAATGAGCCCTATATGGTGAATACTCAAAATAGATATGATCCCTTATCCACGCAGGATGTTACGGGGGATTCGTATTATGCTCCCTACCCCCGGCCGGCCCCTTTTTTAGGGAGAGGTATGAGGGGGAACACACGTGGACGAGGGAATCGTCCTTGGAGAGGACGACCGCAACAAAATTACAATCAGAGCAGGTCACAGGAATGGTGGAACCCACCACAGTGGGAAGGACCATACAGCCCAATCAGGAATGCCAGGCTACCACGCGTAGAGGATGCCGAGCAGGGCAACGGGTCCAGCAAAAAAAGACCAAGGCAGGCAGATTAAGTGGTATATATAATCTTTCATCTGTGACTCTCACACAGAAGGAAAATAATATACTTAATGCGGGCCTGAAATGCACATCCACCAAACCGTTAAATAAATTAAATGTGTATATTGACATACATAAGTATATTAGGAAAGTCAATATTAAAAAATATTTCCTGTCAAACAATTTTAATTTGAGGAATAAGAGAACTAATGATGTGATAGGGATAGACAGTGGACTCAAAAATAGATCACTTTTCAACCCACCTCAACCAGCTAACCATCAAGTTGAGGTTTTTAAGCAATTGGTATTGAAAGATCTAGAGACAGTCACACAAAAGAAAAGTCTAAATCCAACACACATTAAGGAGGGGATCAAGGCCCTGGAAAATAGGAAGGATATCATCGTCCGCCCAGCGGATAAAGGAGGGGGAGTGGTGGTTATGGATAAAACCTATTACCATGCACAGCTCCAGAATATGCTTGAAGATGAGGCCACATACCAACATCTCAAAGGTGATCCCACCAAAAAATACAGGGAAGATTTATTTAATTTAGTGGATTTCGGATTCTATATGCGAGCTATCACTAAGAAAGAACAATTGTATTTATGCCCAAGTTATAGTAGAATTCCGACCATCTATACAGTTCCTAAAATTCACAAGGATCCTGTCAAACCACCTGGAAGGCCAATAGTAAATGGCATAGATTCGGTTACCTCTAGAATTGGACAATATCTGGACCACTTCATGCAAAGTAGTGTCCTTAATACCAAAGCTTATCTAAAAGACACAACTAGCTTCCTGCAGAAACTCAGGAGTTTAATAATCCCTGAAGGCACTGAAATATTCTTGGTGACAGCAGATGTGGCATCGCTGTATACCAACATACAGCATGATGATGCCCTTTTGGCCCTAAATTGGGCATTCAGCAAGAGGGATGACCTCCCATATATTCAAAAAAAGTTCATCAGAATGGCGTTGGAGTATTGTCTAACGCATAATTACTTTTGGTATGCGGGAGAGTTTTATAGCCAAAAGACAGGTGTAGCGATGGGTGCAAAGTTTGCACCCAGCCTTGCTAACCTGTTTATGAGCGAGTGGGAGGACAAGTGGGTCTTTAATAACAGGAAGCAAGAATTATTATTTTATCAGAGGTATATAGATGATTTGTTCATTATCTGGCAGGGCAGTGAAAAGTCACTCCAGGAGTTCACGCATTACCTTAATAGTAACAACAGTAATATCAAGCTTGACTTTAATTTGGATAGACATCAAATACACTTTCTAGATGTCATGGTCATGAAAGGGGATAAACAGTTTCACACTAAAGCATATTTTAAGGAAACTGATCGTAATAGCTATATCCCAGTACAGAGTGGACACCACCCACAATGGCTCCGAAACATCCCTAAGGGCCAATTCACGCGTATACGGCGCAACTGTACTCAAGATACGGATTACCTATCTCAAGCATCACTTATTAAGCTACGTTTTATGGAAAAAGGGTATAATGAACGACATCTGTCCAACTTGATGGAACAAGTGGGTGCCCAATCGCAAGTACTAATGTTACTCCCCAAAATTAGATCAACGGATAGTAAACATGAATGGGGGTTCATATCCGGCTTCCATGAACAATATCGCGAGATAGAAAGCATTTTAAAAAACATTGGAACATCCTAGCAATGGATAAAGTTTTGAGAACGGTTCTACCATCTGTACCACCTTTCATTTATAGAAAAACGTCATCTTTTGGAGACCAACTAGTCAAAAAAGTCCTTGATCCTCCCAAGCAGATAAAAATGTTCTGGGATAGGACAGGTTTCTATGCTTGCAGAAGGTGTAAGGCGTGCCAACAGGTATCGACACACTTACGAGGACTCACAAGCTTTGTATCCACGGCTAATGGAAAGGAATTCCAAATTAAGGAATGTATAACGTGTGCATCCACACACGTAGTATACGCCCTAGAATGTCCGTGCGGTCTAATGTATATAGGCCGCACTAAAAGAACACTTTCTAAAAGGGTGGCGGAACATATCTATAACATTTCCATAGGATACAAAGAACATAGCGTGTCCCTACATTTTAGAGAGAAGCATCATAGGGACCCAATCGGACTCAAATTCTGGGGTATTGACAAGATTCACCATAGATGGAGAGGGGCCAATATGGTGCGAGAAATTTCCAAATTAGAAACTCAATGGTTATTTCTCACTAATACACTTAGTCCTAACGGTTTAAATATAGATCTAGACCTAAATTGTTTTATTAGTAATTATTAGCTCAAGGTTTTTTATCATATGATCAACCAGGGTAGATGAATGGTTTCATTTTAGTGAGAGAACATGTTTTATGTTTAGGATGAAGCCTTTTAAGTAATGTATTTTTTTGAAAAATATGTTTTTAAATATGGTAGGTATGATTTTGAGGAAAATATACTCTGATACATGCCCTTATAGGTGATTAGTCTTGGATTTCAGACTTTCACCTTTTTATTATTTATTTTTTAATTTGTCTCATGGTTTGTTGCCTGACATTCACATGAAATTATATGCAATGACATGGTTTTTGTAACCCATTTTACATGTATATGCATTCCTTGGCGGTCAGCGGGTTCATAGTGAATCTCCTTACTGCCAATATGATATTAGGTTTGGTGCAATCATGTTTGGTGATCACTGCGAATGAAAATGACAGGGACAGTATGCATGTTACACAGGCCTTAATGAGAATCTTCACTAACATTTAACAGTGAAGATTATATCGTAACAGTCACGGCGTACTCTGATTAATAAGGGTCAAGGTGCCTTGATAATAGATCCTTATGCAGAGTTATACTGGCCGTTACGCATATTGTACATTCATCTCTAATGCTGCTGTATACTCGGTCTCCCCTGGTGGGAGGACCGAATGCGCTAGTGAGTGACAGGTGGATCTTTTCTGAATGGAGACATAAACATATATGCGGCCAGGGTGGGAACACTCAGAGCCGCGTCGGATCTCCTTCAGACAGCGCTGTGCCGTCTGACGTATGTAGATACGTCAGGGCCCGCTGTAATATAAATAAGAGCAGTCGCGATGTGTGGCCACGCCCTCTGAAGACGTGAACCAATCACGAAACACGTCAGGGCGTGACCACGCGACCAATCACGCCAGGGGAACGATCGTCTTCCCGGGACTCATGAGAGCTTTGAATGGTGTGAGCGTTCATTAGCCTGACTGAGCTGACGGATCATCCCCGGGTGATATGCTATACTTTATTTTTTTCCTTGTAAGCATGTTTTATATGTAGGGGCATATTTAATTTTAATAAAGGTTTTTATGCTATGTGAAGCTTACTTTGTTTTGCATGCCCGCACTGCTGCACGCACACACGCTCACTGTCTGAGAGCCTTAGGATTTCCTGAAGGGAGCTGATTGGAGATTCGGAGAGGAGCTGACAGGCGTTTAACCATCTAGAGTCTGGTGAGTACATAACCTTAGGGGAGTGTCACTGCTAAGACAATGATGGGAGTATAAATTGCAACTACATCTGATCTACTGGAGAACTACAGTGATTGAATCATCAGAGAGTACTCATATGAAAAACGTACTGGTTCTGGATCAACATTACTGCTTTGCTTAGTTTGCTGTAGCTGTTTTTGAACTTATTCACTTGGGAAGTTTAGTGACTTTTACCCTGGTGTTATATAACAGCTGGTGGACCTTGGAGTTTGTGAGGAAACTTTTAACCCTTTCGGGTCAGGCTGTCATCTCTTTGTATGATCTTGATGTAACTCTTTTGTTGCTTATATTCTGCAGGATATATAATTTATAACCAAGGTGTAATGTTCTCATATAATTTACACCAGCGCTGTTAATGTTACACTTGTTGAAACATAATTTTATTTGATTTACTACCCCTTTTTTATAACGGCAGCTAACTAAGCAGATTAACATTTAATTATCCTTGAGCGCTAGGATCAGATACACTACGGTGACCATTCTGATATTTTTACATACTAACATTTGTAATCCAGTGGGAAGATTGTAATAGAATAACACTTTACTGAAGAACCTCTGAGTTCAGCTCTAAAATGGATCTCCAGTGAGAGTATCAGATATAAACTTGTGGGCCACGGCAGTCTATAGGCACATCAGCAACAAACAGTATATGGTCTGAGCATACGCTCGCTCACCCCTCCGGACGCGATCCCAGTCCGGGAACTTCCAACCACTGTGTCCTCACACACAGTGTCTCCAGCGATCGGGTCCCCGATCCAACCAAGGCTGTAGATAAGCGAAGTCAGATGCCACCCAGGCTCGCAGTGGGGTGGAAGGCTCTTTGGTGCTGCGCAAGGCCTCAGGCTTCAGGCCTTGCACTCCGGCACATCCGCACAGGAGGATCAGTCACTGAAGTCTCGTGTCCCAAAGAGGCCGAGCCCAGCCTCGCCTCCTCCTTTTATAACCCCTCCCATGAGTCTCTGGGGTGGAAACATGCCGAAAGGGATTCTGGGCAAGGTAGTCCGGGAGTCTTAAAGGGGACCCCGCTACACACTCCCCCCACTTAAATTCTTTGGTCCCCAAAGAAAACCTTAGCATACACTGCACACAGCCCCAGACAACATTTCATAAGAGGTTGGCATAGGGAATTCCCACCAAAACCGAGGGGTTAGATTCCCTTGCCCACAGGTCACACTATCCTGAGTTGCCTGTCTAACTGTGCCAGAGAGTGAGTGGGGGTTGCCCTCTACCAAATGTACAGTGGAGGGGTCCGGATTCTCTACACTCCTCCTAGAAGTGACCATAGAATCTTCTGAGCTCTTCCCCATTTGTGGGTAGGTCAACTTTCTGGGAGGCCTTATGACTCTGCGAGCCCTTTGTTCCCTTGGGGTTTCTGGTTCTGGCGCCACAGGCTCTTCTTCTGTAACAGGCTCAGGCAACACGGCAGTCTCTGTAACATCTGCTTCAGGAGCCGAGGGATACATAGAGTCTCTAGGGTCCTGTTCAGGGTAAACATCACAGGCATCTTCCCAGTAATCCGATGAAGGACTAGATGGGATGAATTCAGCGGCTTCTGCATTCAGTTGTCCATCTATAGTGTCTTCAGTAGTTGGAAGATCTATAGCAGAAGTTCCTTGAGTTGGGGAAGGCCACAGCCAGTCAAGCTCTCTCTCTCTTCATCTCCACTGAGTTCAGAAGCTTCTGTATCTTCAGTCCGAGAGGTCCGGGACCGAGTGTTTGGCCTGGGGGTATCCAAAATAGAGACTGGTTCAGGGGAGTCCCTCACTGGAGGTATCCTGACCGCTTCAGCAAGTGGGAGCAGGTGGTTTCGATGCCACGTCTTCAGTGGGCCTACCTTTCCTTCTGGCTTCAACTTGTAGACAGGTAGGCCCGGCAGCTTCCTACAGATGACATAGAGTTCAGATCTCCATCGGTCTGCAAGTTTGTGTTTTCCAGGGACCCCCAGATTGCGTAGCAGTACTCGGTCCCCGGGCTGCAGGTCTTGTACCCGGACCTTCAAGTCGAAGTTTCTTTTGTTTCGGGCTCCCCTTTGATCTGAGGCCGCTTGAGCTTGTTCATAAGCTACTTTCAGGCTGTATCTGAGCCTGTCCACATATCCTTTGTGGGATGTGGCTGAGGAATGGTCTAAAGAAGTGCCAAAGGCCAGGTCCACAGGCAACCTCGCTTCTCTCCCAAACATGAGTCGATATGGGGAGTAGCCTGTAGCATCACTGGTGGTGCCGTTGTAAGCGTGTACTATAGCTGCTATGTGTTTGCTCCAATGTTGTTTCTTCTCACTTTCCAGAGTCCCCAACATGTTGAGCAGGGTTCGGTTAAACCTCTCCGGCTGAGCATCTCCCTGTGGGTGCTAAGGTGTGGTTCGAGTTTTCTTGATTCCTAACGAATCCAGGAGTTTCCGGATCAGTCGACTCTCAAAGTCCCTTCCTTGATCTGAATGAAGTCGCTGGGGCAGCCCATAATGGACAAAATACTTCTCCATAAGTACCTTGGCTACTGTGGAAGCCTTCTGGTCTTTGGTTGGGAAAGCTTGGGCATACCGGGTGAAATGATCGGTTATCACCAGAACATTTCCTAGTCCACTCAGATCGGGTTCGAGGCAGAGGAAATCAATGCATACCAGATCCATTGGGCCTTGACTTTGTAGATGGCCCATTGGGGCAGCTTGATGGGGTAAAGTCTTCCTCTGGATGCAGCGTGCACACGAATGGCAGTACTCTTCCACTTCTGCCCTCATGCAGGGCCAATAGAACCGACTTCTGACAAGTTGAAAAGTCCTTTCCGCCCCTAAGTGGCCATGATTGTCATGTAGGGCAATCAGAACAGTCTCTCTGTGTTTTTCCGGAAGAAACAATTGCCATTTATCTTCCAGGTCATCAGAGGGGCCCCTTCGGTAGACCACTCCCTGAGGCACTTGTAACCTGTCCCACTCTTTCCTCAACAGGCGAGCTTCCTTTGAGGAGTGACTCAGAAGTCTGTTTGGATCCTGATTCTCCAGGGCTTCCAGAACTAATTTCCCCATGGGGTCTTCTAATTGGTCACATCTTAGCTCCTTCTTGGACAGCTTCGGCAGATGGTCTTCCTCCAGTTGAGTTACTCCACAGTATTGTTTGGGGACTCCTACCATGGTAACTCCTATCTCTTCCGCCCTTGAGCCCCCTCTGTCTTGCAATTCAGCCCCCTGACAAAGGGCCCGCACCCCGTCTGGTGCCACTTGAGTCCAGTCTTCCATGTCACGGGTGGGACCATGAGATCTTCGGGACAGAGTGTCTGCATCTCCATTCCCAATCCCTGGCCTGTACTTTAGGCTGAAATTGAATCCAGACAATGCGGCCAGCCACCTGTGTCCAGTGGCGTCCAGCTTTGCTGTAGTGAATAGGTAGGTCAGGGGGTTGTTGTCGGTCTTCACAGTGAACTCCGCCCCATACAGGTAGTCTTTGAGCTTGTCTACTACCGCCCACTTAAGGGCCAGGAACTCCAGCTTGTGAGTGGGGTAGTTTTTCTCAGAGGGGGCCAGGCTCCTGCTCACGTAGGCAACAGGCCGTAGTTGCCCTTCGTGTTCTTGATAAAGTACTCCTCCCAGACCGTCATGACTAGCATCTACGTGTAGTTCATAGGGTTTGGTTGGGTCTGCGTAGGCCAAGACTGGAGCAGTGGTTAGGCTCTTCTTCAACGCCTGGAAGGCCTCTTCACATTTCTGGTTCCACTGATCTCTGACTGACTCTCCCGGCTTCCTGGGCCCTGAGTCGTCCTCTTCTCCCTCAGTCTTGAGTAGTTCATTCAATGGTCTAGCAATTCGGGCGAATCCTTCCACAAACCTCCTGTAATAGGAGCAGAACCCTAAGAAGGATCTGAGTTCTGTTACTGTGGTGGGTTGTGGCCAGGAGGTAACTGCCTCCAACTTCTCAGGGTCTGTGGCCACCCCTTCTTCAGACACTATGTGCCCCAGATAGTTCACAGAAGACTGGTAGAACCGACACTTCTCAGGCGAAAGCTTGAGTCCCTCCTCATTAAATCTCCTCAACACTTTTTCCAGCCTCTCCTCGTGTTCCTCCAAGGTTCTCCCAAAGACAATGACATCGTACAGGTATACAAGGACTTCAATAAGGTTCATGTCTCCTACAGTCTTCTCCATGAGACGTTGGAAGGTAGCAGGAGCTCCAGACAGTCCCTGGGGCATTCGATCAAACTCAAAGAACCCCACTGGGGTTATGAAGGCTGTCTTCTCCTTGTCTTCTGGATGCATATGGATCTGATAGTATCCACTCTTGAGATCCATAACGCTGAACCACTTGGCTCCAGACAAACTCTGTAAAGCGTCCTCTATCCTCGGAGTGGTGTACTGGTCGGGTATGGTTCTCCTGTTGAGAGTTCTGTAGTCTATACAGAGCCTCAATGACCCATTCTTCTTCCTGACCACCACTATCGGGGAGGCATAGGGGCTTCTAGACTCCCGGATCACACCAGTCCTCTTGAGTTCTGGAAGTTGTTCCCTTAGATCCTCCAGATCTGCTAGTGGGACCCGCCTGACCCTCTCTCTGAAGGGCTTATCTTCTTGGAGGCGGATCCGATGGGTGGCACTCCTTGCACACCCCACATCAAACTCATCTTTGGAGAAGATCTTCTCCCATCTGGTCAACTGGGCCTTGGCTCTCTCTTTCCAAGCCCTGGGCAGATTCGGGTTTTCCATGGATAGCTTCTCCCAAGCATCTCCTCCTTCACCCGTCCCCTTGACTTCTGACAGGGTAACAGGGGCAGCAGGGCTCACCTGGCCCAGCAGCATCCTGGCTGGGATTTCCATGGGGCCATCTGTATTGTTCCTAACACTCACCGGAACTCTACAATGGGCCTTCTTCAGGGACTTCAGTGGAATAAGTTCTGGTATCACTTCCAGACCGGGGGATTCTTCCCTTGGGTCGGACTCCAACATGACAAAGGGTCCAGGCTGCTCCCAAGTAAGCTTCACAGTGGCTCTGAGACAGGTTACTTTGCCGGGCTGCAACACTACCCCTTCTCTTCCAAGCCTCCACACCTTCCCTATCCCCTCTCCAGGGGTCTTCTGCTCTAGGACCAGCCGTTGGTAGGCCGTCTTCAGCATGGGGTGGATCTTGGTGGCCGCTTGCCCCTTTTCTTTCACTAGAGGGGTCAAGAGTCTTCGGACCAGGTCCGTGTTCGTCCCTATTATAAGGGAACTCTTGTTGGCTCCTGGCGGTCGAGGGTTACACAACTGCCAGGGTGTCAAACACTTCGGCCTTCCCAGCCACGGATGGGTCAAAAGTCATTTTGACGGGCAGAAAGCCATCGTAGGGGAAACTCTGGGTTCCAATCCCACATATTTCCAGTTCCTCTATCTTGTGGATGGGCAGATGACTTAAGTGTTTATCGTAGAAATCCCGGTATAATAGGGTCACTTGTGCCCCAGTATCCAGGATTGCTCTGGTGTAGACTCCCTCCACTTGAATGGGCACTATAGGAGATGGGCCTACCAGCTTCTCCGGATATGGCCTGGCAGGGGTCGCCTTCTGCTGGCCCTTTCCTTTCGGACTCTCTCTCGTCCAATTCCCTTTGGACTTTAATCTTTCTTGAGCCTGGTATGCATTGATTTCCCTACTTTCAATGGGTGTACGGACCCGCTGAGGGATACTATTGTTTTTCTTAGGTGTGCACCCCCTCTGGGGAGTGCTGTGCCTCTTCTGAGAGGTCTTGCCCCCTTTCTCTGGGGTGTATCCCTGTTGAGGAATGTTGTGTTTCCTCTGAGGTGTTTTATCTCCTCTTTTCTTCTGCTTCGCATTCAGCTTGGAGCTCACTGAAGGTGATGGGCACCCGGTTGACTCCTTCACCGAGGCCCTCTGAAGTTTCCCGCCGGCTTGCGGTTGTCCGTTTTCTTCTTCTTGGGACTGGAACATGTAGCTGCAATATGGCCAATTCCTCCACAGTTAAAGCAGACTATATCTCCCCATTCTTGTAAAGATGCGGGTGCTGAGGCAATTGGGAATAATTCCTTCCTTGGTACTTCTCTCCTGGGACCCTCTGGGTCTTTTGCCATCAGAGAGGTCAACATCTCTAACACCTTGGACATTTGAGATTTTAGAGTGTCTACCTCTGAGTCTCTTTCAGGGGTCATCACTGGATTGACTAGCACCTGTGCAGGGACAACATTTGTCTTAATCATTTGCTGGTCCTGTTGTAGCGCCTCCTCATCTCTTATGATTTTTATCAAGTCAGCATAAGTCAGTAACGTTCCTCCTCCCGAGGTTTTCAGGTGCAGCCAGACTGGGTCCGAGCGTAACGCTCCCTCTAAGACTTGCTTCATTCTCGCTGCATCTGTATCTTGGGGCTTCATTCCCTTCTTCAACACAATCTTGCACAGCAACCTGTTCAGTCTCCTAACATACTCTGAAAGTTTCTCCCTTGGCTGTTGGAAAGTGTGTTCAAATTGGTAGACCATCTCTGTCACCTTTTCCAATTGACCAAACTCTTCCTGTAGCATGGCTAGACAGTCTTGAGCCGTGCAATCTGAATTCCCAAACCGAAAGCTTTTCACTGCTTCTGCTGCTGCGCCTTTGAGGCTCTCTATCATTTGTTGCCTCTTCTGCGCTTCAGGCACCTCCCATGCCTCTACTGCTTGTAATGCCTGCTCCACCCAAGTATCAAAATCTTCTTCCCCTGCAGGAACAGGGAGCTTCCCTGAGAATGTTTTCAGTCTCCGGTAGCTAGTCTCCACATGCACTGTGTTTGTCTTCTGACATTTGATTAGTAGTTCCCCTATTGCTTTTATCAATTCTGGTGATATAGCAGTGGCAGGTGCGGGTGCCACCGGGGGTGTCACCCTACCTCCTCCTTCTGGTGAGGTACGGGCCGTAGCCTGCGGTGATCCCATCTGTAATGGTTCCTTCTTTATAGTTACTGCGGGCGCCAAACTATAGGTTCTATTGTCTGGCGTCTTTATACACTTGTACTTGCAAGCCTCTGGTATCCCGTCTCCGTATTCCACCAGTGCATACTGATATGAAGTGTCTGGGTCTGATTTTATATCTATCACCCATGGTGTGTGATCTGGGGACACTAACTTCATTAACTCCTCTACCGTGTCAGTCTTCCATTCCTCCCCTGGGAGACTGATGACTATCGAGTTGTTCGGCTCTGCCCTAGAGGTTTTGCACCACTCTTCTATTGCTTGCGGGTCCATGCCGGCACCTCTGGCGTTTAATTGCTGTATCAGGATCCCGGACGAGACCCCCACGTGTAGCGATACCTTCAACTAAGAGGGCCGCAGATTTAGTTTGGGCCCTGAAGACAGCTCCTCCAACCCCCGGCAATTTACTCGACCCCCTACTGGCACAGTTAGTTATGGCAGCAATATAATTCTTACACTATATGATAAAACTCAGACACCAAGGCAATAATGAAAGGGGTATCTAATTTACTTTAAATTTGTGGTAAAAAGGTTAACAGTGGTAACAGTTCACATAAAATAGGTTGCAGAGCCCTACAGCAATAAACATATTTATACACTAATGGAATAGTAAAGGTGCGCCGCGTGGGCGACCGTTAACTAGGCGCCCTGTGGCGCAGCAACTAAATGAACTAACTAGCTGGCCAGGCCTGGCTCAGATATCTAAAACTCAGTCTATAGGGGATGATGGTTTCTTCACCGGCAAGTCTTTAAAGGTGATGCACATAACAGAATAACATTTGTAATCCAGTGGGAAGATTGTAATAGAATAACACTTTACTGAAGAACCTCTGAGTTCAGCTCTGATATGGATCTCCAGTGAGAGTATCAGATATAAACTTGTGGGCCACGGCAGTCTATAGGCACATCAGCAACAAACAGTATATGGTCTGAGCATACGCTCGCTCACCCCTCCGGACACGATCCCAGTCCGGGAACTTCCACCGACTGTGTCCTCACACACAGTGTCTCCAGCGATCGGGTCCCCGATCCAACCAAGGCTGTAGATAAGCAAAGTCAGATGCCACCCAGGCTCGCAGTGGGGTGGAAGGCTCTTTGGTGCTGCGCAAGGCCTCAGGCTTCAGGCCTTGCACTACGGCACATCCGCACAGGAGGATCAGTCACTGAAGTCTCGTGTCCCAAAGAGGCCGAGCCCAGCCTCGCCTCCTCCTTTTATAACCCCTCCCATGAGTCTCTGGGGTGGAAACATGCCGAAAGGGATTCTGGGCAAGGTAGTCCCGGGAATCTTAAAGGGGACCCCGCTACATAAGGATAGAAGATTATGCGTTATTCCTGAAGAATAGTTCCAAAAGACCAGAAAGGACTTAAAGCTGGTATACTAATTCCTGTCACCTCGCAGCAGCTATTAATTCTGTGTCTGAACAGGAAGTCTCTGGTAGCGTAATAGCAAACTGCAAATATGAATACGCTTACTAGTCCTGAACACTGCTATTGATTGCGTCTATTAAGCCATTCATATGTATATACACCGTCCGTCCCGGTGTGGATGAGTTATACTCACGGTTAGAGATGGTTTCCTTTTTAAAGCTCCATGTTGGTAGCAGTCCTGTTTAGAGGCACTGCCCGTAAGGCACTCGGTGAAAAACCGGAGTGTATGGAAGCCCAGGCCGGCAGTTCTAGTTAGCTGCCTTGTGTTCCTTGTGTATTGGGTCATGTGACCAAGTCCATCCGGTTTAAAGTTCACAGGCACAGATAGGCTTAATGGCGCAATAGCTGGGATTTCGAGCGCGGTGGTGAAACAGGGGTATTGCAGCTGGATTTCAGAAGTCAAAAAAGGTCTTGTAATCTGACAGATCACGGATCATGCAGGTTGAGTTTAAAAAGTCACAGCAATTGTGGCGTTAACCATCCACAGCAACAAGAAACACCTACGCGTTCGTGACATTGATCTGTCACTTCAACTGGGTGAATGAGACATCTCTCAACTTAAATAGGGCCAAGTAGCCAATCAAACACATTCACCTTTTGTTTATAGAGCGCCATCTACTGGCAACAACACAAATTACATATAGATTAAAAAAAGGCAAGATGACTGCAATTTTGATATCTCTTATTTCCCACAATTTCGCATATACATGTCAGTAATATGTAGGAATCAAGATACAAATTAGAGTTGGCTTATGTTCATCCATTGCTACCAAAAATCTAAAAATACAGAGGATCACAATAAGAATATTGTTTTCATGTGTTATTTGGCTAACACTGATACTGGCCCATGGAAATGTGGATGGAACGTGATTGTATTATATATACATTAAACATAATATAACATTTCCATAGACCAGTAAGGTAATCACATGGAAGTTAGTATATCAAAGAAGGATAGGAAACAGAAAAGGAAAAGAAAAAGAAATAGAGCTTATCTGGAATTTATATCTAAAAGGTATGTAAGGAAGCTGCCGGGAATCCGTCTGCGCATGCGCGCATTCGTCAACAGTCTCGGAATGCTGGCGCGCGCGCATCCCCGGGACGCAGCGGCCTTTCCAGGGTACCATTGCGCGTGCGCTATTCGCGCGTGCGCACGGGCAACGTGCGCGCGGGCAACGTGCGCACGCAGGAGCACGCTCCTAATTCCCTTTGGCGCCAGCCTGCCTACTTAAAGGATGCTCTGACTTCTGACAAGTGCTGACTGGTCTTCAGCAAGTACCATGATACCTGAACTCTGTTTAAACCTGGCTTGATCCCTGTTGCTGAACCTTGGCTTCCCTTTGACCTTGCTTCCGGACTTGAATACTTGATTACTGGTTCCTGATCTTGGCTTCCCATCTGACCTCCCTCCTGCCTGTGCCTTGTGCCTCGCTGCCCGTCTGCTACTGAACCCGGCCACCCTTGTGATCCTGCACCAGCCTCCTGCTTGGCTTAACGCTGTCTCCAGTGCCTGTGCTAGCTGTCCATCCTACCAGCTTTCCTGAGTCCAGTTCCTTACCAGATGCTCTGCCTGCATCCCCACGTCTGCAACTCAGCTGACAAGTTCTGCACGCAACTACAGGCACTCGTGTAACTCCTCACCCTAGCCACCATCTGTCCCATCCTCAGTGGGGCTTGGGTTGGAGATACAAGGGAGGCTGACCTCGTCATTCCAGACTCCTACCAGGTACGTGACAAGGTAGTTATCATACACATACAGATACCAGTATGAGAAGGGGTAAGGGACATAGAGGTGCATTACCATATGGCTTCCGGAAGGATTAAGTGAACACGGTATGACCACCATTCACAACAGTACTTTGTACCAAGTATATTTGAGAATTTAAAGGGGTGGGAAGGGCATATACCCCTATAAGGTAAGTCAAAGGGGTTGTCCTTAAATGGGGAACTCATATAGAAAAAGGCATCACAACATGTCCAGTATAGAACTTTTCTGACATGATAAAATGATAAACTGATAATAGACTCAGGGTTCCAGGAAAATCTTGAGGCTTAATTCTGTATTTAGCCCCTTAGGCTGTAAAGTTTGAAGCCTGAAAATCCAGGATTTTTCCCTCTGAATAAGTGCCGTGTCATAGTCACCCCTACGTTCGGGTAGGTCAAGAGTGTAGAACCCCTTTACTGTGAGGCCCTGACTTTTACCTTGATGGTATTTGAGGAAGTGTTGTGCTATCGGAGTATCCTCTTTAAGGCGTATACTCTTCAAGTGTTCCGAAAATCTTACTCTTAATTGCCGCTTAGTCTTGCCCACATAGAGAAGGTGGCAAGGGCATTCCAAAATATACAGTATTTTGGATGTGCCACAGTTAATGAAAGATTTGATTTCAAGTCTTTCCTTGAATTGAGAGTCCCTAAAGACCTTAGTTCTGTCAACGTGTTTACAGGTGCCACAGTGTCCACTGGGGAACATCCCCTTGACAGGTGGCAAGTCTGTAAGCCAATTTCTGTTAATGGGACGTCTAAATTCACTCCGGACTAAGTCATCACGTAGATTCCTTGCCCGTTTGGCCGTAATCAATGGTCGATCCCCGACTATACCTTTAAGTATCTTGCATCTGGTCAAAATATGCCAGTGCTGAGAGAGGATCGATTTTACTTGTTGCCATTGATTACCAAATGGAGTGATGAATCTAACAGGTCCAGGCTGTGTAGACAGATTACTTTCTCTAGGTTTGAGCAAGTCCTCTCTAGAGCGTCTTCCTGCAATTTGTTTTGCTCTACGTAGAGTTGATGGGAGTACCCCCGTTCACGAAATCTACGATAGAGATCCCTAGATTCCTGTTGATAGTCAGCTTCCGTTGAGCAGTTTCTCCGTATACCGAGAAACTGTCCAACGGGAATGCCTTTTTTAAGGGATTCAGGATGGTGACTATCAGCCATAAGAAAAGTGTTATCCGCTGTTGGTTTACGGAAGGTTTTGGAAACCAGTCTATTTTGTTCTATACCAATACAGAGGTCCAAAAAGGAAATCTGATTGGCATCCACCGTATATGTAAGATGTATGTTGCGGTTATTAGTATTGAGCTCTTTCATGAACACAATTAGTTCTTGTTGGGTACCAGACCATACCATCAAAACATCATCGATGTACCTCAGCCAGGCCGAGGTGTGGCTGAGGTACAACGACGAGGAAAAGACAGTATCCTCCTCCCACCACCCCAAGTGAAGGCAGGCATAGGCTGGGGCCCAGGGAGCCCCCATTGAGGTGCCTCTAAGTTGTTGGAAGTACTGGCCAGCAAACGAAAAAAAAAAATTTTTTAATGCCAGTTCCAAGAGGTCAATCACAAATTCGTTCTGTGCCTCCATCATAGGGTATTTTTTGTCCAAGAAGTGGTGAACGGCAAGAATGCCCCATTCATGTGGAATCGATGTATAAAGGGACTCCACATCAATACCCACCAGGAGAGCCCCTTCAGGGATTGGCAAGTCATGAATTTGATTGAGGACATCCCCTGTATCTCTTACAAAGGAGGGTAGTGTTTTGATGAGATCTTTGATCAAACCGTCTATGTACTTGCCCACCCTATCAAGGGGTCCTCTGATAGCCGACACAATCGGTCTTCCTGGTGGATTTTCCCTATCTTTATGGATTTTTGGAATAATATATTAAGTGGGGGTGTTGAAATCCTCCACTTTCAAGTATTCCAATTCCTTTTGGACAACAGAGTAGCTTCAAAGGCCCAACCTAGTTTATCATTGATCAAATCCACCAGTTCAAGGAAAGGATTATGATCAAGTTTCTGATAGGTGGAACAACCAGATAGTAGACGTTTGACCTCCTTCTCATAAAATTCTATTGAGAAGAATGACGTTTCCACCCTTATCACTAGATTTATTGATCACCTCCTCTGCCTTACGTAGTTCTTTAATAGCTTTACGTTCTGATAGTGAAAAATTTCCAGTTGAGTCAGTCTGCCAGTTAATTTTACTTAGATCTTCCTGGACTAAGTCCAGGAAGATTGCAAGTTTTTTGTTTTTCCTGAACTGGGGCATGGTGGTCGATCTAATTTTCAAGTCCACATTTCTTTTCCAACTATTTTGTACATCAGTATCATCATCGCCAGAGGATAGGCCCCCTTCCTCAAGTAGTGATTCTAACTGGTGTATTGCATCTTGTTCCTCAGGACTCATAGTGTTAAATTCATTGGGCTCCTGGGTAGGGGTTACAAAAAATGTTTTTTTTCCTAAGGAAGAGACTGAGATCCTTGAAAATCTCAGATTCGTCCATATCCCTGGATGGGGAGAAGGAGAGGCCCCTACTTAATACGTCGATATGGCGTTGCTCGAGGCGAAAACTGGATAAATTTATTATTTTTAGGTCTTTGCCTGATTCAGGAATGAGTATATGGTTAGTCAGTGGCCCTGGCGTTGGCTCCTGGTCACTGTCCGTTCGTCTCTCTGATTGTGATTCTGAGCCCCTGATTTTCCTCTGCCTGGATTCCTTCCTCCTCCTGTTACCCCTTTTTTGTCTTGTCTTAAGATGCCTTTGGTGGGAGGAGGTTCCTCCACCTCTAAGTGACCTCTGTCTGAAAAAGACACTGAGTGGGAGGGTTCTTCCTCACTATCTGCCGACTGTACTCCTGTATGTGTACCTGATTGGGATCTATTCCTACGCTGTCGTGATCTACCTCTAAAGCCCTTAGTTGTCAAATCAAAGATCTCACCTCTGGCCCAATCATCGAAGTCCCACCTAAATTTGTTCTGTTTGGTGTTTTTTAAAGTTTTTTATCCATTTCCTTTTTAAGGAGATCATTCAGTTTTTCAAAATCAGGGTTCTCCTTAAAAGGTTCCAACCTTCCCCCACTCTCTGCGATCTGATCTTGTAATAGGGATAATTGTTGCTTTTCCTCCTCAACTATCAGCCTCCTAACCTCTAGGCCATGTTTTATACATTCCGCCTTCCACTTCTCCAGAAAATTTTCTGTATGTAAGTGAGCAGCCGGAACTACACGTTCCCTTAAGCCTCGGGGAATAATTCCTCTAGTAATATACGACTCTAGGGAAAGTATATCCCATTTTCTATTGAGTGATTTGATTAGTAGTTTTTTATGTTCCCGAAAGAGGGGCCTTATCTCATTCTGTATGATAGTTTCAGAAGAAGTAGTATCCTCGTCGAATGTTGCTCTAATTTCTAGATCTATTTCCTCACCAGGAACATAAGCCATACCCTAATAAAAAATGTACAGTCTTTGCCTTGATTCAGATAGATTAGTGAATAGGAACTATGTTCATCAAAAAAGTAAAGACGTGGGATCCAGTAAAAAAGTGATCTAAAAAAAGATCAAAAAGACTATACAAAAAATTTAGAAATACTGAATCACAACATGTTGAAAAGTATATAGGTTGGGCCTTTGAAGCTACTCTGTTTCAGTATCAGAACGTAAAGCTATTAAAGAACTACGTAAGGCAGAGGAGGTGATCAATAAATCTAGTGATAAGGGTGGAAACGTCGTTCTTCTCTCAATAGAATTTTATGAGAAGGAGGTCAAACGTCTACTATCCGGTTGTTCCACCTATCAGAAACTTGATCATAATCCTTTCCTTGAACTGGTGGATTTGATCAATGATAAATTAGGTTGGGCCTTTGAAGCTACTCTGTTGTCCAAAAGGAATTGGAATATTTGAAAGTGGAGGATTTCAACACCCCCCACTTAATATATTATTCCAAAAATCCATAAAGATAGGGAAAATCCACCAGGAAGACCGATTGTGTCGGCTATCAGAGGACCCCTTGATAGGGTGGGCAAGTACATAGACGGTTTGATCAAAGATCTCGTCAAAACACTACTCTCCTTTGTAAGAGATACAGGGGATGTCCTCAATCAAATTCATGACTTGCCAATCCCTGAAGGGGCTCTCCTGGTGGGTATTGATGTGGAGTCCCTTTATACATCGATTCCACATGAATGGGGCATTCTTGCCGTTCACCACTTCTTGGACAAAAAATACCCTATGATGGAGGCACAGAACAAATTTGTGATTGACCTCTTGGAACTGGCATTAAAAAATATTTTTTTCCAGTTTGCTGGCCAATACTTCCAACATCTTAGAGGCACCTCAATGTGGGCTCCCTGGGCCCCAGCCTATGCCTGCCTTCACTTGGGGTGGTGGGAGGAGGATACTGTCTTTTCCTCGTCGTTGTACCTCAGCCACGCCTCGGCCTGGCTGAGGTACATCGATGATGTTTTCATGGTATGGTCTGGCACCCAACAAGAACTAATTGTGTTCATGAAAGAGCTTAATACTAATAACCGCAACATACATCTTACATATATGGTGGATGCCAATCAGATTTCCTTTTTGGACCTCTGTATTGGTATAGAACAAAATAGACTGGTTACCAAAACCTTCCGTAAACCAACAGCGGCTAACACTTTTCTTATGGCTGATAGTCACCATCCTTAAAAAAGGCATTCCCGTTGGACAGTTTCTCGGTATACGGAGAAACTGCTCAACGGAAGCTGACTATCAACAGGAATCTAGGGATCTCTATCGTAGATTTCGTGAACGGGGGTACTCCCTTTGAACTCTACGTAGAGTAAAACAAATTGCAGGAAGACGCTCTAGAGAGGACTTGCTCAAACCTAAAGAACGTAATCTGTCTACACAGCCTGGACCTGTTAGATTCATCACTCCATTTGGTTATCAATGGCAACAAGTAAAATCGATCCTCTTTCAGCACTGGCATATTTTGACCAGATGCAAGATACTTAAAGGTATAGTCGGGGATCGACCATTGATTACGGCCAAACGGGCAAGGAATCTATGTGATGACTTAGTCCAGAGTGAATTTAGACGTCCCATTAACTGAAATTGGCTTACAGACTTACCACCTGTCAAGGGGATGTTCCCCTGTGGACACTGTGGCACCTGTAAATACGTTGACAGAACTAAGGTCTTTAGGGACTCTCAATTCAAGGAAAGACATGAAATCAAATCTTTCATTAACTGTGGCACATCCAAAATACTGTATATTTTGGAATGCCCTTGCCACCTTCTCTATGTGGGCAAGACTAAGCGGCAATTAAGAATAAGATTTTCGGAACACTTGAAGAGTATACACCTTAAAGAGGATACTCCGATAGCACAACACTTCCTCAAATACCATCAAGGTAAAAGTCAGGGCCTCACAGTAAAGGGGTTCTACACTCTTGACCTACCCGAACGTAGGGGTGACTATGACACAGTACTTATTCAGAGGGAAAAATCCTGGGTTTTCAGGCTTCAAACTTTACAGCCTAAGGGGCTAAATACAGAATTAAGCCTCAAGATTTTCCTGGAACCCTGAGTCTATTATCAGTTTATCATTTTATCATGTCAGAAAAGTTCTATACTGTACTAGGGATGAGCTCGGTGTTCGATCGTTCGACGAAGATCGAACTATTTGGGCCGTTCGCGCCAAATTCGAGTGACGCGAACGGCCCACAATACACTGCGCCATCGCAGTGCAATCCCGGCGCTGTGATTGGCCAAGCATGCACTGTGACCCCACATGCTAGGCCAATCACAGCGCCGGCAGCTAGGAGAGCCATAATTGGCCACAGGCAGGTTGCCTGTGGCCAATTATAGCTCAGGGGGTTTAGCACACTCCCCACACTATAAAAGGCCGCCAGCGCGGCGGCCTTGTGTAGTGTGTTCCAGCCCAGGGAAAGAGAAGGATAGGCAGGGACACTGTCATTGTGCTATTCTTTGTGCTATTCTTGTGTGTAGGGAGAGAGAAGGATAGGTAGGGACAGTGTCAGTGTCATATTCTTTGCTAAACCTTGTGTGCAGGGAGAGAGAAGGATAGGCAGGGGACAGTGTCAGTGTCATATTCTTTGCTAAACCTTGTGTGCAGGGAGAGAGAAGGATAGGCAGGGAGAGTGTCAGTGTCATATTCTTTGCTAAACCTTGTGTGCAGGGAGAGAGAAGGATAGACAGGGAGAGTGTCAGTGTCATATTCTTTGATAAACCTTGTGTGCAGGAAGAGAGAAGGATAGGCAGGGGACAGTGTCAGTGTCATTGTTGCTAAGCCTCCTGCACAGTATACACCTGAAGCTAGCCCGTATTGCTGTGTTTTCCTGGTGTGTTACACTAACAGGCATTTGCAGCACTTACAGCGGGCGGAGTGTGCTTCCTGCTAAATATACACCTGCAGCTAGCCCGTATTGCTGTGTTTTCCTGGTGTGTTACACTAACAGGCATTTGCAGCACTTACAGCGGGCGGAGTGTGCTTCCTGCTAAATATACACCTGAAGCTAGCCCGTATTGCTGTGTTTTCCTGGTGTGTTAAACTAACAGGCATTTGCAGCACTTACAGCGGGCGGAGTGTGCCTCCTGCACATTATACACCTGAAGCTAGCCCTTATTGCTGGAGCTTTTTTTCTTTTGTGTTACACTAACAGGCATTTGCAGCACTTACAGCGGGCGGAGTGTGCTTCCTGCAAAATATACAACTGAAGCTAGCCCTTATTGCTGTTTTTTCCTGTTGTGTAACACAGGCAGTCATCTGCAGCACTTACAGCGGGTGTAGTGTGCTTCCTGCAAAATATACACCTGAAGCTACCCCTTATTGCTGGTTTTCCCATCTCCCTGCAGGCCATTAGAATGTCTGGAAGGCAAACAAGGACAGGCAGACAGTCAGGAGCCAATAAAAGAGGGCAAGCAGGCTCTGTGTCTAGAGACAACAGTGCTGGTCGTGGACGCGGTGCATCGTCATCAGCACGTGGCCATGGGACACGCTTGTTCTTATTTTCGGCAGCTGGACGTGTTGAGCCGCATCATGCCCGAAGACTTGGTAGAGTGGATGACCAAGCCCTCCTCATCCTCTCTCACCCAGGCTCAGGGTACTGGCAAAGCAGCTGCCAAAGCGTCCTCTTCCCTGGTATCAATGTCATCATCAGTCACTCCTTCCCTAGACCCACCATGTCCTCCTGAGGAGTCCCCCGAACTGTTTGAGCACAGTGTTGGGTACATGCTCCAGGAGGATGCCCAGCGTTTCGAAGGGTCTGATGATGATACCCAGCTAGAGGAAGGCAGTAGCGTGAGAGCAGAGGGAGGGGATGCTCAAGAAGGACACCAATCTGGCAGTCATGTTCCAGCAGCTGCCGCATACTGCCAGATTGGCTCCAGTGATGAGGAGGGAGGGGACGATGAGGTCACTGACTCCACGTGGGTGCCTAATAGGAGAGAGGAGGAGGAGGAGGATGAGGAGGAGGCACATCTCCAACGAGGCAGGATTACCTGGGGGGGCCAGCGTAAGGGCAGCACACGGACTGAATCACACCGCAAAGCTCCGTCTGTGCAGGGCGCTGCCTCTGCCCGTTATTCAAAAAGTTCTTTGGTGTGGGCCTTTTTTGAGTCGAGTGCATCAGATCGCACAGCTGCTGTTTGCAACATATGTCTCAAGCGTATATCGCGTGGCCAAAACATCAGCCGCTTGGGCACCACATGCTTGACCAGACATATGTTGACCTGCCATGCAGCTCGTTGGCAAGCCTACCTTAAAGACCCACACCAAAGAACAAAGCGGACCTCTCCTTGCACAGCATCAGCTGGGATCTCCAACCCCACTATACCTTCAGTCCTCTCTGAAACCTGCACTGAGAGGAATGAAGGTGTAGAATTAGGTGTGTCACAGCCAAGTACTTGCGGGCACTCTGCTAGCAGTCCACCGACGTCCGATTCTAGCAGGCAAATTTCCCTGCCCCAGCTGCTGGACCGTCGAAAGAAGTTCACTCCCAGCCATCCACATGCCCAGCGGTTAAATGCTAGCTTGGCTAAATTGCTAGCGCTTTAACTGCTGCCTTTTCAGTTGGTAGACTCGGCCCCCTTCCGTGAGTTTGTGCAATGTGCGGTTCCTCAGTGGCAGGTTCCCAAACGCCACTTTTTTCTCACGGAAGGCGATTCCGGCTCTCTACCGGCATGTGGAAGGCAATGTCTTGGCCTCGCTGGACAGGGCGGTCAGCGGTAAGGTGCATGGACAGGGACATTAACTTTCTTTCACGGCCCATTGGGTCACTCTTTTGGCAGCTGGGAAGGATGCAGGACAAGGTGCAGTAGTGTTGGAGGTTGTTCCGCCGCCACGCCTCCAAAATGCTACTACTGGTTGTGACACAACTCTCTCCTCCACCCCCTCCTCTTCTTCTTCCTCCATGGCCTCTTCCTGTGCTTTGTCCTCGGAACCAGCGGTGCTCCGAAGGCGTTCAAGGGGCTACGGAAGTACGCAGGCAAAAAGATGCCATGCCGTGCTTGCGCTGGTGTGTTTGGGGGACAGGAGCCACACTGGGGCAGAGGTTCTGTCTGCTCTGCAGGGGCAGGCCGAGAGGTGGTTGACGCCACGCCAGCTTAAGCCAGGAATGGTGGTTTGCGACAATGGCACCAACCTCCTCTCCGCCCTCCGACAGGGACAACTGACCCATGTGCCCTGTGTGGCTCACTTCCTTAACCTGGTGGTGCAGCGGTTCTTGGGCAGGTACCCTGGCTTACAGGATGTCCTGAGACAGGCCAGAAAAGTCTGTGTGCATTTCCGCAGATCTTATAATGCCAGTGCTCGCCTGGCTGAGCTGCAAAAAGGAGTTGAACCTGCCCAAGAACCGCCTTATATGTGACATGCCCACCAGGTGGAACTCAACGTTGGCCATGCTGCAGCGGCTGCACACGCAGAAGAGGGCAATCAATGAGTACCTGTGCGACTACGGCACCAGGACAGGGTCAGGGGAGCTCTGGTTTTTTTCACTACGCCAGTGGGGCATGATCAGGGATGCATGCACTGTCCTGGCACCATTTGAGGAGGCCACGAGGATGGTGAGCAGTGACAGTGCATGCATCAGTGACACTGTACCTCTTGTCCACCTGTTGGAACATACGCTGCGTGGAATAATGGACAGGGCACTTGAGGCAGAACAGAGGCAGGAAGAGGAGGACTTCCTTGCCTCTCAAGGCCCCCTTTACCCAGACAGCGTTCCTTCTGTCCCACCCATCGCACAGGAAGAGGAGGAGGAGGAGGATTGTGTCAGCATGGAGGTGGAGCCTGGCACTCAGTATCATCAGCAGCAGTCTTTTAGGGATGATTTACAGTCCCAAGAAACCCGTGGACTTGTACGTGGCTGGGAAAAGGTGGCTGCGGATCATGTCGTCCTTAGTGACCCAGAGGACTCCGGACGGAATGCTTCAGCTAACCTATGCTGCATGGCCTCCCTGATCCTGCAAAGTCTGCGGAAGGATCCTCGTATTCTTCGGATCAAGGAGAGGGACCATTACTGGCTGGCCACTCTCCTTGATCCACGGTACAAGGGTAAGGTTGCGGACCTTATCTTACCGTCGCAGAGGATGAGACAACTCCGGGAGGCCTTGCAGAAAGGTCTGTGCAATGCGTTCCCAGAGACTGGGAGGTTACAAACTCCTGGTCCTGGACAACAAGTTGCTGAGGCTTCGGTCAGTCAAAGAAGGAGCGGTGGGAAAAGTGGCCGTCTGACCGATGCGTTCAGACAATTCTTTAGTCCGCAGCCCCAAGGTATGATCGGTTCCAGCAACCATCGCCAGCGTCTGATATACATGGTGCAGGAATACCTAGGGGCAAGGTCAGACTTGGACACCTTCCCCACCGAAAATCCTCTGGCTTACTGGGTCTTGAGGATGGATCACTGGCCAGAGCTTGCACAGTATGCAATTGAGCTACTGGCCTGTCCTGCATCCAGCGTTCTTTCAGAACGCACATTCAGTGCTGCTGGAGGATTTGTCACGGATCACAGGGTGCGCCTGTCCACCGACTCGGTTGATCGACTGACCTTCATAAAGATGAACCAGTCTTGGATCACCACCAGCTACCAAACACCTGAAGCTGATATAACAGACTAATTTATTTTCAAATGTCACATCCCTTCAAGACTGATGCTGATGCTGAGTGACTGTCCTGTTATGTTGACTGACTATCCTCCTCCTCCTCCTCCTCAATGATCCGATTGATGATGATAGCAGGAAGAACATTTTTGTTTCTGGGTGCCGCCACCAGTAGCTAAGGCCCAATTTTTCAGCCCCTGTTTAACAGGGGCATGTAATTACAATTTTTTATGCAATGCTTTGCAGCAGGGCTCATTCCTGCACTCCAACTAGAGTATCTGGGAGAGGTTGCAGTGTCGTGGCACCAGCACCAGTGCCTAAGGCCCAATTTTTCAGCCCCTGTTCAACAGGGACGTGTAATTACAATTTTTGATGCAATACTTTGCAACAGGGCTCATTGCTGTGCTCCAAGTACAGTATCTGTGAGGGGTTGCAGTGTTGTGGCACCAGTGCCGAAGGCCCAATTTTTCTGCCCCTGTTTAACAGGGGCATGTAATTACAATTCTTGATCTAATAATTCACAGCAGGGCCCATTCCTGCGCCCACCAAGAGTAACTGTGAGGCCTTACAGTGTTGTGTCAACACCACCACCACCACCACCAAAGGCCCAATTTTTCAGCCCCTGTTCAACAGGGGCATGCAATTACAATTCTTGATCTAATAATTCACAGCAGGGCCCATTCATGCGCCCACCAAGAGTAACTGTGAGGGCTTACAGTGTTGTGGCAACACCAACATGTAAGGGGCAAATTTCAGCAGAGTATATACGGCAGGCCCCTACTTTCAAACATCCAACTTACAAACGACTCCTACTTGCAAACAAAAGGAGACAACAGGAAGTGAGAGGAAATCTACCCCTAGGAAGGGAAATTCTCTCCTGTAAGAGTTAATATGGGAAAAAGGTGTCTCCACTCTACTGATGCTTTATCACCAATCCTTTTTTCAATAAAAACCCCACTTTTCAAAAACATTTGTCATTGGGACGGAAAGTGAGGTGAAATGTTCTGAACAGGGGCACAGACAGCAAAACAAATGTTACAGGGGTGATAACCCTCCCCTATGTTTTCCAAAAAGCTTAAAAATAGATTTTTTGGCTGGAGCTACACTTAAACAATGTACCTGTTCAAAATTACAAACAGATTCTACATAAGAACAAACCTACAGTCCCTGTCTTGTATGCACCGCCTGTATACGGCTGTTCAGAGTATATAGGGCCTTTTTTATTTTGTGTGCGGGGTTCCCCTTAATATCCATACAAGACCCAAAGGGGCTGGTAATGGGCTGGGGTGGGTGATGGGGTAGCTATGCCATTTTTCTCAAAGATTTTCATCCATATTACCGGGGCCAGACATTACATTAAAGCCGCAAGCAGCTTTAAATGGCTTTTTTTTCCTTTAGAAATGTCATTTTGTGCAGGGACAGTTCTAAACACGGGAAACACGTGGCACTTCACAGGCATACTTTAGACACCCCCCAGGTACGATATTTAAAGGAATATTTGACTTTTTTTTTCACTTTATGCATCATTAAAATGACTGCTCCCGAAAAACGGCCGTTTTTTAAACTTCTTTTTGCATTGATACATGTCCCCTGGTGCAGAACCTGGGTTCCCAAACCCTTTTTAGGACAATAACATGCATATTAGTCGTTATAATTAGCACTTTAGATTTTGAACGTTCGCATCCATTGTATTTAATAGGGTTCTAACGTTCGTGCGAACTTTCGGTCCGTTCGCGGGTTCTGGTTCCGGGGGTGTTCGGCTCATCCCTATACTGGACATGTTGTGATGCCTTTTTCTATATGAGTTCCCCATTTAAGGACAGCCCCTTTGACTTACCTTATAGGGGTATATGCCCCTCCCACCCCTTTAAATTCTTAAATTTACTTGGTACAAAGTACTGTTCTGAATGGTGGTCATACCGTGTTCACTTAATCCTTCCGGAAGCCATATGGTAATGCACCTCTATGTCCCTTACCCCTTCTCATACTGGTATCTGTATGTGTATGATAACTACCTTTTAGATATAAATTCCAGATAAGCTCTATTTCTTTTTCTTTTCCTTTTCTGTTTCCTATCCTTCTTTGATATACTAACTTCCATGTGATTACCTTACTGGTCTATGGAAATGTTACATTATGTTTAATGGATATATAATACAATCACGTTCCATCCACATTTCCATGGGCCAGTATCAGTGTTAGCCAAATAACACATGAAAACAATATTCTTATTGTGATCCTCTGTATTTTTAGATTTTTGGTAGCAATGGATGAACATAAGCCAACTCTAATTTGTATCTTGATTCCTACATATTGCTGACATGTATATGCGAAATTGTGGGAAATAAGAGATATCAAAATTGCAGTCATCTTGCCTTTTTTTATCTATATGTAATTTGTGTTGTTGCCAGTAGATGGCGCTCTATAAACAAAAGGTGAATGTGTTTGATTGGCTACTTGGCCCTATTTAAGTTGAGAGATGTCTCATTCACTTTTCACCCAGTCGAAGTGACAGATCAATGTCATGAAACGCGTAGGTGTTTCTTGTTGCTGTGGGAGGTTAACGCCACCATTGCTGTGACTTTTTAAACTCAACCTGTGTGATCCGTGATCTGTCAGATTACAAGACCTTTTTTGACTTCTGAAATCCAGCTGCAATACCCCTGTTTCACCACCGCGCTCAAAATCCCAGCTATTGCGCCATTAAGCCTATCTGTGCCTGTGAACTTTTTTTTTTTATATTCTTTATTTTTCCAAGTTTTGTCATTCACAAAAAAATCAACAAGCAAAACATTTCCCCATCTACTGGGGGTAAATATAAATATTGACAAAATGTATTTCAAACCTCCCCAATTCCTCAAACTCATTCCCCAGCCCCACCCCCTCCTCCCTCCCCTCCCCGCATCCGAGTACAAAGAGGAGAGGGGGGGAGGGAAAGAAAAAAAAACTAATTTCCAAAAATATCCAAGAGGAGAAAGGGAGATGGCAAGACTAACAAATACACAGCATAGGGTACACATCTCCTTTAAGTAGTCCATATATATAATATATATACTTGCCATTAAATACTCCTCATTCTACTATTCTTCCTCCAGTAATCTCTTGCCCTTTTCCGAATTCCTATAGAGATTCCACCTACTCCAAGTTTGTTCATATTGGACTTTTTTGTTCTTGGCTGAGAGAACCAAGTTCTCCATGGCGTCTATCTCTCTAATCCTATTTAACCATTCTTAAACTGATGGAGGTTTAGTATCTCTCCAATGCAGCGGAATCCCTGCTTTAGCAGCGTTAATCTTATGACACAGTAGTGATCTTTTATAAGTCTGAACAGGTGTCTGTGAGCAGTGGAGAAGAAAGAGTGCAGGGTCATCCGGTAGCTGTAAGTCCCTAAGCTCTTGTATAATTCTTTGGATCTCCGTCCAGTATAATCTTATTATTTTACATGACCAAAATATATGTAATAGTGATCCTCTTTTTTCCCCACATCTCCAACACCTGTCCGAGTTTTCTTTAGAAATTTTATGAAGTCGTACTGGAGTATAATACCACTGCGTCAGAATTTTGTAATTAGCTTCCTGGATCCGCGTACAGACTGAGGAGTTCAATGTCAGATAGATAATCTGTTTACGTTGGAGTGGGGTAAAAATCCTTCTCCCATTTACTAATGCTCTATAAACAAAAGGTGAATGTGTTTGATTGGCTACTTGGCCCTATTTAAGTTGAGAGATGTCTCATTCCCTTTTCACCCAGTTGAAGTGACAGATCAATGTCACGAAACGCGTAGCTGTTTCTTATTGCTGTGGGTGGTTAACGCCACCATTGCTGTGACTTTTTAAACTCAACCTGCATGATCCGTGATCTGTCAGATTACAAGACCTTTTTTGGACTTCTGAAATCCAGCTGCAATACCCCTGTTTCACCACCGCGCTCGAAATCCCAGCTATTGCGCCATTAAGCCTATCTGTGCCTGTGAACTTTAAACCGGATGGACTTGGTCACATGACCCAATACACGAGGAACACAAGGCAGCTAACTAGAACTGCCGGCCTGGGCTTCCATACACCCCGGTTTTTCACAGAGTGCCTTACGGGCAGTGCCTCTAAACAGGATTGCTACCAACATGGAGCTTTAAAAAGGAAACCGTCTCTAACCGTGAGTATAACTCATTCACACCGGGACGGACGGTGTATATACATATGAATGGCTTAATAGGCGCAATCAATAGCAGTGTTCAGGACTAGTAAGCGTATTCATATTTGCAGTTTGCTATTACGCTACCAGAGACTTCCTGTTCAGACACAGAATTAAGAGCTGCTGCGAGGTGACAGGAATTAGTATACCAGCTTCAAGTCCTTTCTGGTCTTTTGGAACTATTCTTCAGGAATAACGCATAATCTTCTATCCTTACAAAAGTTATTTCTTTGGATCACTGTCTTGAAATCATAGGACTGCCTTATCTGATACATATTTTCTGAAGCTGCATATCCTCACATCTCCTCTGAATTGCAGTTAGTGTAGATGTTGTGAATAGTGACTTTAGTTTTCTGAATCTGTGAGCAATTTTCTCTCCATCACGGCAGATGTCATTTTTACATCCAGGGTATTTGAGATGGTTGTTATATCTCATCAGCACTAAGCCCAGCATGGTGGTTGTTACCCCCACATCTTTTTAATATTAACAACGTTGTACATTTTATATGTGTTTAATTCTTGGTTCAGATATATTGGAGGTTCAGTTCCCCTCTGGGAGATTCTAGTATTACACCCCATGGGAACTCTTCTTCTTGTTTGATTATATTTTTGTATGTTCATCAATAAAAGTAATTTTTGCACTAGCTAATGTGTAGTTGATTTACTATATAGACCCTCTGTTGGGACCTCTCATGTCCCAACCCCCCCTTTTCCAATAACTATATTGGTCTCAATTAGTGGATCCCGTCTTTATGACGAATCACATACCTGGTGTCACTTCTAAATATACTTTTCAACGTGTTGTGATTCGGTATTTCTAAATTCTTTGTATATGTCACCATACCTAAACCCTATTGAGCATCTGTGGAGCATCCTCAAATAAAAAAGGTTGAGGAGTGCAGTCTCTTCCACTCCTCCATGATGACATCACGGAGCTGTTGGATGTTAGAGGACTCCAGTGGCAACCATTAAAGCTTTGGTGAACTCCATGCCCAAGAGGGTTAAGGCAATGTTGGAAAAAAAATGGTGGCTACACCACATAATGATACTTTGGGCCCAATTTGGACATTTTCACTTAGGTGTGTACTCACTTTTGTTGCCAGCGGTTTAGACATTAAAATGGTTGTAAACCCTCTCTGACAACTTTTACCTACAGGTAAGCCTAGATTAAGGCTTACCTGTAGGCGTTTGCAATATCTCCTAAACCTACACGGTTTAGGAGATATTTGGCAAAAATAATGCACCGATGTCAACGGCGCAGGCACCCTGAGCGTGCCGGGTCTTGAATGGAATCTGCCGGTCCCGCGCGCATTTGCGGGAGTGACGTCAGTCATAGCGCTGGAGCGGCGATACCCGGAAGGCACTCGGAGGAGACATGGAGGAGGGGAACGAGGAGCGATTCGATCTCAGGTAAGTCATTCATAATGAGCTAGTATGCTATGCATACTAGCTCATTATGCCTTTCTCTTGCAGGGTTTTTTTTTTTTTTTTTTAGGAAAATTTCTAGAGTGTTTACTTCCTCTTTAATGGCCGTGTTGAGTTAATTTAAGGGGATAGCAAATTTACACTGTTCTACAAACTGTACACTCACTACTTTACATTGTAGCAAAGTCAATTCTTCAGTGTTGTCACTAGGGATGAGCCAAACACCCCCCGGTTCGGTTCGCACCAGAACCTTCGAACGGACCGAAAGTTCGCACGAACGTTAGAACCCTATTAAATACAATGGACGCGAACGTTCGAAATCTAAAGTGCTAATTATAACGACTAATATGCATGTTATTGTCCTAAAAAGGGTTTGGGGACCCGGGTTCTGCCCCAGGGGACATGTATCAATGCAAAACAAAGTTTTAAAAACGGAAGTTTTTCGGGAGCAGTCATTTTAATGATACATAAAGTGAAAAATTCCTTTAAATATCGTACCTGGGGGGTGTCTAAAGTATGCCAGTGAAGTGGCATGTGTTTCCCGTGTTTAGAACTGTCCCTGCACAAAATGACATTTGTAAAGGAAAAAAAGCCATTTAAAACTGCTTGAGGCTTTAATGTAATGTCTGGTCCCGGTAATATGGATGAAAATCTTTGAGAAAAATGGCATGGCTACCCCATCAATTCCCCCCCCCCCCCTACCCCAGCCCATTACCAGCCCCTTTGGGTCTTGCATGCATATTAAGGGGTGCACCTGTTCAGAACATTTCACCTCACTTTCCGTCCCAAAGACAAATGTTTTTGAAAAGTGGGGTTTTTATTGAAACAAGGATTGGTGATAAAGCATCAGTAGAGAGGAGACACCTTTTTCCCATATTAACTCTTACAGGAGAGAATTTCCCTTCCTGGGGGTAGATTTCCTCTCACTTCCTGTTGTCTCCTTCCGTTTGCAAGTAGGAGTCGTTTGTAAGTTGGATGTTTGAAAGTAGGGGCCTGCCGTATATACTCTGCTGAAATTTGCCCCTTAGATGTTGGTGTTGCCACAACACTGTGAGCCCTCACAGTTACTCTTAGTGGGCGCAGGAACGCCCTGCTGTGAACTTTTTTTATCAGGAATTGTAATTACATGCCATTGTTGAACAGTGGTAGGAAAAATTGGGCCTTTGGTGGTGGTGCTGGTGCTACAACACTGTCAGCCCTCACAGTTACTCTTGGTGGGCGCATTAATGGGCCCTACTGTAAATTATTAGATCAAGAATTGTAATTGCATGCCCCTGTTGAAGAGGGGCAGAAAAATTGGGCCTTTGGTGGTGGTGGTGGTGGTGTTGCCACAACACTGTAAGCCCTCACAGTTACTCTTGGTGGGTGCAGGAATGGGCCCTGCTGTGAATTATTAGATCAAGAATTGTAATTACATGCCCCTGTTGAACAGGGGCAGAAAAATTGGGCCTTAGGCACTGGTGCCACAACACTGCAACCCCTCGCAGATACTGTACTTGGAGCACAGCAATGAGCCCTGTTGCAAAGTATTGCATCAAAAATTGCAAATTACATGCCCCTGTTAAACAGGGACAGAAAAATTGGGCCTTAGGCACTGGTGCCACAACACTGCAACCCCTCACAGATACTGTACTTGGAGCACAGCAATAAGCCCTGTTGCAAAGTATTGCATCAAAAATTGTAATTACACGCCCCTGTTAAACAGGGGTTGAAAAATTGGGCCTTAGGCACTGGTGCTGGTGCCACGACACTGCAATCTCTCCCAGATACTGTACTTGGAGCACAGCAATGAGCCCTGCTGCAAAGCATTGCATAAAATTGGGCCTTAGCCACTGATGGCGGCAGTTCTTCCAAGCTATCATCAAGAATCGGATCATTGAGGAGGAGGAGGATAGTCAGTCAACATAACAGGACAGTCACTCAGCATCAGCATCAGTCTTGAAGGGATGTGACATTTGAAAATAAATTATTCTGTTATATCAGCTTCAGGTGCTTGGTAGCTGGTGGTGATCCAAGACTGGTTCATCTTTATGAAGGTCAGTCGATCAACCGAGTCGGTGGACAGGCACACCCTGTGATCAATGACAAAGCCTCCAGCAGCACTGAATGTGCGTTCCGAAAGAACGCTGGATGCAGGACAGGCCAGTAGCTCAATTGCATACTGTGCAAGCTCTGGCCAGGGATCCATCCTCAAGACCCAGTAAGCCAGAGAATTTTCGGTGGGAAAGGTGTCCAAGTCTGACCCTGCCCCTAGGTATTCCTGCACCATGTATATCAGACGCTGGCGATGGTTGCTGGAACCGATCATACCTTGGGGCTGCGGACTAAAAAATTGTCCGAAGCCTCAGCAACTCGTTGTCCAGGACCAGGAGTTTGTAACCTCCCAGTCCCTGGGAACGCGTTGCACAGACCTTTCTGCAAGGCCTCCTGGAGTTGTCTCATCCTCTGCTCCCTCTGCGATGGTAAGATAAGGTCCGCAACCTTACCCAGGAAGAGGCCATGGAGGAAGAAGTAGAGGAGGGGGTGGTGGAGAGAGGTGTGTCACAACCAGTAGTAGCATTTTGGAGGCATGGCGGCGGAACAACCTCCAACACTACTGCACCTTGTCCTGCATCCTTCCCAGCTGCCAAAAGAGTGACACAATGGGCCATGAAAGAATTGTAACGTCCTTGTCCATGCCTGCTGGACCATGAGTCAGCGGTAATATGCACCTTACCGCTGACCACCCTGTCCAGCGAGGCATGGACATTGCTTTCCACATGCCGGTAGAGAGCCGGAATCGCCTTCTGTGAGAAAAAGTGGCGTTTGGGAACCTACCTCTGAGGAACCGCACATTGCACAAACTCACGGAAGGGGGCCGAGTCTACCAACTGAAAAGGCAGCAGTTGAAGTGCTAGCAATTTAGCCAAGCTAGCATTCAACCGCTGGGCATGTGGATGGCTGGAAGTGAACTTCTTTCAACGGTCCAGCAGCTGGGGCAGGGAAATTTGCCTGCTAGAATCGGACGTCGGTGTACTGCTAGCAGAGTGCCCGCAAGTACTTGGCTGTGACACACCTAATTCTACACCTTCATTCCTCTCAGTGCAGGTTTTAGAGAGGACTGAAGGTATAGTGGGGTTGGAGATCCCAGCTGATGCGGAGCAAGGAGAGGTCTGCCTTGTTCTTTGGTGTGGGTCTTTAAGGTAGGCTTGCCAACGAGCTGCATGGCAGGTCAACATATGTCTGGTCAAGCACGTGGTGCCCAAGCGGCTGATGTTTTGGCCAAGCGAGATACGCTTGAGACATATGTTGCAAAGAGCAGCGGTGCGATCTGATGCACTCGACTCAAAAAAGGCCTACACCAAAGAACTTTTTGAATAACGGGCAGAGGCAGCGCCCTGCACAGACGGAGCTTTGCGGTGTGATTCAGTCGGTGTGCTGCCCTTACGCTGGCCCCCCGAGGGAATCCTGCCTCGTTGGAGATGTGCCTCCTCCTCATCCCTCCTATCAGGCACCCACGTGGAGTCAGTGACCTCATCTTCCTTTCCCTCCTCATCACTGGAGCCAATCTGGCAGTATGCTGCAGCTGCTGGAACATGACTGCCAGATTGCTGTCCTTCTTGAGCATCCCCTCTCTCTGCTCTCACGCTACTGCCTTCCTCTAGCTGGGTATCATCATCAGACCCTTCGAAAGGCTGGGCATCCTCCTGGAGCATGTACCCAACACTGTGCTCAAACAGTTCGGGGGACTCCTCAGGAGGACATGGTGGGTCTAGGGAAGGAGTGACTGATGATGACATTGATACGAGGGAAGAGGGATGCTTTGGCAGCTGCTTTGCCAGTACCCTGAGCCTGGGTGAGAGAGGATGAGGAGGGCTTGGTCATCCACTCTACCAAGTCTTCGGCATGATGCGGCTCAACACGTCCAGCTGCTGAAAATAAGGACAAGCGTGTCCCATGGCCACGTGCTGATGACGATGCACCGCGTCCACGACCAGCACTGTTGTCTCTAGACACAGAGCCTGCTTGCCCTCTTTTATTGGCTTGTGACTGTCTGCCTTTCCTTGTTGGCCTTCCAGACATTCTAATGGCCTGCAGGGAGATGGGAAAACCAGCAATAAGGGGTAGCTTCAGGTGTATACTGTGCAGGAAGCACACTACGTCCAATGTAAGTGCTGCAGATGCCTGCCTGTGTTACACAACAGGAAAACACAGCAATAAGGGCTAGCTTCAGGTGTATACTGTGCAGGAGGCACACTACGCCCAATGTAAGGGCTGCAGATGCCTGCCTGTGTTACACAACAGGAAAACACAGCAATAAGGGCTAGCTTCAGGTGTATACTGTGCAGGAGGCACACTACGCCTGTTATAAGTGCTGCAGATGCCTGCCTGTGTTACACAACAGGAAAACACAGCAATAAGGGCTAGCTTCAGGTGTATACTGTGCAGGAGGCTTAGCAAAAATGACACTGACACTGTCCCCTGCCTATCCTTCTCTATCCCTGCACGCCAACACACTGTAAATGCACAAGGTTTAGCAAAGAATATCACTGACACTGTCCCTGCCTATCCTTCTCTCTCCCTGCACACAAGGTTAATGAATAAATAGCAAAGACACTGTCCCTGCCTATCCTTCTCACTCCCTGCACGCCAGAACACACTACACAAGGCCGCCGCGCTGGGTTTCCTTCTCTGTCCCTGCACGCCAACACACTGTAAATGCACAAGGTTTAGCAAAGAATATGACACTGACACTCTCCCTGCCTATCCTTCTCTCTCCCTGCACATAAGGTTTAGCAAAGAATATGACACTGACACTGTCCCCTGCCTATCCTTCTGTCTCCCTGCACACAAGGTTTAGCAAAGAATATGACACTGACACTCTCCCTGCCTATCCTTCTCTCTCCCTGCACACAAGGTTTAGCAAAGAATATGACACTGACACTGTCCCCTGCCTATCCTTCTGTCTCCCTGCACACAAGGTTTAGCAAAGAATATGACACTGACACTGTCCCTACCTATCCTTCTCTCTCCCTACACACAAGAATAGCACAAAGAATAGCACAATGACACTGTCCCTGCCTATCCTTCTCTTTCCCTGATCTGGAACACACTACACAAGGCCGCCGCGCTGGCGGCCTTTTATAGTGTGGGGCGTGTACTAAACCCCCTGAGCTATAATTGGCCACAGGCATCCTGCCTGTGGCCAATTATGGCTCTCCTCGCTGCCGGCGCTGTGATTGGCCAAGCATGCGGGGTCACAGTGCATGCTTGGCCAATCACAGCGCCGGGATTGCACTGCGATGGCGCAGTGTATTGTGGGCCGTTCACATCACTCGAATTTGGCGCAAACGCCCCATAACGTTCGATCTTCGACGAACGATCGAACAGCCGATGTTCGAGTCGAACGTGTATTCGACTCGAACACCGGGCTCATCCCTAGTTGTCACATGAAAATATTTACAAAAATGTGAGCGGTGTACTCACTTTTGTGAGATAAAATATATATAGTATCAGAATTAGTTATTCATATGCAGTTTTACAGTAGTAGTACTAGAGGAAAAGAAATGCAGGAGGGATTTTGAAGCAAGATTTTTTTTTTTTTTTTTTAACAATACAATGACAATATTCCATATGTAAATGCTAAAACTTCATGGAAAACAAACCTAGAAACAAAATTTGCACTTAGAAATGTAACCGTGTGATCTTAAATTATGTAAATATACAAGTAGCAAATCTTCCAGTAATGATTATAATAAAGCAGTATAAAAATTCTAGTTAAACGACAAAATTGGCACTTTAAAAACGCTTAAAGCGGAGGTCAACCCAGAAAAAAAAAATACATTAAAAATCCTAAAAAAAAATAAAAAAATTAATAGAAAAAAAAAAAAAATTATACTCAACCGAAATGCCTGTTGCTATGCGGAAGTCCCCTAATCTGCCTTCTGCTGTGCCTCTTCCTTGTCCTCGGATTGAGAACTTCCGTTTCCTCTTCTTGTGAATGGGGCGCGCTGCCTTCTGGGAACTGTGTGTATCCCAGGAGGGAAGCCGCCCATTCACAAAGCGCTGTGCGAGTGGCGCATGCGCAGTAGGAAACGGGCAGTGAAGCCGTAGGGCTTCACAGCCTGTTTCCCTTAGTCAGGATGGAGGAGCCGGGAGCCTGGCAGCAGCGATCGATCGCCGTGGCAGGACCGACATCGCGGGCGAGTAGGACAGGTAAGTGTCCTTATTAAAAGTCAGCAGCTACACTGTTAGTAGCTGCTGACTTTAAAAAAAAAAAAATACAAGCTGCACCTCCGCTTTAAACTGGGTTCACACCATTGCCATATGCGGCTTACAGCAGAGGGATCTGGTGCATACCCATTCACCATTTCAGGTCCGATTTCAGCCTGAGTTCGGACCTGAAACGGACCAAAAGATGCACAGGACACAGGTGCAAATTCACAACGGAGATGTGTGAACCGGCACCATAGAGAGGCGGTCACAATCTCCTACCATGCGAACTGGATGCAGTGAAAACCGGAATCCAATTCGCATAGGTGTGAACCCAGCCTTAAAGTGGTGTTCCGGCCGAAATTACACTTTTTAAATAAAAATACCTCTATAATACACAAGCTTAATGTATTCTAGTATAGTTATTCTGTAAACTGAGGTCTGTTTTGTTAGGTTATTACAGCATATTGAAAGTTTATAAACTAGAAATAGAACATGGCCATCTTATGTGTGGGCATCTGAAGCCAGACTGTATTACTTCCTGGATTTCATTACTGCAGATCTCGCACATGCTCAGTGCTACACAAGCAGTGTAATAGGTTTCAGGTCAGGTTTCCATAGCAACGGCAGTGTCAGAGGAAGTTGACACTTTTCTATGCAAACCTCTCCTCCCTGCAGGAAACAGTAAATATACTGCAGGTTCAAGAAATTATATATATATATATATATATATATATATATATATATATATATATACACACACACACACACACACACGCTACTTGTTTCTGTACAGCTTTTCATTTAAAAAAATACTAATTAACCAAATTCATTTATGCATCTAGATTGCATCACCCCAGCACATCGAATCGCATCAACCCCCGCCCACAGCACATTGCATCACCCCAGCACAACAAATCGCATCAACCCCAGCACAACAAATCGCATCAACCCCAGCACATCGAATCGCATCAACCCCAGCACATCGAATCGCATCAACCGCAGCACAACAAAAGAATGTTTATTTAAATCCAAATTTTTGAAGTGCAAGAGTCCTGCAACATTTGTTTACATTTTAAGTTTAATATCTCTTTTCGTCCATGGACGGACACAGCCTTCTTAAGTCTTGACAATTGGGTTATGTTCCTGTTCATAGGAGAGGACTAGGCAGACATGTTAGATATTTCAATACATGTTACTTTAACAGAGTTGAACAGCCCCGCCCGGGGGGCGGTCCCTCCAGACATAACCCACCGCCCTGCAGCATGCAGCCGCAGTTTTGTTCTGCCTAGCAGAGGAGATGGACGTGGCTCCCTTTGGGCCCAGAGTCCTGAGGAAAATTAGTATTTTATTTTATTTTGTGATTCCTCTATCAGCAGTCGGCTGGGTGACAGGCTGGATATATGGATCCTTGTAGTCTTCCCAGTCCGGCCAGCGAGCGTGTACAGTCCCTTGCAAATGGGCGTCGGGTCTGTCACGACATACCCCATGGCTCCTGGGGTGGCCGGTGAGCTTGTGCTCGGGTCCACATATGACTGGGCTGCTTGCTGTCTCAATCACAGTGGACCGGGCCGACAGCTACTCCGTACTGCTCGGTTGTAGGCCTGTCAGGAACGCACCAGCAGGTCCTTTTTGGGACAAGGAAGTACAGTTCCTCCTGCCACGGCAGGTGGGAACAGCTGGGTGTTCCTAGGAATAGGGGGTTCTCCTGTCCTCCCTTTCCCTGCTCTGTCACCTTTACTCCCTCTGTCCTAATGGGGTTGGCTGGGACCGGGGCATACCTGTGGGGACTCCAGGTCCTGGAGGGGGTCGGGGGGTGTCAGGGCCCGTTTCTCTGTGGGGGGATACTCTTCTCCGGGGTAGCCATGCTGGGCCTTCTCGTCCACATCGCGGTGCTCGGGCGCCATTTTGGTGGTGCCGCCGCCATTTTCGGGGTGTGTTTTCTATTGCATTGATTTGCCCATTGGCGGCCATCTTGCCGTGGCCGCGCTATGGCACAGTTGTCATTGCGGGCGGTCATTTTCTTGTGGTCGCGCCCTTTCCTTCTCCCTGAGGCGTCCGGCGGCCATCTTTGGTGGAGGTTTGGCCTCTAGTGCTGGCTCCTGGATGGCACAGCACAATTCTCCTCACAGCTTCCTCAGGGTTTCCTCACACACTGCCTCTAGAGCAGCATGGATAATACAGTGATACACAGTCTTAGTGTATAGAGGCGGGCAGTGGCCCTTAGCAGTCTCATTCTGGGCTGGTGAGTCCCCTGGGTGACCCCCCCCCCCCGGTCGGTGCAGCATGGTGGGGGGACTTTATTCATTAATTTTGTCTAGTCCCTGAGAACTTTCTGTGTAACATGGAGTCAGTATCTGAGAGGCAACAGCAGAGCCCCCGCACCTGTGGTTTCCCGCCATATCCTGGGGAATTCTCTGACTCTGACAGGACCACCGGTCTGAGGTGTCAGAGGTTGCCTTTTACCTGCAGTTTGGTGCTTGCTTCGGCAGCACATTTACTCAGATTGGAACGATACAGAGAACATTAAGCGCCCTCGGCGCAGTAGTTTAAACACACACAATATGTTTATACACAACATTGGATACATTCACAGTGTATGTATGTATTATTGCTCTCTGTGTCTGCGTGGGTTTCCTCCCACGCTCCAATGATGTGCGCGCCTTCGGCGCCATACAAAGTATAAACATACACAATATGTTTATACACGACACTAAATACATTCACAGTATATGTATGTATATGTATATTAGACATGTGCATTCGTTTTCGTCCGAATGCATTTTCGTCCGAATTTCAGCTATTTTCGTTATCGTTTTAACAAACGAAAACGAAAGCACAGAATCCGAAAACCGAAAGATCCGACATAAACAAATGCTTTATTTTCGTTTTCGTTGCTACAACAGTTCGATATAGATAGGAGATTCGACGTGACGCTGACAATAACAATCTGTGTCTATCGAACCTGTAGTCGAATGTGCCTAACCTTAACTCTATTAGTCCAAGATTATTCTACATAGGAGAGAAAAGATTCGACATTATAGAGAGAAAAGATTCGACATAGGAGAGAAAAGATTCGACATAGGAGAGAAAAGATTCGACATAGAGAAAAGATTCGACATAGGAGAGAAAAGATTTGACATAGGAGAGAAAAGATTTGTTATTATAGAGAGAAAAGATTCGACATAGGAGAGAAAAGATCACTGCTGGAATTGGGTGGGGGAAGTAAAATAAAAATAAAGTTGATGATGAATGTTATTGGCTGATTGTAACCAAAGAGGAGGAGCTGTAAAATAGCTAGAATGACGAAGATTCGACAAAGCATCGAAAGTTAGAAGATTCGACGGTGCAGCAAAACTGTACGACGCTGCAATCGTACATTTCCGGTCAAATGCATCCTCCCATAGGCTATAGAAGAATTCTAATGTTGGTTGACTAGTAATAGTAATGAATAAATATAATTATTACTAGTCATACAACATTAGAATTCTTCTATAGCTTGTGGGCGGAACATTCGACCGGAAATGTATGATTGCAGCGTCGTACAGTTTCACTGCTCTGTCGAATCTTCTTTAAACATTCGACAGACACCATAAGCCTTCAATGACAGATTCGACCTTAATTAATTCAGATTTTCGGACGAATGCAATTTCTAGCGAAAAACGAAATAAATAAAAACGAATTTCGGGAGTAACTAAATTAACTTATTTTTCGGACGAAAACGAAATTCCGAAACGAAATATTTCAGTGTGCACATGTCTAATGTATATTACTCTGTGTCTGCGTGGGTTTTCTCTGGGTACTCCGGTTTCCTCCCACGCCCCAAGGGTGTGCGCGCCTTCGGCGCTTGCACAGCATAAACATGTTCAATATGTTTATTCACACATACTAAAAGTACATACACGGTATGTGTATGTACTATACTCTGTGTCTGCATGGGTTTCCTCCGGGTACTCCGGTTTCCTCCCACACTCCAATTGCGTGCTTTGGCGCAATACACAGTATAAACTAGGTGTTTGTACATTCAGCACTTATCAATGTAGTAGCTGCTGGAACATCCACTGAGGTGTCAGTTCTTTTTTTATTTTTTTGGGGTCGCGTTGACCGACCCGCTCTATATAGATTTTTAAGGACTGGGGGTTGCCGCAGAGGTCCTTTTTGGTCCCTCAGCGCACAGCGGTCCGTTATTCCTTTGTAGAGCATTTTTAAAAAATATATGTTTTTTTTCCCATGAAGTTGACCCCCTGGTATCAGGGGTACCACTATCCCGATAGGGGGACACCTGCCTTTAAGAGGTGATCAGGAGCAGTGGCTTGGACCGCGTTCGCCACGCTGAGGTCAGCGTTGTGCCCGTTGGTGGCTGCGTCTCCGGTGTCTCTGACACTCACTGAATGGGCATAACTTTTGTACCAGACAGTGGAGGAGCTTCAGCTTCCTCTAAAAGTTGTGACACTGGCCGACCAGCAGGTGCGCCACCTGAGGGGGCTGATATACTGGTCCACTGACCGAGTTTCTATGGAAGCTCTAACAGATTTGCCATTTAAAGGCTAAGAGTAGGGGCACCCCATAAGCCGGGAACCTTCCTTCCCAAATATATTGCAGTGTTTTTGAGGGTTGCCATACCGCCGCAGGGCAGTTTTCAGGGATTCTGCTCCGAATCTATTCATGGTCCCAGAAGAGGAAACCGGAGTACCCAGAGAAAACCCACGCAGACACAGAGTAATACATACATATACTGTGAATGTATTTAGTGTCGTGTATAAACATATTGTGTATGTTTATACTTTGTATGGCGCCGAAGGCGCGCACATCATTGGAGCGTGGGAGGAAACCCACGCAGACACAGAGAGCAATAATACATACATACACTGTGAATGTATCCAATGTTGTGTATAAACATATTGTGTGTGTTTAAACTATTGCGCCGAGGGCGCTTAATGTTCTCTGTATCGTTCCAATCTGAGTAAATGTGCTGCCGAAGCAAGCACCAAACTGCAGGAAAAAGGCAACCTCTGACACCTCAGACCGGTGGTCCTGTCAGAGTCAGAGAATTCCCCAGGATATGGCGGAAAACCACAGGTGCGGGGGCTCTGCTGTTGCCTCTCAGATACTGACTCCATGTTACACAGAAAGTTCTCAGGGACTAGACAAAATTAATGAATAAAGTCCCCCCACCATGCTGCACCGACCGGGGGGGGGGGGGTCACCCAGGGGACTCACCAGCCCAGAATGAGACTGCTCAGGGCCACTGCCCGCCTCTATACACTAAGACTGTGTATCACTGTATTATCCATGCTGCTCTAGAGGCAGTGTGTGAGGAAACCGTGAGGAAGCTGTGAGGAGAATTGTGCTGTGCCATCCAGGAGCCAGCACTAGAGGCCAAACCTCCACCAAAGATGGCCGCCGGACGCCTCAGGGAGAAGGAAAGGGCGCGACCACAAGAAAATGGCCGCCTGCAATGACAACTGTGCCATAGCGCGGCCACGGCAAGATGGCCGCCAATGGGAAATCAATGCAATAGAAAACACACCCCGAAAATGGCGGCGGCACCACCAAAATGGCGCCCGAGCACCGCGATGTGGACGAGAAGGCCCAGCATGGCTACCCCGGAGAAGAGTATCCCCCCACAGAGAAACGGGCCCTGACACCCCCCGACCCCCTCCAGGACCTGGAGTCCCCACAGGTATGCCCCGGTCCCAGCTAACCCCATTAGGACAGAGGGAGTAAAGGTGACAGAGCAGGGAATGGGAGGACAGGAGAACCCCCTATTCCTAGGAACACCCAGCTGTTCCCACCTGCCGTGGCAGGAGGAACTGTACTTCCCCATCCCAACAAGGACCTGCTGGTGCGTTCCTGACAGGCCTGCAACCGAGCAGTACGGAGTAGCTGTCGGCCCGGTCCACTGTGATTGAGACAGCAAGCAGCCCAGTCATATGTGGACCCGAGCACAAGCTCACCGGCCACCCCTGGAGCCATGGGGTATGTCGTGACAGACCCGACGCCCATTTGCAAGGGACTGTACACACTCGCTGGCCAGACTGGGAAGACTACAAGGATCTATATATCCAGCCTGTCACCCAGCTGACTGCTGATAGAGGAATCACAAAATAAAATAAAATACTAATTTTCCTCAGGACTCTGGGCCCAAAGGGAGCCACGTCCATCTCCTCTGCTAGGCAGAACAAAACTGTGGCTGCATGCTGCAGGGCGGTGGGTTATGTCTGGAGGGACCGCCCCCCGGGCGGGGCTGTTCAACTCTGTTAAAGTAACATGTATTGAAATATCTAACATGTCTACCTAGTCCTCTCCTATGAACAGGAACATAACCCAATTGTCAAGACTTAAGAAGGCTGTGTCCGTCCATGGACGAAAAGAGATATTAAACTTAAAATGTAAACAAATGTTGCAGGACTCTTGCACTTCAAAAATGTGGATTTAAATAAACATTCTTTATATGAACAATAGCCTTTCACCATCCAAAGACATGTCCACAGGTCAAGTTTGAAAGGTGACCAGATAAGCTCTGGGACTATGGCAAAGAAATTGTTACTTCACTGTGAGCAATGGTTCATACAGTAGGACCTTCAAACAGTTAAACTGATTAGAGATCAATCTTCTTTACAAATGGACACTTGGAGCAGCAAAGATTACAATACATTGTTTTTATTTGCAGTCACCTGAAAGGCAGTAACAATTTAAAGTGGATGTCAATCTTGACTAAATTAAATTTGTTTGCTAAAGCATTGTGTAATCACAATTGCCATTTTTTTACCCTATAAGATACAATTTTACTTTTTCTTCAAAACTTTTTTGAATCTCAGGCCTCGTACACACGCCCGAGATTCTCGTTGAAAAAAACATGTTTTTTTCGACGAGATTCTTGGACAAGAAACTTGTCCCGGCCGAGTGTACACACGCTCGTTTCAAAGAACCCGCGGTTCTTTGAAAGGAGCGTACGCAGTGACGTCATCGACTACGTCGAGCATGCGCTCGTCACATTCGATGCCGTCGCCGCCATCTTGGTATACCCTACGTATGCCTAGGAAGCTACCGCGCATGCGTCGAATTCATTTCGAACATGCGCGGGCTTCCGGGAGGACAGGTAAGTGTACACACACTCACTTTTCTCGTCGAGAAACATGCCGACGAGAATCTCGACGAGAAAATAGAGAGCAGGTTCTCTATTTTCTCGTCGAGGTTTCTTGTCGGTTTTCTCGACGAGAAACCCGATAGCAGCGTACACACGACCGATTTACTCGGCAAGACCTCTCTGCCAGCAAGTTTCTTGCTGGTTCTTGCCGAGAAAATCGGTCGTGTGTACGAGGCCTCATTACTGTTCATCTCTTCTCATCTTTGAACCCACTTTCTGTTTACATGTATGCGCTCCAGTGGCAGTTCTATACCAACAACCTGATAGTGGCAACTGCAGAACATGCTTGTGCATTGTGCGGGTCAGCACAGGTGCTTGCAGTCTCCATCAGAAGCCAGTTTGACAACATTGGAGAGCAATTGGGACAGAGATTTGTTATGCCATACCAAAGTATATGCACAAGAACATTCATGGCATTAACCATTTTTTTTAATGAAAGCTGCAGATTGAAAAATAGCTTTTGAAATTAAATTAACATTCTAAAAGTTTCTATAGAATTTTATTGATTAGGTTCAGATCTACTTTAAAGAAATCAGTCATCCCTTTTACATATACATTTCCCCTACTGTTTCCAGGCTGACTACAGCACAACAATTTCCACCTATCCCTACACAAATGCAGGCCCAAAACCTTTCCATGATATAAACAGGATATGATTATAGATTAACCCCAATTAGTTTGTTAAAATTGCTGGAACAAAGATGAAACGGATAAAAGCTGGATTCTGGATCTTTCTTTGCTCCAGATGGCCCATCATCTCTGTATGGCAGCAAGCTTTTTGAAGAAAGCCTGTACAAATGTCTAGTCCTTATTTTATTTAAGTTTAAGTTTGATGTATTAATTGAAAACTTAACTCCCCATCCCTACAATAAAACATTTACCATGTGCTTGTTAAATCAAAGTCAAAAACAACAAAAATATATTTATACAAAATTAAACAAAAAAGTTCAAGTTGTAAAACATTATGCATGTATTGCAATATTCTTCTTCTTTTCCCAGTAAGAGCCAATATTCCAGGTCAAATATGTGTATAATGCATTATGGTCTTAGCGTTAAACATGCTAAGAGAACAGTACAGTGGAACCTCGGATTGCGAGTAACGCGGTTAACAAGCGTTTCGCAATACGAGCACTGTATTTTTAAAAATCGTAACTCGGTTTGCGAGTGTTGTCTCGCAACACGAGCATGATTCAGGCCAAAGCGGTGTGCAGTACCGCGTTTGGCCTGAGGTGGGGGGGGGCGCCAGAGCCGAGCGTCGCCGATCGGTGCCGTTCGAAAATGCACGGAAAGGCCCGAGGACAGCTCGGCTGAACTCGGCAAATCTCGGGAACAAAGTCTTTCCGAGGTTTGCTGAGGTCAGCTGAGGTGTCCTCTGGCCTTTTCGGCCGTTTCCGAGGCTCTCCGGCGCCCCCCCGCCTCTGACCGCATGCGGTATTGCATGCCATTGAAGTCAATGCGGAACAAATTATTTTAGTTTCCATTGACTTCAATGGGGAAACTCGCTTTGATATGCGAGTACTTTGGATTACCAGCATTCTCCTGGAACAGATTATGCTCGTAATCCGAGGTTCCACTGTACATAATGTTTTAGGAAATATCTTTTACTATAAAATCACAATAAAATGGATTATATACAAAACTGTTATCTGTATTTGGCTTCTGTAGTGAATTTATTTAGCGTATACTATGGTTTATTTGCGTTTTCTAAGAATTAAGTACATGATACTGTTAATTAAAGTGAAAGCAAAGGCAATCCAGGCAAGAATGAAGGAATAACCGAATGTGCCATTCTTAATGTCCAACGTTGGGTGAAATTTCTCATACATGGAAGAGTAGATTGCAGCAGCAATCATAACACAAAGACCTGTGGATAGAAATTAAACAATTAACTGATAGCCAAAAAATTGTCAAATTATATATCTGGATACTGGTACATTTTCGGCCAATTAACTTGAACAAGGTAGTACTTATTGTCGATAAGAGATTAACAGGGTTCAGATCTGCTCCAATTGCTCCCATTTCCTATTTCCCAGACTTGGAGCCATCAGCTTAAAACAAATTGCTTTCTTAGTTGAAAAGGATGGGTGTAACCAGTATACGAACTCCTCATTGCTTTCCTAAAGCGGTTGTATACCCGCTGACTTTTTTTTTTTTTTACACCTGTAAAGGAAAAGGCATAATGAGCTAGTATGCACCGCATACTTACCTTAGAACGAGGTGTCTGTTTCACTCCCGGTCCACGCCGAGGCAGCTGACATTATGCCTCGGCGTGTCTTCCGGGTATCGCGGCTCCAGCGATGCGAGTGGCTGTAGCCGCAATGTCGTCACGTCACGGGGGAGACTTCTTTCCGGCAAGGCCCCGCGCCCGCCGGGCCTTCAGCCGAGAATCCCCTGTGCGCATGCTCCGCTGCAGTCAGTGGCGCAGTGCAAGGGGAATATCTCCTAAACCGTGAAGGTTTAGGAGATATTTTTTTACCTACAGGTAAGCCTTAGTATAGGCTCAGCTGTAGGTAAAAGTAAAAAAAAAAAAAAAGACTATACAACCGCTTTAACCACTTAAGCCCCGGACCATTTGGTAGCTAAAGGACCAGAGGTGAATTCAGAATTTTGCACTGCGCTGCTTTAACTGTAAATTGTGCAGACATGCAATGTTGTACCCAAACGAAATTTGCGTCCTTTTCTTCCCACAAATAGAGCTTTCTTTTAATGGTATTTGATTGCCTCTGCGATTTTTATTTTTTGCGATATAAACGGAAAAAGACCGAAAATTTTGAAAAAAAATGATATTTTCTACTTTTTGTTATAAGAAAAATCGAATAAACTCAATTTTAGTCATACATTTAGGCCAAAATGTATTCAGCCACATGTCTTTAGTAAAAAAAATGTCAATAAGCGTATATTTATCGGTTTGCGCAAAAGTTATAGCGTTTACAAACTAGGGTACATTTTCTGGAATTTACACAGCTTTTAATTTATGACTGCCTATCTCATTTCTTGAGGTGCTAAAATGACAGGGCAGTACAAAACCCCCCCAAATGACCCCATTTTAGAAAGTAGACACCCCAAGGAAATTGCTGAGAGGCATGTTGAGCCCATTGAATATTTTTTTTTTGTCCCAAGTGATTGAATAATGACAAAAAAAAATAAAAAATTACAAAAAGTTGTCACTAAATGATATATTGCTCACACATGCCATGGTTATATGTGGAATTGCACCCCAAAATACATTCTGCTGCTTCTCCTGAGTACGGGGATACCACATGTGTAGGACTTTTTAGGAGCCTAGCCACGTACGGGACCCCGGAAACCAAGCACCGCCTTCAGGATTTCTAAGGGCGCAAATTTTTGATTTCACTCCTCACTACCTATCACAGTTTTGAAGGCCATAAAATGCCAAAATAGCACAAAACCCCCCCAAATGACCCCATTTTAGAAAGTAGACACCCCAAGGAAATTGCTGAGAGGCCTGTTGAGCCCATTGAATATTTTTTTTTTTTGTCCCAAGTGATTGAATAATGACAAAAAAAAAAAAAAATTACAAAAAGTTGTCACTAAATGATATATTGCTCACACATGCCATGGTTATATGTGGAATTGCACCCCAAAATACATTCTGCTGCTTCTCCTGAGTACGGGGATACCACATGTGTGGGACTTTTTAGGAGCCTAGCCACGTACGGGACCCCGGAAACCAAGCACCGCCTCCAGGATTTCTAAGGGCGCAAATTTTTGATTTCACTCCTCACTACCTATCACAGTTTTGAAGGCCATAAAATGCCAAAATAGCACAAACCCCCCCCCAAATGACCCCATTTTAGAAAGTAGACACCCCAAGGAAATTGCTGAGAGGCCTGTTGAGCCCATTGAATATTTTTTTTTTGTCCCAAGTGATTGAATAATGACAAAAAAAATAAAAATTACAAAAAGTTGTCACTAAATGATATATTGCTCACACATGCCATGGTTATATGTGGAATTGCACCCCAAAATACATTCTGCTGCTTCTCCTGAGTACGGGGATACCACATGTGTGGGACTTTTTAGGAGCCTAGCCACGTACGGGACCCCGGAAACCAAGCACCGCCTCCAGGATTTCTAAGGGCGCAAATTTTTGATTTCACTCCTCACTACCTATCACAGTTTTGAAGGCCATAAAATGCCAAAATAGCACAAAACCCCCCCAAATGACCCCATTTTAGAAAGTAGACACCCCAAGGAAATTGCTGAGAGGCCTGTTGAGCCCATTGAATATTTTTTTTTTTTGTCCCAAGTGATTGAATAATGACAAAAAAAAAAAAAAAATTACAAAAAGTTGTCACTAAATGATATATTGCTCACACATGCCATGGTTATATGTGGAATTGCACCCCAAAATACATTCTGCTGCTTCTCCTGAGTACGGGGATACCACATGTGTGGGACTTTTTAGGAGCCTAGCCACGTACGGGACCCCGGAAACCAAGCACCGCCTCCAGGATTTCTAAGGGCGCAAATTTTTGATTTCACTCCTCACTACCTATCACAGTTTTGAAGGCCATAAAATGCCAAAATAGCACAAAACCCCCCCAAATGACCCCATTTTGGAAAGTAGACACCCCAAGCTGTTTGCTGAGAGGCATGGTGAGTATTTTACAGCTCTCATTTGTTTTTGAAAATGAAGAAAGAACTTTTTTTTTTTTTTTTCTTTTTTTTTTCAATTTTCAAAACTTTGTGACAAAAAGCGAGATCTGCAAAATACTCACAATACCTCTCAGCAAATAGCTTGGGGTGTCTACTTTCCAAAATGGGGTCATTTGGGGGGGGTTTTGTGCCATCTGGGCATTCCATGGCCTCCGAAACTGTGATAGGCAGTGAGAAGTGAAATCAAAAATTGACACCCTTAGAAAGCCTGAAGGCGGTGCTTGGTTTTTGGGGTCCCGTACGCGGCTAGGCTCCCAAAAAGTCTCACACATGTGGTATCCCCGTACTCAGGAGAAGCAACAGAATGTATTTTGGGGTGTAATTCCACATATGCCCATGGCATGTTTGAGCAATATATCATTAAGTGACAACTTTGTGCAAAAAAAAAAAAAAAAAAATTATTTTTTCCGCAACTTGTGTCAACATATAAAATATTCCATGGACTCGACATGCCTCTCAGTATATAGCTTGGGGTGTCTACTTTCCAAAATGGGGTCATTTGGGGGGATTTTGAACTGTTCTGGCATTTTATACACAACATTAGGAAGCTTACATCCACTCTTCTAACCACTTGAAGACAAAGCCCTTTTTGACACTTTTTGTTTACATGAAAACATATTTTTTTTTGCAAGAAAATTATGTTGAACCCCCAAACATTATATATATTTTTAAAGCAAAGGACCTAAAGAATAAAATGGTGGGTGTTGCATTTTTTTTTCTACACAGTATTTGCGCAGCGATTTTTCAAACGCATTTTTTTGGGAAAAAATACACTTTTTTTAATTTTAATGCACTAAAACACACTATATTGCCCAAATGTTTGATGAAATAAAAAAGATGATCTTAGGCCGAGTACATAGATACCAAACACGACATGCTTTAAAATTTCGCACAAACGCGCATTGGCGACAAACTACATACATTTTTAAAAGCCTTTAAAAGCATTTACAGGTTACCCCGTTAGATTTACAGAGGAGGTCTACTGCTAAAATTACTGCCCTCGATCTGACCTTCGCGGTGATACCTCACATGCATGGTGCAATTGCTGTTTACATATGACTCCAGACCGACGCTTGCGTTCGCCATTGGGCAAGAGCAGGGCAGGACAGGGGTGCTTTTTTTTATTTTTATTTTTTTTATTACTATTAATTTTGCTTTTTTATTTTATTTTTAAACTGTTGCTTCCATATTTATTTATTTTTATCACTTTTATTGTTATCTCAGGGAATGTAAATATCCCCTATGATAGCAATAGGTAATGACAGGTACTCTTTTTTGAAAAAACTGGGGTCTATTGGACCCTAGATCTTTCCTCCGCCCTCAAAGCATCTGACCACACCAAGATCGGTGTGATAAAATGCTTTCCCAATTTCCCAATGGCGCTTTTTATATCCGGGGGGTCATTCCCTCCCACTGCTTGTAAAAGCAGTCCAGAGGCTAATTAGCCACTAGGATTGCTTTTACATGAAAGCCGGCCGCTGGCTGAAAAGAATGATACCAAGATGATACCTAAACCCGCAGGCATCATTCTGGTATGAACATTCAAAGTCCAGCAACATACCAGTACGTTGCTGGTCCTTGTTGGACATGTATTGTAATCTTTTTTTTCATGCAGCCTGTTGGCTGAACGAAAAAAAAAGATTGATCGGTGGGTATGCCCACCATTAGAATACCGCCCTTCATCCACCCACTTCTAATGATGGGCATACATGCACCATTTATATATGCCGAAGCATGGGGGCATCTTCTCGCAAAAGTTATGCCGCGTACACATGGTCAGACTTTTCCACGGGCAAGCCTCCGTCGGAATTTCGACCGTATATACGCGGCATTAGGAGCAAAATCGCTCCTCCGCTCCTGCTGCCCCAATGCTTCGGCATATATGCTTTTTTTTTTTAACTGTGGTGGTGAAATCACCTCCTACAGCACTGGAGTCGCAGGGATCAGGCCTGTCTCTGCGAACGCTGCAGATATGTGTGTTGTGTTTTGCAAGTGACAGTGATCGATCAATATTGCACTTCGGTGGCCTGGGCTGGACAGAGGGGCAAAACGCAGGTGCTAGCAGGTATCTGGGCTGATCCCACTAACAGTGCGTTTTTGGGAACCCTAAACTGCTGGGGACGCTAGTATAGATCTGATCAGATCAGATATTGAGCTGATCAGATACTATACCACTAAGGGGGGTGTATGCTTCACGTGTGGGTGTTAGCGCTACTGGCACTAACCTGACGCTGCCTGGGGTGTGACGCAGACCCTCTCTGACGCTAAAACCTAACTGATATCACCCGCCGGGCGATCAGGGGGTTAAACCTTTATTGGGTTATATACGGCGGGTGCCCTGACACTATAAAAAGCAAACTAACTAACCAGCGTCACCCGTAACACTTATATGATGATCACTGGTGAAAGGGTTAACTAGGGGCAATTAGGGGGTTAAAACCTTTATTAGGTAATATATGGGGGTACCTGACGCTATATAAAAACCTGACGGCGAACCTAAAAAAAAATTACTGGCTACCTATCGGCATCACCGACACTAAGACAACGATCATAAAAACGATTGCTTAGCGACAGTGGTGATAGGGGGTGAAAGGGTTACCTGGGGGGCGATCAGGGGGTTAAACCTTTATTAGATAATATATGGGGGTACCTGACGCTATAAAAACCTGCGGCGAACCTAAAAAAAATTACTGGCTACCGATCAGCATCACCGACGCTAAGACATCGATCAGAAAAATGATCGCATAGTGACGGCGGTGCTAGGGGGTGAAAGGGTTACCTGGGGGGTGATCAAGGGGGTTACACCTTTATTAGGTAATATATGGGGGTACCCGACGCTATAAAAACCTGCGGCGAACCTAAAAAAAATTACTGGCTACCGATCAGCATCACCGACGCTAAGACATCGATCAGAAAAATGATCGCATAGCGACGGCGGTGCTAGGAGGTGAAAGGGTTACCTGGGGGGTGATCAAGGGGGTTAAACCTTTATTAGGTAATATATGGGGGTACCCGACGCTATAAAAACCTGCGGCGAACCTAAAAAAAATTACTGGCTACCGATCAGCATCGCCGACGCTAAGACATCGATCAGAAAAATTATAACTTAGTGACAGTGGTGATAGGGGGTGAAAGGGTTACCTGGGGGGGCGATCAAGGGGGTTAAACCTTCATTAGGTAATATATGGGGGTACCCGACGCTATAAAAACCTGCGGCGAACCTAAAAAAAATTACTGGCTACCGATCAGCATCACCGACGCTAAGACATCGATCAGAAAAATGATTGCTTAGTGACGGCGGTGCTAGGGGGTGAAAGGGTTATCTGGGGGGTGATCAGGGGGTTAAACCTTTATTAGGGGGGGTTAGGGGGCTACACTGGACCTAAAACTAAATGTAGTGACACTTTTACAGTCACAAATGTCACTGATTGCAGTGATCACTAAATAAATGGTCACTGCAATCAGTGACACTGTGACTGGGGGCTGGGGGGTGATCTGGGGGTGTCTGGGGGGGCCTGGGGGGGCGATTTATGTGCCTATGTGTCCTGGTGTCAGTGTGCTGTTTTGTGTACTAACCTGGCATCTTCTCCTGTACGGCGCTCGGTATATGTGAGCGCCCCAGGAGAGATGACATCACTTCCTCCTTCCTGGCAGGCAGGGGAAGCTCTCTCATTCGCCGGGAGCGATCGAGAGGGGGTGGCCGGAATCGAACGGCCGTCCCCTCATGCCGGATCGCTCCCGAAGGTAAAACGACCACCCACTGTAAAGAAGGGGGGTCCGATCGGACCCCCCAACTATACAAAGGCAATCACGTATATGTACGTGATTCTGCCTGTCGGTGCCATTCTGCTGACGTATATTTACAGTGGGCGGTCGTTAAGTGGTTAAGTACATGCCACCAATGTTTACTGTTTTATTCCTTTCATTTTTTTTTCAGATAAGTTTGAGAGAAAGAAGATCATCGATACAAAATATATACTGTTTGTCCATCGGCATGGAGTATTTAGGCCATCAAGCCCTCTCTCTTTGAAAGGAAGAAACCACCTTCAGAAGAAAAAAGGCCCTGGGCCTCAAAACATTGTCCTTGTGTATCACACAAAATTATTCTTCACAGTTAAAGCTGTTTTAAACTTTTTTTTTTTTTTACTGAAAACAAAAAAAAAGCAGGTTTATACTTGCTTGCTCTACATTGGTTTTGCACAGAGCAGCCCCGAGCCTTCCCCTCTCGAGTCCCCTGCCAGCGCTTATATCCTCCGCTACTGCATGAGCCCTAATAGCAAGCCGCTTGCTATGGGGGCACTCGCGTGTACACCCCCGAGCCAGGCTGTGTGTGTGTGTTCATAAGCCACGCCTTCCGCTCTCTCCTTACAGGTTTTGACCAACAGCCAATGGTTCCTGCTGCCGATGGAGCCTCTAGCCTAGTGAGACCAGGAAAAGGAGAGAAGAGCGGCAGCAGACGGGCACAGCGCTGGATCGAGATCAGGCTCAGGTAAGTGTTTAAGGGGGGTCTGGGGGAAGCGGCTATAGAAACGTTTTTTTACCTTAATGAAGAATGCGTTAAGGTAAAAACACATTTTTCCTTTAGAATCTGTCATCAGAAGTGTTGATGACACAAAAAGGCAACCTTGCAAGTAAAGCCGACCATGCACAGATCAAAATTCAGCCTGTTCAGCAGGGACCAGCTGAATTTCGATCTCTGTATGGGCTAGCTGGTTGTACTTTCGATCAACTTATATACAGCCAGCCCGTTTTTTTCCTGAACGATCAGTGCCGCTGGCTATAGTCAGCAACACTGGTCATTGTATTCTGCGGTCAGGAAAGGCTCCCTGGTGGAAGAATACAATAGCTTAGCAGGAGTGATTTCCCCATCCACATCAAATGTGTGGATGGGCAAATCTGTTTTTGTTCAACCTGCTGGTTGAACAAAAAAGAGGAGTCCTGCATGGCCAGCATAAAGATAATACTTCTTAATAGGTTCAAAGGGTGTTCTTTGAAGAGCCAACAGAACCAGGCTGAGATCCATGTAGTCACTGGGCAACGTATAGGAGGAACAAGGTGTACAACACCCTGTATAAAGGCCTTTACTAAATAGTGAGAGGCAAGCGGTCTCTATCCCAGTGAAATGGTAGACTTTGCAAGAATTACATTTTCCAGCTTTTCAGAGTGTAGGAATGACCAGATCCGATAGGCCTCCTGTCCCTCAGAATCTGGGCTTTAACAGTCAAGCCATTAAACCTAGCAACAATCTGGGAGGGCCCACAGGATTTGGATGAGATCTGGGTACAGTGTCCCGCTGAGCACCAATGAAATGCCCTCTATTTCAATTCCAAGGAGAAGGCAAAGGAGGATCTTCTGAGTAGGAAAAGCATAGATCAGGCTGAACTGACCCCACAGAGTCTCCAAAGCATCCGCTACAAAGGTTATAGAATCCCTGGATCTGGAGATAAACCTGCTGCAGCTGATCCTGGAAGTAAGGATGTCTATGTCCAGCATCCCTCACCTGCAACAGAGGTATTGAAGTAGGATTAAAAGACCATTCTCTGGAGCCCAGACATTAACAACTGTGGAAATGTTCTATGCCTTGGACGTGGACAAGGCTGGAATGTAAAGTCCTGGCAATGCCAGGATTAGATTGGTTTATCCTGGAGCCTCAAGACTTCTGGTGCATTCCTGATGATTGATGCAAGCCACTACGGTAGCATTGTCCGAGTGAATCCTGGTGACAGAACATGACCTTGCAGATGAGCTGTCCAGCATTGAAGAGATAATGAAATTGCTGCTAAGTTCCAGAGCACTGATCAGGAACCAATATTCCTCTGATGACCAAGTCCTTTATACTGAGAGGCCATCTAGGACTCCTCCCAGCCCAAAAGGCTGGCATCTGTTGTGCACACCTTATAAACCATTAGGAGGAAGGAAAATCCTGATTTCATTGCCAAATTTGTCACCCACCCATACCAAGGCAAGCCAGGTCCTGCTGGTCAGGCATATGGGATGAACCAGAGACTGAATCCTCTTGTTCCACACTGCCAGAAAGTGGAGAAGCAGTTTGAGCGATATTGGGCACATGGAACTGCCTAAGACTGACACAATTGAGGCCCAAGACCTTCATGCAAAAAAATGAAGAATGGAAGTAGAGATGCCCTGTTTGCTTTGGGGAAGGTGAAAAGGTTTGAATAATAATCTTGAAACCTTTCCATTTTCTGGACAATAGCTATGGCACCTTGACAGAACAGCTGCATTGGGGGTGTAGGCAGCTTTGACAACTTAATGCAGGGTGGAAGTAAAGAACAAAAATGTCAGTTTGTAACCCCCTAGATACATCTAAACTCAAAACACCTGAAATGTTCTGAGATCAGATGGCCTTAAAGGTCAACAGATGTCCCGCACTCTGACAAGTTTAGGTGCACCTTTATTGTGAGGGATACTTGCTCATGGAGTTGACTAAAAAGAAGTGAAAAGCTGGGTGCTGTTTCTATAAGTAGTGTTCCGCCAACATCCCTAAATACACATGAAATGCATTTATAACCCCAATGGGACTTTAAGGGCAGAATCAATTCTTACAAATGTATAAAATGCAAATGTCAATCTTTATTACAAAAAAACAATTGTAAAAGCGACCAAATGTCAGTATGAAAAAGTAAATAAAAATATTGTAACATTTATCATATTTTGCATTTACCATTTCATACTGACCTTTGGTCACTTTTACCATTACATAGTTACAGTTAGTCAAGTTGAAAAAAAGACAAGTCCATCTAGTTCAACCAAAAAAATAAAATAAAATACAATCCCATATACACAAACCTATACCCACAGTTGATCCAGAGGAAGGCAAAAAACCCCAGCAAAGCCTGCTCCAATTTGCTACTGCAGGGGGAAAAAAATTCCTTCCTGATCCCCCCAAGAGGAAATCAAAATTTTCCTGGATAAACTTTACCTATAAATGTGATGCCGCGTACACACGACCGTTTTTAATGTCATTGAATAAAACTGCATTTTTCTCGACGTGATTCTTCTCAAGCCTGCCTTGCCTACACACGATCGTTGAAAAAAAATGCTCGAGTAAAGCGCGGTGACGTACAACAGCACTATAAAGGGGAAGTTCCATTCGGATGGCGCCACCCTTCATGTTAGTAAAGTTTGTTGAGACGATTCATGCTTTTCAGCCTCGTGCTTTTCAGTCCGTTACAGCGTGACGAATGTGCTATCTCCATCACGAACGCTAGTTTTACCAGAACGAGCGCTCCAGTCTCATACTTGATTCTGAGCATGCGCATTTTTTTCACGTCGTTAAAGCCTACACACGGCCATTTTTCATGACGAGAAAAACGACGAGGTGAAAAACGCGAAAAATTAGAGCATGTTCCAATTTTTTCATGGGCATTTTTCACGTCGTGAAAAATGCTCTAAAGCCCACACACGATCATTTTTAATGACCATTTTAAAAAAATAGGATTTTTATAACAGCTTACCTGTAAAATCCTTTTCTTGGAGTACATCACGGGACACAGAGCGACATAGTCATTACTAATGGGTTATATAGATACCGTCAGGTGCTGGCACTGGCAACTTCCAAAACCGGAAGTACCCTCCCCTATATAAGCCCCTCCCATCTGGGAGCACCTCAGTTTTGTAGCAAAGCAATAAGTGTCCCCAAAGAGGGGCGGGAGCTCTGTGTCCCGTGATGTACTCCAAGAAAAGGATTTTACAGGTAAGCTGTTATAAAAATCCTATTTTCTTTCTCGTACATCACGGGACACAGAGCGACATAGTCATTACTAATGGGATGTCCTAAAGCAATGCCAAATGAGGGGGGGGATACACCATATATAAGCTGAGCGCTATCAGACATGAGGATCTTTTGCGGCCTGCAACACACTGCGCCCAAAGGCGACATCCTCCTGACTTCTAACGTCCACCTGGTAGAACCTAGTAAACGTGTGTACTGAAGACCATGTTGCGGCCTTACAGATTTGAGCCAGGGAGGCCTGGTGATGCACTGCCCATGAAGTTCCAACTGCTCTCGTGGAGTGCGCTCTAACTTTGAACGGAGGCGGTCTACTTCTCAAGCCATAGGCTTGCATTATGACCTGTCGAATCCACTTGGCTAAAGTAGATTTTGACGCTGCCTGACCCTTTCTGGGGCCTTCCGGCAGAATAAACAAAGTATCCGTTCTGCGAATCTGAGCAGTGGCTTTTAGATAAGCTTTAACTGCTCTTACTACATCCAAAGAATGCAATAACTTTTCCTCTACCGAAGTAGGTTTGGGGAAAAAAGAAGGAAGAACCACATCTTGGTTCAAATGAAACCTCGATACCACCTTAGGAAGAAAGGCTGGATGAGGACGTAACACTACTCTGTCCTTATGGATAACCAGATATGGCTCCTTACAGGACATAGCTGCTAATTCCGACACTCTTTTAGCCGAACAAATGGCTACTAGAAAAATCAATTTCCTGGTGAGAAGAACCAAAGAAATATGCTGTAATGGTTCAAATGGTTGTTTCTGTAGAACCGACAGAACCAAGTTTAGATCCCATGGACATATGGGGATATTAACCGGAGGACTAATACGCATCACTCCTTGTATAAAGGCTTTGACTAGTGAATGCGAAGCCAAGGGCCTTTGAAAAAATATTGACAAGGCCGAAATCTGACCCTTGATAGTACTCAAGGCAAGCTTCCTATCTACAGCCCACTGTAGGAAGTCCAGAATCCTACCTATTACGTACTTATGTGGATACCATTTCTTGGCCTCACACCAGGCGATGTACGCCTTCCAGATTCTATAGTAGATCTGCCTGGATACCGGCTTCCTGGCATTGATCATGGTAGATACCACAGCATTAGAGAGCCCTCTCTTTTTTAGAATGTGGGCTTCAATAGCCAGGCCGTCAAACCTAGGGCTGGTAAGGAAGGGTGGTATATCGGTCCTTGCGAAAGCAGGTCCGGACGACGTGGGAGAGTCCAAGGACTCCCCACTGAAATTTTACAATCTCCGCGTACCACGCTCTTCGGGGCCACGCTGGAGCCACCGGAATCACTGGTTTCTTTTCTACCCTGATTCTGCGGAGTAATCGAGGTAACCACTGTGGCGGTGTGAATGCATATATCAGCTTAAACTGATCCCAAGGGAACACTAGGGCATCCGAGCCGCAAGCTAGGGGATCCCTTGTCCGAGAGACAAACCTGTCCCCCTTTGCGTTGAATCTGGATGCTAGAAGATCTACATCCGATGTTCCCCACCGCTGACATATTGTCCAGAAAACCTCGGGGTGAAGGGACCCTTCCTCTGGGCCTAATTGCTGGCGACTTAGAAAGTCCGCCTTCCAATTCTCCACTCCTGGAATGAATACCGCAGATATGGCTGGGACATATTTTTCTGCCCATTTCAGGATGTAATTTACTTCCCTCTGGGCTGCACGACTCCTGGTGCCCCCCTGATGATTGATATATGCCACTGCTGTGGCATTGTCTGATTGAATTCTGACAGGGGACCCTTGGAGTTTGGATGTCCATGCTACTAGGGCATACCGGGCTGCTCGTATCTCTAAAAGATTGATGGGCAGGGCCTTTTCTGCATCCGACCATCTGCCCTGGAGAGACTATTGCTCCAGTACTGCTCCCCAGCCTATAAGGCTGGCATCTGTAGTGACCACCTTCCAGGAAATCGGACTGAAGGATTTCCTTTTTTCCAGATTCTGGGGAACCAACCACCAACGGAGGCTCTTACGAACAGAAGGGGACAAGGACATTGTAAGTCTAGGGCCTGAACTTTTTTGTTCCAGGCTGACAGTATGGCCCCTTGCAAATTCCTTGAATGGAATTGACCGTAGGGTACTGCTTCGAATGATGCCACCATTTTTCCCAGCAGCCTCATATACAGGCGTATGGACGGCTGTCTTTTTTGTACCCACTAAGTGGATCAAATCTTTCAAAGACAACACCTTTCCTCGAGGCAAGAATATTTTTCTCTGGCCTGAATCCAACCTTAGCCCCAAGTATTCCAGACTTTTGACTGGTTTTTAGGGCTGACTTGTCTCGGTTGATAATCCAACCGTGAGATTCCAGATACTTGATCGTCTTGTGAACGACCACGTCTAGTTTTTTCACTGAGTGGTCTATCAGCAACAAGTCATCCAGATATGCCATTATCATTACACCTTGTGTTCTTAAATTGGCCAATAAAGGGCCAGAATTTTTGTAAACACTCGTGGTGCTGTGGCCAAACCGAAGGGTAAGGCTCTGAACTGAAAATGGCGCCCTTCTACTGCAAAGCGTAGAAATTTTTGGTGGACTGGAAAGATGGGAATGCGCAAATAAGCATCTTTGATGTCGATCGTGGCTAACCAATCCTCCCCTTGTAGGGCAGTGGCCACCGATCGGATCGACTCCATCGGAAAGTCCTGATATACAGGAATTTGTATAGCCCTATTAGAATTAATATGGGCCTCCCGTCCGCGTTTGCTTCGGGACTGTAAAGAGGTTTGAGTAAAACCCGAACCCTCATTCTTCCAGGGGAACCTCCATAATTACTCCTTGGAGCAATAGTTGTTCTAGTGCCAACAGGAGGGACTCTCTCTTCCGGGGATCCCTTGGCACGTTTGACCTCAAAAATGGGAAGGAGGAGAGTCTTTTAACTCCAAACTGTATCCCAAACATACTGCGGAGAGCACCTATCTGTCTTGATCGTGTCCCGCCAGGTCTCTTGCGAACAACTGGAGTCCTCCCCCCACCCGACTGAGTGGGGGCTTCAATGAATTTAACTTTGGGGGAGGTTTTGTACCTCCCCTGACCCAGGGTTTCTCATTACCCTGCTACTGTCCCTGTTTTTTACCCCCGGGATTTGCTTGAGGAGGCCGTCGGAACTGTTACACAGCCGCCCCAGGGACTGGAGAAGCAGGCCTCTTAAAGAGGGACCTCTAACTCTGCTTTTAACCGGCAAGAGCGTATTTTTACCGCTGGAAATTTTCTGGATATATTTGTCCTGGTTTTCCCTGAATAAGCGTTCACCATGAAATGGGACGCTAACCAGCCATACTTTACAGGGAGCTTCAGCAGACCAGTTTTTGAGCCATAGGAGCCTACGCATATGTACTATAGACAGCGTAAGGCGGGAGGCCTGATGGACTGAATCCTCTATGGCGTCAACCGCAAAGCCTAAGGCTCTAGGTAGATCAGCTAGGGCAAAGCCTGCTGATCTGTCAAGTCCCTCAAGACCTGTTTCAACTGATCCTTCACTGCTTAGCAGACCCCAATAGCTGCTACTGCTGGTTGTATCACCAAGCAGATTTTCATAAGGACTCCAATCTTTTATCTATTGGGTTCTTGAACATTTGGACATTATCCACTGGACATGTCAGTGATTTATACATACAAGAGATGGCTGTGTCCACTGTAGGGACCTTCCATTTTTTTTTTTTTTTTTTGATGAACTTATCCTCCATGGGATAGACCACCGGAAATCTCTTGGGGGAATAAATATTTTCTCAGGACGTTCCCAATCCTGGTAAATGAGCCCTTTCAGTAAAGGGTGAAGTGGAAAAGAACAAACAGTCTGGGGGCTTCTAGCGACCCCAACGAGGATACAGTAGTGGTTGATGGTTCCGCAAGGTGCATTTTTAAATGCTGATCGGACCATGTTAGTCAGAGACTGAACCCATAATCTTTCAGCTTGAGATGCTGAGAAAAGGTTCCCCCACTGTTGATTCCTCTATAACAGAATCAACCTTATCCTGATCCCCTTCAGGCAGGTCGATCCCTGTATGGGACTGTTGCTCTGCTAACAGGCACTCTGAAGGAGGAGACGGAGATCGGGCGTGCTTTCCCTGACAGGGAGGCAGCGATAAATGTTGACAATCTCTCTCTAATCCTCCCAGAGCTGAGGAAAAAACCTCCTCTGTTACATACACAGGAGCAGGTGAACTGAGGACAGCCACAGTACCAAGTACCCCTGCGGGGTCTCTACGGTCACTTACCTCTGAACTTCAGGGGAGACTGGTGCAGCAGGAGTATGCCCAAGATCCTCCGAGCCCGATGAGACCCCCTTCGCTTCCTGGAAGATTCAGTTCCGGAGCTTCTGGACGGCATATTCCTAAGCCTAAAGCTGAGGTATTCCAGCCGTAATACACCACTTTTACTGAGAATAGTCTAGCACAATTGCTGCTATATCACAGTTGGTGTCTACTAATGTGCCTTTCTAGGGGATGCCTGTATCAACCGCTTGCTGTATGCCTTTAAATGTTGCCAGCTCTGTCTCTGTACTTCATAGCCAGCTCACTACAATATTGTGGTTTTTTTAAAACTGCTGGGACGCCCGCACATGCGCAGAAGCGCTGCGGCGCGCACAGAGCGTCATCCCCCAGGCTCCGCCCCCTTTCCCGGCTCACCTCTATATATAGAGACGCGTGCACGCGCACGCGCGCGGGCACGTGCGCCTTCGGCGCTAATTTCAAATATGGTAACAAGGGACAGGAGCCAGGGCCCCTCTTTGCCGCAGGCCGGGGGATGGACGAGCACTGCAACATGGCAGAGGAAGCAGTTTCCTATAAGAGAACTCACCATCTGCCTGGACTTTGCTCTGCTGAGAAGAAGCTAGTCCACATGACAAGAAAACATTCCACAGCGGCCTCTAGTGGACAAACACAGGTACCGCAGTCTAATATATTATAAAAAAAAATTTTTTTCTTGACCACCATTAAAAATTATTAAATTTTTTTAGTAGTTACAGGCATGCACAGAATTTTGCGGGAATACCATTAGGTAACAGACAGAAAGACAAATTAGGCTTGGGGGTCCCCCAATAGAACCAAGTTCCTGGGAGCCCCCACTTACCTGTTCCCCGCCGCAGGACTTTGTTTGGTCCACAAAAGCCCAAACTTCACCTATCACGGCAGGCATTGTAATCAAACCTTCAGGGACCGGGTTCCCAAGGATTCCACTCCCCTGGACCTGTATAGCACCCTGCACAGAAAACATCTTGGTCGTGGGTATGACCAGAGCTCTGGATCCCAGGGTCCAGCTCTCCTAAGAGAAGCATTACAGGCAAAACCTTGCTCTTCTCTGCAAGGCCCGGGTACCGACCGTTTAGCTATGAAGCTTTTTTGGTCGGATCCGGAATAGCTTACTGAGGCCCAAAAGAACCTGTACGCAAGCTCAGTGAAAAACACATGTTTCTTCTTGGCCAACACCTTAGACACTGGCAAAAAACTGAGGTGCTCCCGGATGGGAGGGGCTTATATAGGGGAGGGTACTTCCGGTTTTGGAAGTTGCCAGTGCCAGCACCTGACGGTATCTATATAACCCATTAGTAATGACTATGTCGCTCTGTGTCCCGTGATGTACGAGAAAGAAATTGCATTTTTCTCATCATTAAAAACGGTTGTGTCTACGCGGCATTAGTACCCAGTTATATTCTGTACATTTAGGAAAGAATACAGGCCTTAAAGCAATCTACTGAGCTTGCCAGAACCACCTTTGGAGGGAGTCTATTCCACATTTTCACAGCTCTTACTGTGAAGAAACCATTTTGTATTTGGGAGATGAAATTTTTTCCTCTAGACGTAAAGAGTGACCCCTTGTCCTCTACAAAGACCTTAAAGTGAATAACGACACCAAGTTCACTATATGGACCACTTATGCATTTGCACATGTTGATCATATCCCTCGTAATCTCCTCTTCTCAAGCGGGAATAAATTCAGTTGCGCTAATCTTTCCTCATAGCTGACCTCCTCCGTGGCTTTTATTAGTTTAGTTGCCCTTCACCGCACTTTCTCCAGTTCCCCGATATCCTTTTTGAGAAGTGGTGCCCAAAATTGAACTGCTTATTCCAGATGAGATCTTACTAATGATTTGTACAGGCGCAAAATTATATTTCTCTCTGGAGTCATACCTCTCTTAACCACTTAACGACCGCCCACTGTAAAAATAAGTCGGCAGAATGGCACCGACAGGCAGAATCACGTATATCTACGTGACTGCCTTTGTATAGTTGGGGGGTCCGATCGGACCCCCCTTCTTTACAGTGAGCGGCCGTTATTCGTTTGGGAGCGATTGGGGATGAGGAGACGGAGTTCGATACCGGCCACCCCCTCTCGATCGCTCCCAGCGAATCAAATCCTTCCCCTGCCTGTGTAATGTTTACACAGGCAGAGGAAGTGATGTCATCTCTCCTGCGGCGCTCACATATACCGAGCGCCGCACAGGAGAAGATGCAGGTTAGTGCACAAAACAGCACACTGACACCAGGACACATAGGCACATAAATCGCCCCCCCAGACACCCCCCAGCCCCCAGTCACAGTGTCACTGATTGCAGTGACCATTTATTTACTGATCACTGCAATCAGTGACATTTGTGACTGTAAAAGTGTCACTAAAATTAGTTTTAGGTCCAGTGTAGCCCCCTAACCCCCCTAATAAAGGTTTAACCCCCTGATCGCCCCCCAGATAACCCTTTCACCCCCTAGCACCGCCGTCGCTAAGCGATCATTTTTCTGATCGCTGTTTTAGCGTTGGTGATGCCGATCGGTAGCCAGTTATTTTTTTTAAGTTCGCCGCAGGTTTTTATAGCGTCGGGTACCCCCATATATTACCTAATAAAGGTTTAACCCCCTTGATCGCCCCCCAGATAACCCTTTCACCCCCTATCACCACTGTCGCTAAGCGATCATTTTTCTGATCGCTGTCTTAGCGTCGGTGATGCAGATCGGTAGCCAGTAATTTTTTTTAGGTTCGCCGCAGGTTTTTATAGCGTCAGGTACCCCCATATATTATCTAATAAAGGTTTAACCCCCTTGATCGCCCCCCAGGTAATCCTTTCACCCCCTATCACCACTGTCGCTAAGCGATCGTTTTTCTGATCGCTGTCTTAGCGTTGGTGATGCCGATCGGTAGCCAGTAATTTTTTTTAGGTTCGCTGCAGGTTTTTATAGCGTCAGGTACCCCCATATATTACCTAATAAAGGTTTAACCCCCTTGATCGCCCCCCAGGTAACCCTTTCACCCCCTATCACCGCCGTCGCTATGCGATCATTTTTCTGATCGCTGTCTTAGCGTCGGTGATGCAGATCGGTAGCCAGTAATTTTTTTTAGGTTCGCCGCAGGTTTTTATAGCGTCAGGTACCCCCATATGTTATCTAATAAAGGTTTAACCCCCTTGATCGCCCCCCAGGTAACCCTTTCACCCCCTATCACCACTGTCGCTAAGCGATCGTTTTTATGATCGTTGTCTTAGTGTCGGTGATGCCGATAGGTAGCCAGTAATTCTTTTTTTAGGTTCGCCGTCAGGTTTTTATATAGCGTCAGGTACCCCCATATATTACCTAATAAAGGTTTTAACCCCCTAATTGCCCCTAGTTAACCCTTTCACCAGTAATCACCATATAAGTGTTACGGGTGACGCTGGTTAGTTAGTTTGCTTTTTATAGTGTCAGGGCACCCGCCGTATATAACCCAATAAAGGTTTAACCCCCTGATCGCCCAGCGGGTGATATCAATTAGGTTTTAGCATCAGAGAGGGTCTGCGTCACACCCCAGGCAGCGTCAGGTTAGTGCCAGTAGCGCTAACACCCACGCGTGAAGCATACACCCCCCTTAGTGGTATAGTATCTGAACAGATCAATATCTGATCTGATCAGATCTATACTAGCGTCCCCAGCAGTTTAGGGTTCCCAAAAACGCAGTGTTAGCGGGATCAGCCCAGATACCTGCTAGCACCTGCGTTTTGCCCCTCCGTCCAGCCCAGGCCACCCAAGTGCAGTATCGATCGATCACTGTCACTTACAAAACACAACACACATAACTGCAGCGTTCGCAGAGACAGGCCTGAACCCTGCGACTCCAGTGCTGTAGGAGGTGATTTCACCACCACAGTTAAAAAAAAAAAGCATATATGCCGAAGCATTGGGCCAGCAGGGGCGGAGGAGCGATTTTGCTCCTAATGCCACGTACATACGGTCGAAATTCAGACGGAGGCTTGCCCCTGGAAAAGTCTGACCATGTGTACGCGGCATAACTTTTGCGGGAAGATGCCCCCATGCTTCGGCATATATAAATGGTGCATGTATGCCCATCATTAGAAGTGGGTGGATGAAGGGCGGTATTCTAATGGTGGGCATACCCACCGGTCAATCTTTTTTTTTTCGTTCAGCCAACAGGCTGCATGAAAAAAAAGATTACAATACATGTCCAACAAGGACTAGCAACGTACTGGTATGTTGCTGGACTTTGAATGTTTATACCAGAATGATGCCTGCGGGTTTAGGTATCATCTTGGTATCATTCTTTTCAGCCAGCGGCCGGCTTTCATGTAAAAGCAATCCTAGTGGCTAATTAGCCTCTGGACTGCTTTTACAAGCAGTGGGAGGGAATGTCCCCCCCGGATATAAAAAGCGCCATTGGGAAAGCATTTTATCACACCGATCTTGGTGTGGTCAGATGCTTTGAGGGCAGAGGAAAGATCTAGGGTCCAATAGACCCCAGTTTTTTCAAAAAAAGAGTACCTGTCACTACCTATTGCTATCATAGGGGATATTTACATTCCCTGAGATAACAATAAAAATTATAAAAAAATATATATATATGGAAGCAACAGTTTAAAAATAAAATAAAAAAGCACCCCTGTCCTGCCCTGCTCTTGCCCAATGGCGAACAGCAATTGCACCATGCATGTGAGGTATCACCGCGAAGGTCAGATCGAGGGCAGTAATTTTAGCAGTAGACCTCCTCTGTAAATCTAACGGCATAACCTGTAAAGGCTTTTAAAAATGTATGTAGTTTGTCGCCAATGCGCGTTTGTGCGAAATTTTAAAGCTTGTCGTGTTTGGTATCTATGTACTTGGCCTAAGATCATCTTTTTTATTTCATCAAACATTTGGGCAATATAGTGTGTTTTAGTGCATTAAAATGAAAAAAAGTGTATTTTTTCCCCAAAAAATGCGTTTGAAAAATCGCTGCGCAAATACTGTGTAGAAAAAAAAATGCAACACCCACCATTTTAATCTGTAGGGCCTTTGCTTTAAAAATATATATAATGTTTGGGGGTTCAACATAATTTTCTTGCAAAACAAATATATGTTTTCATGTAAACAAAAAGTGTCAAAAAGGGTTTTGTCTTCAAGTGGTTAGAAGAGTGGATGTAAGCTTCCTAATGTTGTGTATAAAATGCCAGAACAGTTTAAAACTAGAGGTCGACCGATATGGGTTTTTCTCTGGCCGATGCCGATGCCGATATTTAGAAATCGCTGTGGCCGATGGCCGATATATGATGCCGATTTTTTTGGGCCGATATGTTAGGCCGATGAAGGGGAAAAAAAAAAACTAACAGTTGGACCCCTTTCACACTGGGGTGTTTTTCAGGCACTTTTGCAGCCATTTTTACAGGTGCTATTTTTAGCCCAAAACAGCTCCCCTGCAGTCTCAGTGTGAAAGCCTGAGTGCTTTCACACTGAGGCGGTGCGCTGGCAGGACGTTAAAAAAAAGTCCTGCAAGCAGCATCTTTGGAGCGGTGTATACCGCTCCTCCATCACTACTGCCTATTGAAATTAATGGGCACTGCTGCTGAAGCGCCTGCAAAGCGCTTCTGCAGCGGTGCTACACGGGCGCATTTAACCTCTTCATCGGCCGCTAGCTGGGTTATAAGCACCCCGCTAGCAGCCGAATATCGCCGCTAAAATTATGGTAAAGCGCAGCTAAAACTAGCTGCATTTTACCGCCAACGCCTGCCCGCTCCAGTGTGAAAGCAGCTGAGTTCCGCCAAAAAAAAAAAATATATTAAAAGTCAGCAGCTACAAATACTGCAGCTGCTGACTTTTAATATATGGACACTTACTTGTCCTGGGCGCCCGCGATGTCGGCACCCAAAGCCGATCTCTCTCTCGGCTCTCGGGTGCTGCCGCCGCCATCTTCGGTAAGGGAATCAGGAAGCAGGCACAAAAACAGGTAATCAAAACTTTGACGAAAAAAAAAGTTTAGTTTTATTTAACATTCATTAAAGTGTATTTTTTTCCCAAAGAATTGCGTTTGAAAGACCGCTGCGCAAATACCGTGTGACATAAAATATTGCAACAACCGCCATTTTATTCCCTAGGGTCTCTGCAAAAAAAAAAAATATAATGTTTGGGGGTTCCAAGTGATTTTCTAGCAGAAAAGACAGGATTTTTACTTGTAAGCTACAGAAAAGATTTAGCCTTTAAATGGTTAAACTGAGAACTTCTACTCACAAGTTCAGTTCATTGATAAGAAGAAACATTTGTAACTTTTCTCTCTCACTTGGCAGGCTGCCCAAAGATGAGTCACTGCAAGGGAAACTTCAGGCAACTTGTATTGACTTCTATGAGAGATGTCATTTCCAAGCCGCGCTGAAGTTTTTTTTTTTTTTTTTATATCGGCTTCTGTTCTCAGAATATCGGCCAAAGCCGATTAATGAAAAAATGCCAAAAATCGGCCGATATATCGGCCGACCGATATATCGGTCGACCTCTATTTAAAACCCCCCCAAATGACCCCATTTTGGAAAGTAGACACCCCAAGCTATATACTGAGAGGCATGTCAAGTCCATGGAATATTTTATATGTTGACACAAGTTGCGGAAAAAAGACAATTTATTTTTATTTTTTTTGCACAAAGTTGTCACTAAATGATTTATTGCTCAAACATGTCATGGGCATATGTGGAATTACACCCCAAAATACATTCTGTTGCTTCTCCTGAGTACGGGGATACCACGTGTGAGACTTTTTGGGAGCCGCGTACGGGACCCCAAAACCAAGCACCGCCTTCAGGCTTTCTAAGGGTGTAAATTTTTGATTTCACTTCTCACTGCCTATCACGGTTTCGGAGGCCATGGAATGCCCAGATGGCACAAACCCCCCAAATGACCCCATTTTGGAAAGTAGACACCCCAAGCTATTTGCTGAGAGGTATGGTGAGTATTTTGCAGATCTCGCTTTTTGTCACAAAGTTTTAAAAATTGAAAAAATAAAAAATATTTTCTCTTTCTTAATTTTCAAAAACAAATGAGAGCTGTAAAATACTCACCATGCCTCTCAGCAAATAGCTTGGGTGTCTACTTTCCAAAATGGGGTCATTTGGGGGGGTTTTGTGCTATTTTGGCATTTTATGGCCTTCGAAACTGTGATAGGTAGTGAGGAGTGAAATCAAAAATTTGCGCCCTTAGAAATCCTGAAGGCGGTGCTTGGTTTTCGCGGGCCCGTACGCGGCTAGGCTCCCAAAGAGTTCCACATGTGTGGTATCCCCATACTCAGGAGAAGCAGCAAAATGTATTTTGGGGTGCAATTCCACATATAACCATGGCATGTGTGAGCAATATATCATTTAGTGACAACTTTTTGTATTTTTTTTTTTTTTTAGTCATTATTCAATCACTTGAGACAAAAAAAAATATTCAATGGGCTCAACATGCCTCTCAGCAATTTCCTTGGGGTGTCTACTTTCCAAAATTGGGTCATTTGGGGGGGTTTTGTACTGCCCTGCCATTTTAGCACCTCAAGAAATAAGATAGGCAGTCATAAATTAAAAGCTGTGAAAATTCCAGAAAATGTACCCTAGTGTGTAGACGCTATAACTTTTGCGCAAACCAGTAAATATACGCTTATTGACATTTTTTTTACTAAAGACATGTGGCTGAATACATTTTGGCCTAAATGTATGACTAAAATTGAGTTTATTCGATTTTTCTTATAACAAAAAGTAGAAAATATCATTTTTTTTCAAACTTTTCGGTCTTTTTCTGTTTATATCGCAAAAAATAAAAATCGCAGAGGCAATCAAATACCATTAAAAGAAAGCTCTATTTGTGGGAAGAAAAGGACGCAAATTTCATTTCGGTACAACATTGCATGTCTGCACAATTTACAGTTAAAGCAGCGCAGTGCAAAATTCTGAAAACAGCTCTGGTCCTTTAGCTACAAAATGGTCCGGGGCTTAAGTGGTTAATACAAGAAAAAAATAGGATTTTTATAACAGCTTACCTGTAAAATCCTTTTCTTGGAGTACATCACGGGACACAGAGCAGCCATAGTAATTACTATGTGGGTTATACGCCACCTATAGGTGAATGGACACTGGCACACCCAAAAGACAGGAAGTCCCCCTCTATACAACTACTCCCATACAGGAAGTACCTCAGTTTTTGTAGCAAAGCAATATATATCCCAACAAGAGGGGAGGGACCTCTGTGTCCCATGATGTACTAAAAAAAAAAAAAGGATTTTACAGGTAAGCCGTTATAAAAATCCTATTTTCTTTATCGTACATCACGGGACACAGAGCAGCCATAGTAATTACTATGTGGGATATCCAAAAGCAATGCCTCTGAGGGAGGGAGACACATATCAAAGCAGGCCGCCATCAGACGTGAGGATCTATACTGCTGCTTGCAGTACACTGCACCCAAATGCATCCTCTTGCCGCCTTACATCCAACTGATAACATTTAGTAAATGTATGTACAGATGACCAAGTCGCGCATAATTTTTTTCATGCATTTTTGTACATGTTGCTGTCTTGAATATTGCATGCATCATTTAAATTTTTTGAGATAACCGGAAAGTCCTCCCCAGATCTAATTCCCATCTATGAAAGAAGGGAAACTGAAAGTTCTCCAATGGTTTAACCCCTTCCATACCGGGCCATATGACGTCCTGGGTTTGAGGGGGGATATCTGAACGATGCCTGCAGCTAGAGGCGTCATTCAGATATCCTTGTTTGCAGCCGGCGATCCTGCGCACCATAAGAATGATCATAGCGGCGGTTCCGCCGCTTGATCGTTCTTAAAGGCGGCGGGAGGGGACATCCCCCCCTCCCGCCGCCATCCGGTGCTTCTCCGGGCTCTCCCGTGCCATCGGGGACCCGGAGAGGATCGTCCGGCGCTGGTGGTGGGTCACGTGACGAGCATAGAGATGACTGGTGACCAGATGGTCACCAGTCATCTCTATGACCATCGGAGGCCCGGGCGCGATGTGATGACGTCACGCTCGAGTCTTCAAATGTAAACAAAGCCGCCATTGTGGCTGTAAGTATGAGATCGGTGAAATTTTTTCACGATCTCATGCTTTCCAGCCTGGAGGAGAGATGTGGGGTCTCATTGACCCCGCATCTCTCCATAAAGAGGACCTGTCACACACATTCCTATTACAAGGGAATAAAACATTCCTATTGTAATAGGAATAAAAGTGATCAAAAAAAAAAAGTGTAAAAAAATAAAAATAAAAAAGTAAAATAAATAAATAAATAAAATAAAATATTTTTTTTTTTTTAAAACTCCCGTCCCCAATAGCTCGCGCTTAGAAGCGAACGCACACGCAAGTCCCGCACGCATATGTAAACGCCATTCAAACCACATATGTGAGGTATCGCCGCGTGCGTTAGAGCGCGTGCAACAATTCTAGCACTAGACCTCCTCTAACTCTAACCTGGTAACCTGTAAACATTTTCAAAGCGTCGCCTATGGAGATTTTTATGTACCGAAGTTTGGCACCATTCCATGAGTGTGCGCAATTTTAAAGCGTGACATGTTAGGTATCTTTTTACTCGGCGTAACATAAGCTTTCATATTTTACAAAACAATTGGGCTAACTTTACTGTTTTGTTATTTTTTAATTTATGAAACCATTTTTTTCCCCAAAAAAAGGCGTTTGAAAAATTATTGCGCAAATACCGTGCAAGATAAAAAGTTGCAACGACCATCATTTTATTCCCTAGGGTGTCTGCTAAAAAAAACAAATAATGTTTGGGGGTTCTGAGTAATTTTCTAGCAAAAGAATGATGATTTGTACATGTAGGAGAGAAGTGCCAGAATAGGCCCGGTATGGAAGTGGTATAAAAAGCCCTGAATGGAAAGGGTTAATCAATAACCCATACATTCTGGATACTGCATGCGTTATTAGTTTTTTTCTATACATTGTTTTTCAAACGGTGTTAGACTCCGGTCCAAAAGACATGGTGCCACTACAGTACTTAAAAAGAGTCTTACTTGTGCTGCTTGCCAAAAATCTAATGGAAAAGGACCATTCTTCTGCATCAGCTCCTGCATTGTTGGCCAGTTACCTGAAACCATGAAATGCGAGGCCTAAAACAGCCGTCGTTCAATTAATAACGTAAAGGGTCCCTTTTGTATACCCGGTATGAATTGGGGATTACCCAATATAGGCATCAATGGTGAATTACATGTCGATATTTTATCCCCAGAAAAGAGATTATGGCATACTCGTAATGTTGGCCCTATTGTTGGGTGCATCTTAGTATAGGTTGTAACATTTCTAGAACACCAGGGTGCTCTGCTTAATAATTCCCTACATTGTGCTTGCTCTAAATTTGGCCAAGTTTTCATATCCCTGTGTCGACACCAGTCCAATACTCGTCTTAGGTGCACTGCTTGGTAGTACTTATATACATTGGGGACAGCCAACCCTCCATACTGTTTTGGTAAAAATAGTAATGCCCTCTTAATCCTTGGTTGTTTGCCTGCCCAGATAAATTTCATAAATAGTGTTTGGATACGTCTAAAATTCTTGGTATTGCAATTGGGACTGCCTGGAAGAGGTACAGAATCTTTGGTAAGATATTCATCTTAATTATATTGCTTCTTTCGAACCATGAGAACATTCCCCTATGCCATCTCTCCAGTAGTCCACGTACTTTACTTCATATTGGTAAAAAAATAAATTCATAAATTCTAGACGTATCTGCTGTGATTATAGTCCCTAAATACTTCAGCCCTTGGTCTAACCATTTAAATTTATAACTTAGCCTTATTGATTCCATCATCTTCTTCGGGATTGCTACCATCAAGGCTTCCGACTTTGTACAATTTATTTTGAAATACGAGAGTCGACCGTATAACTCAATTTCCTTAAATAGATTTGGAAGTGAAAAAAAATCGGATTTGTCATTGAAAAAAGCATATCATCTGCATATGCTGCAACTTTATGCGGTAATCCCCCTATTTCAATTCCCCTGATAGCCTTATTTGACCGTATTCTAGACAGAAAAGGCTCCAAAGTTAATGAAAATTTTTAAAGGGGACAAGGGGCAACCTTGTCTCGTCCCATTTGTTATCTCAAAGGGTGGGGAGACTACTCCGTTTACTTTCACTTGAGCTGTAGGTCCTTTATACATACGAGCAATCCAATTAATAATTTTCTCTCCAAATTTTATATGTCATAGGACCGCAAACAAACCACCATCCCACCCGATCAAAGGCTTTCTCTGCGTCTGTTCCAAGAAAGACGCAGGAGGTCTTAGTCGAGTTAGCTATATGCATCAAATTCACAGCCTTGATGTTATTATCCCTTGCTTCTTTTGTTGGTATAAATCCAACTTGGTCTTGATGGATCAAAAAGGGAAGTTGCTGTTGTAACCTTAGGGCTATTATCTTACTAAATACTTTCAAATCAGCATTCAGTAGAGATATTGGTCTATAACTACTACATTGCTTTGGATCCTTGCCCTCTTTTGGTATCACCGATATCGTAGATTTCACTGTCTCTGGATGAAAGATGGCTGTGTCTCCCAGTTCATTAAACATTCTAACCATAAACGGTCCCAACTCAGAAATAAGTGTCTTGTAATACTGTGCCGTGAATCCGTCTGGTCCTGATGCTTTGCCTGCTTTTGCTAATCTTACTGCATTTTGGACTTCTTCCAGTGTTATTGGCGACTGCAACTGCTCTTCAACCTCTGTCGTCAAACTCGGCATACCACTTTGTGACAGAGCCCACTGTCACTGTGTGTGTTTTGGAAGGCACTGAGGGCTGGCCTCCTATCCACAGATTATGGCCCAGAAGAGACAGAGATTTGGGGACAAGCTGGCATTGAGATAATGTAATTTAATGCTACATCCCTTCTCCCCCCATCTTGTTGCTGTGCTTAATTGTGTTGGTTCATGGCACATAGACAATGGTCTGGACTGCAGACATCTCTCCGCAGGGGATGTGTATTGAAGGGCTGCCTGCTTACCATAATCCCTTTATGTTTAACTATAGTCTCTGTTTCAATGTTCAGTTCCCATTGGTTCTTCCTTGTCCCCTACCCCCTCTATGACAAGGCTAAGGAGAGTGTCCCTAACTGTGTGTAAAAGTGTATGTTTTGTATTTAATAAACTGTTGATGCTCTGCATGTTTAACCCTCAACACCTGTGTGGATTGTCTCGTGATTGAGGGGTTAAGGGCTGGTTATGGCGAATCTGCGTTTGGAGGACAGGAGACACAGGTATGGCGGATGTGCCCACCTGGGGTATCTGAGATCCGTCACAGTGGTGGCAGCAGTGGGATGTCTCCTGCAGTCCGGGACATCCAAACCACCACCACCAGGATTCAAGATCCGGGCAGTCGCCGAGGAGCGATACGGGGACCGGCCAGCATGAGAGCGGAGTTCGGGAGGAGGCTGCAAGGCATGCAGGAGCAACATCGGGGACCAGCGATGGAGCACACCATGCTCGGCTGGGGGGATGTGATCCGCCGGCAACTCTGGCATGAGACGCTAAGCCACGAGCGGCACCATCAGGGGAAGATCCTTCCCTCCTCCACAGAGATGTACTGGACGCAGTACCATGCGCGAGAGGTGTTCTTGTGGGAATGACCGCGAAATGAGTGTAAGATGGAGCTCGGAAGATTGGTCCAGGAGGAGATGAGGCTGGACGCCAGCTACATAGCCCTCCGGTGGTTCGCGGCTCAACTGTGGCCAGGTACAGCAGATGGCAGCCCGACAGAAGGCGTTGGCTACGGCAGCGTGGGGCTGCTCCATCAAAAAATGTACGGAGACCCAGACTTTGGGAGCGACGAGGAGTGGCGGCTGGAAGACATCCTGGACTTCCGAGATGAGGTGCTGGACCTCCCCGAAGAGGCGTGTGATCTGGAGAAATTGGAGTTTCTGGTTGAGCAGGAATGGGAGCTCGAGATTGCCTACAAGCGTCTGTTTGACAGTGATCAGCAGCCTGGCATGGCTCCCGTTGCCTGCGACTGTCCTGGAGAAATAGCGGACAGTCACGAAGATGCGGAGCAAATGGGGCCAGGGGTTCCCCTAAGTTTTCCCGTCCTAACCGCAATGGAAGAAGTGTCAATGATACAGAGGGCACTGCGAGTGCTAGATTGCCAGAATGCACCAGAGGTTTCCCAGTCAGCGAGACAAGATAATAGCATAAAGGTCTCAGAAGGGGAAGTTGAGACGGGCGCTGGAAGGCTGGTAAATGGTGATCAGCAGCAAGTCCAGAGTATCGCATCCGGTGCCCCAGCAGAAGCGCTGGCTACAGGGCAGAGTTCCGCTGGCCTCTGCCCAGCATCAGAAAAAGAGTATGATCCGGAGAGTCTGAGAGATGATCTTCGTGAGCCTTTTCCCCAACAGCAGATATCTCCAACGGGAGTGGAGGAAGCAATTCTCCTTCCCCAGCAATTGCACACTACTCCAATGTTCATCACCACAGCAGAAGCGCTGGCTGCAGGGCAGAGTGCCGCTGGCCTCTGCCCACCCTCAGAGTTAGATCCAGGGAGTCCGAGGGATGACCTCAGTGAGCTGGTTGCCCAGCACTTGGACACTACCCCAGTGTTTATCCCCCCAGCAGAAGCGCTGGCTGCATGGCAGAGAGCCACTGGCCCCTGCCCAGCCCTCAGTATGTCTTTGGAGGGGTTGGGAGACAGCCCCTGTCAGAAGTTGCCTCAGCAGCTGGTCACAGAACCAGGAGGGGAGAAAACCCTTCCCCCCTCTCCAGCGGCTGAACACTACCGTTGTATATGTCCCCCTAGCAGAAGCACTGGCTACGGGGCAGAGCACTGTTGGCCTCTGCCCAGCATCAGAAAAAGAGATGGAGAGTCCGGGAGATTGTCCCTGCAAGATACCTCCTCAGCGGCTGGTAACTACTCCAGGAGAAAAGCAAGTACATTTTCCTCCCCAACTGCATAGCACTACCAGCCTACATTCCCTACCAGCTGAAGCGCTGGCATCGGGGCAAAGGATTATTCAGCTCCCCTCAATATCTGCAACCCAGCCCCGGATCACAGGAGTGTGGACAGCTCTTCCCACTCTGCAGCGGCTGTTTTTATTCACGGGAGACCGTATGTGCGATTTTGCTCCCCAGCGCCAGAGACGTACTTGTCCTTTTCCTGGTTGCCTGGGGTGGAAGTTTGTGACTAACGCAGGTCCAGACCAGTTGGGGGTCAGGAACCTGGTTAGTCTGTTTTTAAAAGAGGAGAAATGTGACAGAACCCACTGTCACTGTGTGTTTTGGAAGGGACTGAGGGTTGGCCTCCTACCCACAGATTATGGCCCAGAAGAGACAGAGACTTGGGGACAAGCTGGCATTGAGATAATGTAATGTAATGCTACATCCCTTCTCCCCCCATCCCCCCTCTTGTTGCTGTGCTTAATTGTGTTGGTTCATGGCACATAGACAATGGTCTGGACTGCAGACATCTCTCCGCAGGGGATGTGTATTGAAGGGCTGCCTGCTTACCATAATCCCTTTATGTTTAACTGTAGTCTTTGTTTCAATGTTCAGTTCCCATTGGTTCTTCCTTGTCCCCTACCCCCCTCTATGACAAGGCTAAGGGGAGTGTCCCTAACTGTGTGTAAAAGTGTATGTTTTGTATTTAATAAACTGTTGATGCTCTGCATGTTTAACGCTCAACACCTGTGTGGATTGTCTCGTGATTGAGGGGTTAAGGGCTGGTTATTGCAAATCTGCAGGCTGCAGGTGCGTTTGGAGGACAGGAGACACAGGTATGGCGGATGTGACCACCTGGGGTATCTGAGATCTGTCACACACTTGATATTAAATATTCCTCCATCCCTACTTGATCTGGCTCTCTCAGTTTTCGGTTGTACAATGAGGAGTAGTAGTCGCTAAATTCCTCTGCAATTTGTCCAGGTAGTTGAACCTCTATTCCATCTTTTTTTTTTAACCGAGGGTATGCATGTCCTTGCCTGTATTTCCCGTAGAGCTCTTGCTAATGGTCTTCCGCACTTATTGCCCGATTCATAGCTACATTTACGTCCTATTTGTAATGCCATTTTTGCTCTATATTGTAGTAGCTCCGTCACTTGTCTACGGGTTTTTAATCATTCCTGTTCTATTTCTGTAGTCTGGACGTGCTTATGTTGTGCCTCTAAGTTTTGGATTTTTCCTAATAAGTCTGTCAGTTTAGCTTCTCTCCCTTTCTTGATCCTTGCTCCATGTTTAATCAGTACACCTCGTATTACAGCTTTATGCGTTTCCCAAATTACTCCCAATGTTCTTTCTGAGTTATCATTCGTCTGGAAGAACCATTTCACCTCTTTCCGAATATTACCATTGGGTCCTGTAGTAGACTTTTGTTAAGTTTCAACATCATCAGAACTGAACGGTTTCTCTCTGACAAATCATAGCTCAGAAAGATCGGTGCATGATCTGACCAAGTGATCATACCAATGGTAGTTTCCCCTGACTGAGTATAATTGTTTGTGGGGAATAAAAAAAAACATCCATTCGTGAATATACTTTATGGGGATTTGAAAAACAAGAAAAATCTCTTTCCTTCGGATGCAACAATCGCCATATGTCCACCATTTTTGCCTCTATCATTGCCTTTGTAATCCCCTTCCTTATTTTAGGTAGTACTGATGATGTCCCTGATGAGGTATCCTCGCAAGGGATTAACGGAACATTGAAATATCCTCCAAGGATTAACTGCCCCTCTGTGAACTCCATTAGTCTTCTCGTAATTTTTTTAACAAATACCCTTTTGTTGTATATTGGAGGCATAACAGGACGCCAACGTCAGTCCTATCCCTCCAATTGTTCCTTTTATAAATAGATATCTTCCCTCCTTGTCGATCAAGAATCTCTATGGACCCAAGTCACCCCATTAGATATCAAAATCGAAACGCCCTTTGTTTTAGAGTCTGGGTTAATTGCATGGTACACCACTGAATAATCTCTATTCCTCAATATAGAAAGATTATTTTCTCTAAAATGGGTTTCTTGAATAAAACCGATCCATTTCCATGAGGAGAGATTTATGCGTACACTCAGTGGGAAGGGGTTAATGAATTGTCCAGGGACAATACAGCTGAATGGTTAACCCCTGAAGTGGTTTAAGATTGCTCGAAAGAAGGCCTTCGGGACAAGGTTTAACTAGACTGGTACAATACGGCCCTTGACCTGAAAAGCACTCTGACTGAACACATTACATAGGTACCTAGGGCACCTTATGCTGCCTCCATGGACAAAAAATATTAGTCATACTTACCTGTAAAATCCTTTTCTTTGAGTACATCATGGGACACAGAGTTAGGCTAATATTCATTACCTGCTGGGTTATACTTCATCTCCAGGTGAATGGACACTGGTAGACCAAAGGTCTTTAGACAGGAAGTGATCCCCTATATAACCCCTCCCATACAGGAAGTTACTTCAGTTTTGTAGCAAGCACTGAATCCTCAAAAAGAGGGGAAGGACCTCTGTGTCCCATGATCTACTCAAAGAAAAGGATTTTACAGGAAAATATGACGAAAAAATCCTATTTTCTTTTTCATACATCATGGGACACAGAGTTAGGCTAATATTCATTACCTGCTGGGACGTCCCAGAGCAATAGCCTTGAGGAGAGGGAGACACCCTGCCAAACAATAGCCAGACTTTATATGGCAGCCCGCAGTACACTGCGGCCGAATGCCGAATCCTCGGCTGCTCGAACATCCACTTTATAAAATTTTGTGAACGTATGCACTGAAGACCAGGTAGCAGCCTTACAAATCGGAGCCACAGATACCTGATGGCGAAGAGCCTAGGAAGTTTCTACACCCTGGTAGAATGAGCTCTCTCCCTAAAGGGGGGAACTTTACATTTCAGACCATAGGCCTGAATGACCAATTGACGGACCCAATTGGCAATGGAAGCTTTGGAAGCTGCCTGCCCCTTCTTGGGTCCCTTTGGTAAAACAAAAAAAGGAGTCTGATCCTTGGATCTCTGCAGATCTAGACAAATAAACCTTGACTGCCCGGACAACATCCAAAGAATTCAGTCGTCTCTCTTAGGCCGAACGAGGCTGAGAGAAAAAAAGACAAAATAATGTCCCGATTTAAATGAAAGGCCGACACCACTTTTGGCAAAAAGGATGGAACAAGTTGTAAAGTCGTGGTGAAGAATCAAGTACTGTTCCCTGCATGAAAAGGGCCGCCAACTCCAACACCCTTCTAGCCGAGGTGATAGCCATCAGGAAGGCTAGCTTGTGTGACAGCAAGTCTAATGGTATTTCCTGAATAGGTTCAAATGGGTGTTTCTGTAACACAGACAGCACCAAGTTCAAGTCCCAAGGACACATAGGTGACCTAATAGGGGGAAGCAAGCGAGTTGCCCCCTGCATAAAGGTTCGGACAAGTGAATGGGAGGCTAAAGGCCTTTGGAAGAATAGTGATTAGGGCCGAAAACTTGACCTCTGATTGTACTCAAAGCCAATTTGATTTCTACAGCTGACTGTAGAAAAAGAGAATTCTCCCAATCACGTATTTCCAAGGATGACATTTTTTTGCTTCACACCAAGCAATACAAGTCTTCCAGACCTTATTTTAGATCTTCCTAGTGACAGCTTTTCTAGCATTCACTAGGGCAGACACCACTGTTCCCGAGATAACACGGTCCTTCAACACCCTGGCTTCAATAGCCATGTCATCAAATTTAGAGACTGTAAATTGGGGTGGAATATTAGGACCTTGAGACAGTAGATCGGGGCGCCGTGGAAGCGTCCATGGCCCGTCATTTGTCAGTCTCACAATCTCCGGGAACCAGGGCCTTCTGGGCCAGGCTGGTGCCACCAGAATGACTGGAACGCCCTCTCTCCGAATCCTGCGCAACAAATGTGGAAGGAGAGGGACCGGAGGGAAAGCATAGACCAGGGAGTATTGGCTTCATGGAACTACCAGAGGATCTCTTGTTCGATATACAAACTGCCGTAGCTTGTTGTTGAGCCCTGGGTGTAGGGACCATTCTCCCGTGCAGATTTGCTGGTGGCTGACATAATCTGCCTTCCAGTTCTCTACTCCCAGGATATGGACTGCCGATATAATTGGCACAAGTCCCTCTGCCCAAACTAGTATGTAGTTCACCTCCTTCAGAGCTGAATGACTCCTGGTACTGCCTTGGTGGTTTATATAGGCTACTGCAGTGGCATTGTCGGACTGAACCCTGATAGCGCAGTCCTGAAGCTCCACCGCCCAGGACCGTAGGGCCAGTAGTACTGCCTGTAATTCCAGGATGTTGATGGGCAGGATCTATTCTGTCCTTGACCATTTCCCCTGAGCTGTGAGCCCTTCTAGGGTTGCTCCCCAGCCTGAGAGACTGGCATCTGTAGTCAGTACTTGCCAAGCTACAGGGAGGAAGGATCTTCCCTTTTGCAGGTTCTGATTCTGCAACCACCAGTTTAGGCTTAAGTGTGCCTGAGAAAACAAGAACATTGGATAATCCAGGGCTTGTCCTCTCCTGTTCCAAGCCAACAAGATGTCTTGTTGTAGAGACCTAGAAGACTCATACAGAGCCGAAGTGAGGGTTGTCTGGTGCCCCTTATCTGACGCACCCGATTCTTCAGGGTACAGATCCCTTTGAGTGGCAAGAATACCCTTGCTTGGACCGTATCTAGGATCAGACTTAATACTTTAGACTTTAAGCTGATCTCAAGGTTGACCTTCGGTATTTATGATCCAGCCTAAGAGCCACAAACTGAAAATGACAATCCTCTACTGCAAATCGCAGGAACCTCCGATGAGACTGAAAGATAGGTACGTGTAAATACGCGTCCTTTATATATCGATGGAGGCTAAAAAGTCTTCCATCTGGAACGAGGCTACAACTGAGCAGACAAACTCCATCCGAAAGGACTGGATTAGTAGATAAGGTTCAGGGATCTTTGGTCCACAAATGGGCCCTGTGACCGCGTTTGGTTTTTAACCATAAAACAGGTTTGCTCCTTCGGATACAGGAACCTGTACAATCACTCCTTGATGCACTAAATGATGTAGTGCCTGAAACAATAAATCTTTTTGGGGACCGCTGGATCTTAAACTCTGAGGGGGAACACCCGCAACTCCAGCTTGTAACCGCGGGATATAATTGAGGTGACCCACTCATCCTGAAATTATTGTTCTCCAAATGTCTGCAAAGTGCAGCAGCCTTCCCCCACCCGATAGACTGGGGGCGTCTCCTCAAAAGGAGGGCTTGGTGCTAGGTTTAAAAGAATCTTGGGGCTTGTCCCTGGCACTAGCGCCCTGTTGGTGGCGGAACTGCCTTGGCGCTGAGACATTTGAGGAAGCAGTCCCTGAAGTTTTAAACGAGGGACGCCTGGTGCTTTTCTTCACAGGAAGTAGAGAACTCTTCCCTCCAGAAATCCTTTTGGATATATTCGTCCAAATGATCACCAATAAATGTTCCCCCTGAAAAGGGGAAACCTGCCAGCAACTACAGCTCAGCTGACCAGTTCTTAAGCCACAAAAGTTTGCGCATATATACTATAAAGGAGGGAATGTGAGGAGTGGGACTTTAAATGAAGCACACAGCAGTAAATTGAAAAGTCAAGCGAGTAGAAAAGTTGCATTTATTTTGCATTGTACATTCATTTATAGCATATATTGGGCATACAGCCTCTCAACCATGAATGTTTAGACGTTTACAAAACAAGTACATGACACCATATAATTTGATGGACATTTACATAATGAGTACAGAAATCGCATGATGCTAGTAACAACCAGTTAAAAACATAGTTGCGGTCATAAAAATAAGAAGGGGTCCATGGTAAGAAATTATGGTAATGAATAGTGGCTCTACGCGTTTCGCGACCTTGTAGTCGCTCATCAGGAGCATAAACCATGGCATTAAAATCTAAAAAAGAAGAAATATATAGATCTAAAAAATAGATAGTTTGGGCTGGGCATTAATTATGATCAGGAAGAAAAATTTGGAGATACCAATAGGGATGGAGGAGTGCTAGGTGGTCTGTGATCATTCAATCTGATGGCCGGCCCCCCCTTTCTTGTCAGACCAATTTTCAAACATTCAAATTATAGTGCATGGCACGCATTGATAAGCATCATTGCTGGCCCTCCCATTCATCTGAACTGACATGACATCATGTGATTTGCAGCTGGTGGGCTGGTCTGTGTTTTCATTCCCGGGAGCTGCGATCCGCGCTGGACGCCCCCCCCTCCCTCCTCTTCACAGGACACGGGGAGTAGGCGGGCGTTTCCACTGCGAATCGGCACCATGCATCCTGCGTTGTGCGTGTGACGTCCTACTTGGGCGTCCCATCATGCAAGCGTCTGTGTTATCAGCTTGACTGACACGAGGGGAGTCACTCCGGCAGCCGCTGGGCTGCCTCTCTCTATGTGTCATGTCAGCATGACGCTGGAGGGGTTCTAGTGGCTCGGGATCCGCAATTCTCACATGTGCACAGTCCTTGTCTTAGCACAACTGTACAGTTTTTACACGGGCCTTCTTTGGGATTTCCTCTCTGGTTCAATCATTATCCTTTCAAGAAGGTAATTCATTTGTAATCACTCCTGGATTCTTTTTCACTCTAGCTTCTCTTCCTAGTTCATTCACCTTCACCCCCCTTCAACTTTCACATTTCTTTTCATTCATCTTTTCCTTCATTTCACTCTCTCATCTTGGGTCTATGCTGCACACTGATTGACTGTGCACACCTATTATAAACTTCATTCTTCCATCACGGTTATGGGCTCTTTTCTTGTATATCATTATACATTGATAAGGTCACTCATATTATCATATACCCTATTCAATCTCATATATTTTAGAATTCCCACCAACCGTGACACATTTGTATTCACCTCTCATGAAGAGTTGCGGCCGTGTGCCTGGCCTTTCTCACTGGATCCCCTTCTCAACTCCCGGGTGAGACATGGTTGGCCGGTTCCCACCACGCATTATCACATTTTTCAGCCAAGATGTCAGCAATCTTAGGTATGACCAGTAACTATTTTAGTAATTTCCACGTTTTTTATCATGTCCGATACAACAGACTATAATTGGTCGTTTGTTCCTTCCCTCTTTAGAACATGGATGCATGGCTCCTGATGAGTGGATGCAGTCCACGAAACGCGTCGGACCTTTTCTGATGCATTCAGTGTAAATCTAAATGGTTTTATCAAATTATGTTTCCATCAGACTATATTTTGTTCAAATATCTAATATGCATATCTTTTAATACTATGTGCCATGCAATCTACAATTATCTTGATGTAATTCTGTGAACTGTACCATGCATGTTACGCTGTACTGTGTTATGCCCAATGGTTTAGTAATAAACACACGGATGTTTTTACTTATATGATTTATTTGGTCTGAGCAAACACAGCTCATTCAAAGTCCCAAACTTTCCCCCCCTTTACGTTGCATTCAGCACAGGGATGGAGACGTGAACCTTCCCTCACGTCTCATTTAAAGTCCCAAATGTTTCCCCCCTTTTTTTCGGGAGAAAGAGAAAGGTGTTCAATAGTAACAGAGAACTTACATCTGCACATCATGCAAGCTTGGCGTGCCAACGGAAATCATCAATGTGACTCTGGGCTCCCTCTCGAGGCACTGTAGAGGTCTGGAAAGGCAGCAACAGCCAAACAAAGGCACATCCCAGGCAGGTAGTGTTTGTTGATACCCTGCATAAGGGTGGAAAAAGTGACCCCATATGGGGAACCTGAAAGATGAATAAGTGTGAGTGGTGTGAGGTATAATAAATGTGTATAAAAATTAAATGTATAAAATGGAAGGTGTAAGAAAGATGGGTGCAAAAAAGGTGAAGGGATGGATAAAGGGATGAGTTAGAAGTGTAGGAAGTAAAAAGACATATATAGACGAGAGCCAAACGAGAAACCTGCTGTATTGAATCCCTTTAAGGCGTCAACAGCAAAACACAGCGCTCGAAGAATATCTGTCTTATTTTCAGGCAGATCATCCTCCTGGTTAGGCCTATCAGGCCGTTTGACAAGATCCTTTACGGACTGGCAGATACCAATTGCTGCAACAGCTGGCTGAATAGCTAAACTGGCCAAAGAAAAGGAAGACTTTAATAATGATGACTCCAATTTCTTGTCAACAGGTTCTTTCAAGCCTGGTGCGTTATCTACCTGGACAAGTTAAGTTCCTGTTTAAGGAAGAGACTGCTGCATATACTGCTGGCATGCTCCCTTTTTTAAAGAACTTTTCATCCATAGGATATAAAAAGGGAAAACCTCAAGAGGAACAAAATCCTGTCAGGATATTCCCAATCAGCATGCACAGTCTGTTCTAGCAAGGGGTGTAGGGGGAAAGCCTGTGCGGCCTAAAGAAGCCTCAGGGATCCCAAGATGACCAGGGGGGCTTAGTCACCTCTGCTTTAAGAGGCAACTTAAAGGCAGAACGAACCATTTCGGTCAGAGTCAGGATGAAAGCCTCTGCGACTGAGAGGCAGACATCAACTGGATCTCCTTTTGTCCAGATTGCTTGGAAGCAGACTCATCTGCAGGGCACTCCACTGAATCCTGAGCTTTTAGCTCTTCCCGGCGGACGGGTGTGACTGTATTGGCGTACAACGCAAATCTTTGTGCGCCCACATAAGGCTACCGCGCATTTGTAGCGAAGCCGCGTGTGCCATGGCCGCCAAACAAACTGCCAAGTCCACCGGCGCTTCTGCGAATGCACGTGCACTACGAACAATCATGCGCCATCATACAGGTAAAAACAGCCAGACACAAGCAAAAAAAGGTACACTTTGCAAATACCCACAGCTAGCCCAAAAACTCCCCCCGTATGGTCACTGCACACAGGTGTCCAGCCTGTAGCTAGCTTGACTGATTGTTACAGTCACTGGAACACCCCACAATAAGTAAATAAGGGGGTTTCACTTACCCGTCCAGGCACAGGGCAGCTTAGAAACTAAGAACCCAAACTTCACGGCGGGTTCCTGTCACTTGAGGACCTTCAAGGACTGGGTACCCTTTTCATGTTTAGGGTCCACTCCCTTGGACCTGTACAGCACCCTGCAGGAATGCCTTAGCGCTGTAGTGTCCAGGATTCCACTTCGCAGGGTCCAGCACACGGAGGCCACATTACAGGCAAAACCTTGCAGGATCTCGAGTCTTCTTTGTGAGGCTCGAGTACCATTTATCAAAGCATATAAAACCTGTGTCAAATGAATCCGATTGGTCAATCCCTTGATTCATTTAAGAACCATTTTTGGGACTAGAGACCTGGAGCTCAGAGAGCTCAAACTGTGCCATCCACCTTGCAGACACTGGTAAAAAAACTGAAGTAACTTCCTGTATGGGACGGGTTATATAGGGGATCTCTTCCTGTCTAAAGACCTTTGGTCTACCAGTGTCCATTCACCTGGAGATGAAGCAGATAATGAATATTATCCAGCAGATAATGAATATTAGCCTAACTCTGTGTCCCACGATGTATGAAAAAGAAAAGAGATTACATACCACCTCACTTATACTCAGCAGGATCCAGGTGCAGCTTATGTGGCAAAGTCGAGATCAGCTGACCTAGAAAGAGCAAAGTCAACCTCTTTTGGCACTGCGATAACTGAAGAAACTTACTAGATAAAAAAACAAAATACGTTTCTTCTTTTAGCGGAGAGAAGAAGTCTGTTCTTAGGTCACTAGCAAAAAGTATTTTGCCAGTGCCTAACCTCCTGAAGGCACGGACATAACCCAGTGAATTTGACTACTCATCCTGTGTAATTGTAGGCTTAATAAAGAAGTCTTTCTATGCTAAAAATGTTTAGATACCTAACACAAAAGGGAGAATAAATCTATATACAGCCACAAAATATTTACTTACATGACAACATCTGGATGATGGCAGTGAAGACAAATCGCTCTCCTTGTTTCAGCCGGAACAGTTGAAGACCAAAGCTCAGAAGTCCTATACAGCAAAGTATGGTCGAAAGGATCATTGTAGCTTGAATAGCCTGAATGGCCTGAAAATCTGAAACAAAATGTATACTTGAATTACTGTAGCTCTCTTACAGCTAGCTGACTCAATAAGACAAAATAAACCTCTTAAGAACAGGTCACGTTTATTCGTTTTTTATTTCTCTCTTAAAGCGGAACTCAGCCGGAAAAAAATATATTAAAAGCCAGCAGCTACAGCTACAGCAGCTGCTGGCTTTTAATATTTGGACACTTACCTGTCCTGGAGTCCAGCGACGTCCGCAGCAGAGGACGAGCGATCGCTCGCTGAGGGAACCAGGAAGTGAAGCCCTGCGGCTTCATGCCCGGTTCCCTACGGCGCATGCGCGAGTCGCGCTGCGCCGTTCTGATTTGTCCTCCTGTGTTCTGGGAGCCGAGTGTCTCCCAGAACACTACGGGAAGTCTGGGGGAAGTGACGTCACTCCCGCAGATTCCCGGAGAGAGGACTCCCGGATGTGGGTGAAAATACCTGTCTTAGACAGGTATCTTCACCCCCCTCCCCCCTGAAAGGTGTCAATTGTGACACCGGAGGGGGGGAGGGTTCCAAATAGCAAAAGTTGCTATTTAGGGTGGAGCTCCACTTTAAATCCCAAATAAACTATAAACATAGCACATTTTTAGCCAGCCATCTTACTGCAGCCATCTGGGAAAATCAGTGAGCGAATCACACAAGCAGGAAATGACATACCTGGGGGATTTTCTGTACACCATCTGTGTACGGAACGCCTCCAGTTAGCCATATTGCATTTTACAGAAACTTATAGCTCTGCAGATTGAAAAGGAAAGGTCATTTTTAAGAACATTCAATTACAATATGACTTGTGTCACAATTGTATATGCTAGATTTATTTTTCTTTTATTTGCCATTTGTTTTTTCCATGAAAGTGGAGTTACCCTTTAACCACCTCAATGCTGGGCACTTTCATCCCCTTCCTGCCCAGGCCAATTTTCAGCTTTCAGTGCTGATGCTCTTTTAATGACAATTACTCAGTCATGCAAGAATGTACCCATATGAAATATTTATCTTTTTTTTTACATTAATAGAGCTTTCTTTTGGTGGTATTTATTCACCACTGGGTTTTAAAAACTTTTATGCTACAGATGGAAAAAGAACCTAAAATTTTGAAAAAAAAAAAAGCAGAGGCCCTAGAGAAATAAATTTGCAAAACCCACCATTTTAATGTCATACGGTATTTGAGCAATTTTACACACCGACGCATAAATACACTTTAATGTTTTTCAATGCACACAGACATAATACCCACATTTTTGGTAAAATATAAAATATGGTGTTGTGCCGGGTAAATAGATACCAAACATACCATGAGTGTGAAATGGCGCCAAACTTTGGTATTTAAAAATCCTCCATGGGCGGGGGCGTGGCTAGCGCGCATGGCGGATGGCTGCCTGAGATCTGAGCTCCGGAGCCCTGACAGAGACACCAGCGTCTAACAGACACAGAGCACTGTACGCACACACCAGAGACCCGCACAGCTTCCCAACATCACCCACTACCTCCAGGAAATGTTAAGAGGAAGAGACAGGGGGCCTGCAAGCCCAAGAAATTAACAGCCTACTTCAACTGGCCTGTAGGTGGAGGTCAAGATGGCACCGGCTGTTCGGCCCCCTCCTCCACACCACGCAGCAATCACTACTCTGACCTGCCAGATGCCGATGGAAGTGCTGGGAGATCCACTCCCAGAAGCTCCTCTCATCATCACAGCCCTCCCTGCTCAAGCCAAAGCCAGAATGAGACTGGACACAGCAGATGCAAACACAGGGGTTAGTCATGAGATTATCCTCAGTCAGAGCACACAGCGCTCCAATCCCCCATAGCCAGTATCCGCACATCCAATCGGCCTGTACTGGACACACAGCTGAAAAAGATGCTTCTCTCCTTAAACCGCTCCCTACATACTGAGTTTACCAATATTACCTATAAATTCTCAAAAGAGCTGTCCTTGATGGGCAACAGAGTTAACCAGGTAGAGCATTCAATTACAGACATTACCACTACTGTTAACGATATAATTGATGCAAACGAGGAAGGCGAAGAAGAAAGGCACTGGATGCGCGCTAAAATCGTCGACCTGGAAGATCGCTCAAGGCGAAAAATAACTTAAAATTAAGGGGAGTACATGAAAATGTGCTTGCCCAAGACCTCACGCAATACGCCAAAGAGCTCTTTCATACACTGGTGCCAGAATGAACTCCTTTCGATATCACAATAGATCGCATACACTGCATACATAAACCCTCTGAAGTTTCCAGAGATGTGCTCATGAGGGTGCACTTCTTCCCTACAAAAGAGCAAATACTACGAAAGTCACGCTCATTAGGGAAACTCCCGGATCCCTATGCGAACATTCAAATTTACGCTGACCTCTCCAAATACACCCTGGATCTACGCAGGCAGCTAAATACGGTTACCAAAACACTCCGTAATAACAACATAACATAAATGGAAACACCCCAAACTAATTGTGGAACGCAATGGAGCATCATTCACCATTATATCTTTAGCGAAGGATCTCTCACTGCTTGGGAAAAGGGGTATCATACCCAATCTGGAGCTCATAATCTGCCTGACATAATACCACCACCCTGGCTCAATTCGCAATATGGAACCCGCTCCAGAAACCGCTGACATTCAGCAAAAGAAGGTGCTACTACACCCAACCACTTATTGTCTCTCTCAGTGGCCCCTTGGCCGTCACGCTAGTTTCATTTGAACTGTTACCCCCCCATTCATTCTATACTCGGCTAGCTATGAAAGTTTTGTTCTTGTACCCCCGTTTTTTTTCACTCCCAACGGTTCTTGTACCCTTTTTTGTTTCACTCCCCACGCACAAGACCTCAGAAAACTACCTAAGAGACTACCTTGAGAAACCAACTACCACCACACCCAGGAACCACCCTGGGCTCCACTACTTCCTACTGACCTCAACTGAACAACTGCCTCCAACCCCAATCAAAATGTGAGTATAATGGATATCTCAATACACCACACCTCAAATGGCAATTAAAATCCTATCGCTAAATGTGAAGGACTGAATAATCCTGCAAGGAGGGCATCTCTGTGGCAGACAGCGCAACAGACACACTGCGATGTAATCTGCACTCAAAAAACCCACTTTGTAGAATCAGCCACCCCCACATGTCGCCACAAAAACTTCCCACATGTATTCTTAGCATCCAACCAAGACAAAAAGAAGAGAGGAGTACTAGTGGCCATCAACAAAGCTAATGACTTTCTTCTCCACTATAAACTCTCATGCTGTGTACACACGATCGATTTTCTCGACAGTGAAAACACAGCCGAGAAAATCAACATGAAAAACGAGGACCGGCTTGGTCCCCTACACACGGCCGGTTTTCATGACATTTTTCCTTTGGTTGAGAAAAACGACTGTGTGTAGGCTCCCTGGCAGTGTTTCCCTATGGGAAAACTGCTGCGGAAAAAAATGCTGTGAATCACGACGAGAAAAATTAGAGCATGTTCTAATTTTTCTCGTTGTGATTCTTGACGTTTTTCTCGTTGGGAAAAATGCTGGAAAGCCCACACACGGGCGTTTTTCTCGTCAAAGAGAAAAAATTTCATTTATCCCGACGAGAAAAATGGTCGTGTGTACGCGGCATCAGACCCTAAAGGACGGTACCTAATCCTGATCTGCACCATTGCAGTATCCAAATACACGTTGGCTAGCATTTACGCCCCAAATTCGCACAAAATCAATTTTCTAAACAAAGTGATGAAAAAAAAACAATAACTACAGAAAAAGCTTGTTGATTGTGTGTGTGGAGACTTCAACATAGCACCAGATAACTCATTGGATACTTCCAACCCCTCCCTCAGACAAACCTAGTGGACAAATGGCTACTACAAAGAATCTCCCACTCAACTATAGATCCCATTACGCGGTCGGACCATGCACCCTTGAGCATCACAATAGCATCTTCCACAATTTCAAATCCAACCAGGCTCTGGAAGGCCAATACTTACGTCATGCAAAAGTCCCCATATGCTGAACAAATCCAATGCCACCTGACTTTTTTCAGAATAACCTAGGGTCTGTCTCCCACTCCTCTACTCCCCGGATGGCACACAAAGCCTTCATTAGAGGGGTATTGATACAACTAAGCTCATTGGAAAAAAAAAAAAAAAGGAGGACGTGGCATCTTGCCGAGCTCACCACCGAAATCTCTACTGTTGACTCCCAAAACAAACTAAACCCAACCCATAACCTAAAAATCTAATTACTAGCCCTCCGCCAGGAATTAAGAACTCTTCTCTTGAATTCCTATGAAAAAGCCCACCGCAGGCTCAATGCCATATCCTCTACATCCAAGAAAGCAGGGAAGGCCATGGCCCAACGTATTCGGGGCCATCGCAACAAAGCCTCAATCCCCCATATTTTCCATCCCAATACAATTTTTTTTTTAATAACCTACAAGACAATGCCTTTAGTTAATATTATGAATCCCTCTGCAACCTCAAAAATTACCAAACTACTCCCCAACCCACCCAAGATCTAATCCGGAAATTCCTATCAAAGACAGACCTCCCTTACCTTAGTGAGGATCAACTACAAGATCTGAACTCCCCTTTTTCAACCCAAGAAATTGCCGAAGCAATTCAATCACTACCGACTAGTAAATCCCCTGGCCATGATGGCCTACCAGGAGAATACTACAAACAATTCGGCCCTATACTTACCCCCATCTACAAAGCCTCTTCAAGGACGCCACCTCCTCCTCCATGTCTCCCCCAGAAATGTTGTCTGCAGTAGTTGTTGCCTTACCTAAACCAGGTAAAACCCTAGATACCCCCCAAAACTTCAGACCCATCTCCCTTCTCAATGTAGACATCAAGCTATATGCCAAATTACTGTCCATTAGAATTTCCAAAATACTCCCTCTTCTCATCAATGCCGACCAAACAGACTTCATTCAAGGTAGGCAATCATCTTATGCCACAAGAAGTCTCCTAAACCTCATCCACTCAGCCCACATCCATGGAACGCCTTCTCTGCTTCTATCTCTGGACGCAGAGAAGGCGTTCAACAGAGTGCATTGGGGATATATGAAAGAGGTACTTATCAAATTCGGATTTAGGTACTCCATATTATCTGCCATTATGGCACTATATTCTGCCCGAGTTTATGTGGCAGAAATGCTCTCCACTCCCTTCCATTTATCAAATGGCACACGCCAAGGATGCCCCCCATCACCCCTCATATTTAACTTAATCCACATCCTAATCCTAATCGTCTCTACCGGCGGTACATTCCTTAATACTAGATTTTGGTGCAATATCCTACTATAAAGCCAACGCCACTAAATCGCATATCCTAGACTTGGGGGTAGATGGCACAACCCACAACCTCTTGTCTTTAAAATTCCCATTTCAATGGGCAGAAATAGGCATAGAATATCTAGGAATTACCCCAACAAGATACCGGAGAAACCTATATAAAAAAACTACCTGATAGAGACAAAAATTTCTCCAATCCCTCAAACAATTGGAAACATACGAATTCTCATGGGCTGGTCGTCTGGCGGCATTCAAGATGATCACTCTCCCTCAACTTCTATACCTTTTTGGTACCCTACCGATCAAAATACCGAAAAGCTACACCAACTCCCTCCAAGCAGCCCTACATACCTACATCTGGGCGGGGAAAAAACCACGAGTGTCTAGAAGCAGACTCAAACACAGATCAGCAGGTGGCTCAGGCCTAGTAGATATTGCTGACTACTACACAGCAAGCATATTAAGCCAGCTTAGAGAGTGGTTCCTTCCATTGACCTCCACTTGATGGGTGGCCCTAGAAAAGAATGCAGTCCCAGGCAAAGACATAAAAAAGTGGCTATGTAGCCTACATGTAAGATCTAAAATCCCAAACTACCTCCCACCAACCATTATAGCAACAGTTAGAGCATAGTGTAAATTCACTTCCGCCACCTGGAGTGGCACTCCTACAACCCCTATCAAACTACCCATATCTGTTCTTAAACTGCTTATTCGCGACCTTCTTATACATAACTGGCACGAACATGAATCCCTATTCTTGACAGACCTAGTCCAAAAAGGTAGGATCAAACCATTCCACACACTCAAAACAGTTTTAAAACTTACCCCAGAATCTTACTACCAATATCTGCAAAACACTCACTGTCTCCAGAGCAACCCACAATAATTGATCTCTATTTCCACAAAAGCATAAGCATACTATTCACCCCATTCCTCTGGGGGTAAAGGTATCTCCCTATTTTAAAACATACTGCAAGAAAAGACTCAATTCCAACACTCCCTGGCCTTCAACCAATGGGAGCATGATCTAGGCAGATCATATACAGAAAAGCAATGGCAAAGGGCTCTCAAATCCACATATGAGGCCACAAAATGCACAGCACTGTGGGAACTTACGCAGAACATTGTTCATTGGAGATACTTAACCCCAGATAGAATAGCCAAATTCGACAAACGCACGTCCCCCAACTGTTGGAGAAATTGCGGTTCATCGGGTTCCTTATTACATACCCTCTGGGAATGCCCAAACATACAACACTACTGGCAATCTTTTCGATTCTTTCACAAATTACTGGGCTTTCTATAATACCATCACCTGACCTAGCCCTACTAAATTCAACTATAGGATTCCATACTTATAACTCACAGAAAAGTACCTAATTACCCACATACTACTTACAGCCAGACAAAACATAACTAAACTCTGGAAAAATATTAAATCCCCAGTTGTTCTAGATGTCATTATGATGGTCCAAACCCATCATGATTATGAAATTCTCCTGACAAAATATAACCAGTCCTACACCAAGCTGCAACGAATGTGGAACCCCTGGTCTAACTGGTACAAGATGCACACAAGCTTGTAAATACTTGGTAGTCTATCCCTGCATTACCTTTTATAAATTAGGAAAACTGTTGTTACAGCACTGTTTAAAAAATACCACATATACTTATAAATCTGAGCTCATCTAATAAGATTTGTACACCCAGAAAATCTTAAACAATATGTCTGTTAACATAACATATATATATATATATATATATATATATATATATATATATATATATATATATAAATATATATGTTATGTTATCTGCTCATATGTTTTCAAATAGGCATTATGACACGTTGACAATGTTTGTAACCTGAAAATGCACAATAAAAAAAAACGATTGAAAAGGAAAAAATCTCCATGGGCAACACTTTATAAGCCTTTATTGGTTACCATTTTTAGAGTTACACAGGAGGTCTGGTGCTAGAAATGTTGCTCTTGCGTTCGTGGTGATACCTCACGTGTGGTGCGATCGCTGTTGCACATGAGCATGGGGGGGGGGGGGCGCTTTCAATTTTTGATTTATTGGTGGGACACTGACAGATGTTTTTGAACACTATGACAGATATTGATCGTTCACTGGCGGACACCCACAGATGTCAGATGATAGGAACACTAGTGCAAATGTTTTTGCCCCCCGGTACAGATGTTGTTGGGACAGGGGTGGTTGGTGTACTGTGTGATCTGTGACAGCTCTCTGTGTAAAATCATCAGTTATACAGAGAGCTGTAAGCACAGGCTGTAAAATCCCCCCCCCCCCCCCTTGCACTGAGCTCAGCAGGCAGAGCCGAAATACACGCATGTTTACACTGTGAAGGCTGTGAGGGCCAATCGACCACAACATACAGGGATAGACAAGGCAATACTGACATATAATCACACACATTGGTTGGACTTGAGTCTTTTTTCAACCTCATTTACTACGTAACTATGTAACAGTGCCCATATCTCAATCTGTGATGGGCTGTAACAGAAGATTACAGAATTGCCCGGGTACGTCCACTCAGAACAGGGAAGCTCCCACCCAGCTGTTTATGTACATTGACCAGGTGGGAAGCAGTTAAATTGCATGTTTGGGAGATGCCTGCAAGCTGTATGTGGTCTTATGGGTTAAATTTAACATTAAAACTTGGCTTAAACAGCAGCATCTCAATCAGATTCATTACAACTTGTAAAAAGAGGCTTTCTAGGTAGTTTTGGCTGCAACACCTACTATTTTTATGCAGCTGTAATAGGCCTAAATTTAGGACAGTTTAATATATATATATATATATATATATATATATATATATATATATCACAACCCCACATTGCCTGAACCTCCTCCCAGCCCCCAAACGCAACTACTCCAGCAAATGGAAAGGAGGAAGGTTTTATCTTGAAATCAAAATTAGAGTGCATTATTGGAGAGAAACTAGCTATGATATTGTACCATGCCTGCAAAGTAGTTTAGCAGCTTGGTTAGGACACAATATAATTGGCCGAGAGGTGGTGGAAGTTCTTAAAAAATTAACATTAGGATGTAAAAAAAAAAAAAGATAAACCCTGCCTTGTTGCTCCCTCATATTGTGACCTTACTACGCTACTTGTATACAGTACAGTCATTGTTCAATATGATGGTGCAAAAAACAAAAAAAAACTGCGCTAATCTTTAACAATATATAACAGCAGCACCTGTGATATGTGATAACATACAAAACAGACAAAAATGGAAAAAACAAGTGCGCTATAATGTGAATAATAACTAAATTAAATTAGTAATAAGGGTTCACAGATAAACTGACAAAAAAGTCCAATTTTGAAGGCTGCAGATATCATTACGGGACAGGTACGGCGGACCGGCCGGTTGTTTTGTCTTAAACATTTGATTTTCTGTAAGTGTATTTATACCCTGTGTTTTTTAAAATAAATATGTTATTGGGTAATGCACTATCGAGCCTCCTCTGTCTTTTTGGGTAACCTCTGTCATATCCACTGCGGTTGAACCGGCGATTGGATTTCTTCGGATCAATTCCTGGGATTACGGATGGGCTCTATTGTCTCTTACCTTTTGGTAAGCAGTTTGTACTGGTGGCGGTGGACACGGGTGTTGCATGCATCAACTCTTCAGTGTATTCCAGTTCACCTCTTCATGGCATCCTTTTAATTTTCTGGTTTTTGATGGGACTGACACGTTTCACTCACTTTATCTGCAGCCTTCAAAATTGGACTTTTTTGTCAGTTTATCTGTGAACCCTTATTACTAATTTAATTTAGTTATTATTCACATTATAGCGCACTTGTTTTTTCCATTTTTTTCATTGTTCAATATGGGTCTTGAAATAAACAGTATCATTTGAGAGACAATAGCTACAAATTGTGCATTGGCTGGACAGTATGTAAGCAACCTGGTAGGGTCGCAATGTAAGAGGAAGAGACAAGGCAGTTTTTTTTCTTGAAACAGAGTGAATTATTTTAAAGAGACAATTTTACCAATTATAATACAGTGACTGGGCGGTAAGTAAGCAGCTTGGTCAAGCCGCAATTTAAGAGCAAGAGGCAGGTTTGATCCTAAACTGTACATTAGAGTGTATGATGTGAGATAATCAAATAGTTTTAGTGCCAGTGCACTGGGATAAGCTACAAATTGTAAAACACTCAGGATTTACCCTGCAGCACACATTGGAAATTTGGCAGCTTAGGTCCATCTGCAGAAACAGTATGTGGCACCTTTGCAGAATTATAATAGGCCTCAAGCAAGAAGGTTGCATAATTACATGTTTACAGGGCCCGGGTGCTTAATAGGCTGCAAATTCTGAGGTGCTATGCAAGATTTACCTGCATCAAACATTAGAAATCAGGCAGCTGAGATTCAGTTGCCAAAAAATTTTCTATCTTCTCTGCATCCTTCTCCAGTTCCCGATATCCTTTTTGTGAACTGGTGCCCAAAACTGAACTGCATATGCCAAATGAGGTCTTACTAATGATTTGTACATGGCCAAATTGAGATCTTTCTCTCTGGAGTCTATATCTCTATTAATACAAGAAAAGACTGCTTGCCTTGGAAACCGCAGCTTGGCATTGTATGCGATCATTAAGCTTATGAGCTGCCAAAAAACACCCAGATCACGCTCCACTATGGATTCCCCCAGTTGCACTCCTAGTATGTATAATGCATGCATATTCGTAGCCCCCAAGTGCATAGCTTTACATTTATCAACATTGAACCTCATTTGCCCAATTAAACAGTACATTGAGGTTGGCTCGCAAGTCGGAGTCATGTAAGGACACGATTCCACTGCATAGCTTGGTGTCCCCTGCAAACACTAAAATGGTACTTTTAATCCCAGACCCTAGATCATTTATAAAATATTGATGAAGTGTTGAAGGGGGAATCAAGCACATTTCTTTCTTGCAACCTGTGGTTCCAGGAAAGAAATTTGCTCAATGTATGGCCAGCCTTAAGAACACAACAGGATTTACTCTGCTGCTTAATTTCTAATGTTTTCTGCAAAGGTCTGAAACACCAGAATAGGCCAGGAGAAGTGGGAAAGGTGGCTATGGATTTTTTTTGAGCCGGATGACAAGGAAAATCTTAGTATGTAGCATAGGGAAGGTGGAACGCACGCCGCACACGGAGGCGGACATATGGGAGAAGTTCCAGCGCCACACTATCTATTTGACAAGCCAGCAGCCCCAGTGCTGGGATATAGGCACTTTTAAATGTGAGTAAGCCTTTGGCTTTCTGTTTTATATATTTTTTTTTATACTTAATAAATGGTTTTACGCTATGGGCACTTTTCATCATTCTTGCATATGATCCTACCGACACGTCTGAGGAGGAAGGGTGTACGTCTCCAATTCTTATACATGTGAGCAGGCACAAACCTGCATAAGCGCTACTGACCTACTTTTTGGCTAAAGTGGTCATATTGTTCTGGTAAGCAGAATCTATATACGGGCACATTGGGTGTGTTTTCTGCTATTGGTGGAGGATCAATTTCATACCACACTTCAAGCATATTCAGAGACATTGAATGGGCACGTTTGATGTTCGAACAACTAATTCACTATATTTTTTCAAGATATATCACGACAGCAAGCAGAAGTTTATGTTGGATATGGACTTTCAATGTTAATTTTGAATCACTTAATTGGGACTTTTGCATATACTTTTTATCATATTAATTATTTGTGGTTTGGATCACAGTACTGATTAATTAACAGAATATATTTCTTTAATATTTCTTTATATATTTTATATATATATATATATATATATATATATATATATATATATACCAGGACCTCAGTTGGGTTTATTCATGGTGTATAGTCACACTAAATATATATAGCGCCCCCTATAACTAATATTTCAATGTAGCATAGGGGACTTACTGTACACATTCATATTTAAAGACTGCATAATTTTAATAAAGAAAAGGACTACTTTGGTCCGTACTGTGAGGGAGAGGCAAACCTGCCTCCCCCCAACAAAACCTCCTACTGTGATGAATGCGCTCTTAGACAGCACAAGGCAAATGCTCCAGTGCATACTGTGCAAGATCTGGGCAGTGGTCAAGCCTGGACTCCCCCGCAACTTATAACATACGTAACCTCTGGTTACCATTTTTATACTTTAGCATAGATTAATTTTTCATGGCAACAGGTTGCAGTTAATTCTAAAGCATGGTTCTAGTAATATAAAAATGTTGTCTAAACTAGTGAAATGTTACCATACAAAAATTAGAAGGCATACTTTACCGCAGGTGACCACTAGAGGTGTATGTTCAGGATACTGGTAAATTGATGGCTTGGGGTTTGGGCAGAGTGAATTATTAGGGGAAGTTATTTTTAAAATGTTCAGCAGTTGCATAAAAAAAGAAAAAATCTGAGGGGATTGGAATCACTGTGGACCAACGATCTATAAAAAATACTTTCCCTCTGTATGTCATGTAGTGATAACGTTGCCAAAACAAAAATCCCTTTAACCATTTACAGATGTCCTGGACTTCAAAGGGTTAAAACGAGCTCATGGCTGCAGCAGTGAGCTTGGTATAATTTTTTTAAGCAAACTTTTCTCAGATTTTCAGTAAACGTGACCTCTACAGCCATCCAATCCATTTTATAGTAGTCTGGTTTCTGGGCTCTCCTGTTCTTTCTAGGAGCCCAGGATGGCTGTAAATGGTCTCAAGGATGCCAAGAGGAGGAGCTCTGAAAATTCTTTCACATCAGCAATCAAGGCCAGATTAAGAACATCATGGGCCTGGTGCTGAGGATTTTGGTGGGGCCTTTTATAAATAATAAATAAATATCAATGCAAACAATTTTTTTGTTATAACAAATTAAATTAAGGAGAGGGAGAGGGAGTGGTGGTGGGGATGAGAGAGAGAGGATGCGCATGAGCATGCGTGGGAATGACATCAACGTAGCCCGGCCAAGGCAAGTGACCGAAGGCACAGAACCCAGAAGGAAGACCGGGTGAAGATGGAAGCGCCCGGGCCCCGCTGGATTGATCACAGCGCAGCACTGGAAGGCTCAGTCTGACAATTTAAGTGTACCCTAATGTGCTAATATGCTGTGCATACTTGTACATTGTGGCATAACCTACCTCAGGGCCTCTAAAAAGTAGTAATGTTAGCAAAGTTTACTACCGCTTTAATATCACAGGATCCCAGGAGCCTCTCATGGGGCCCCCTACTGACCTGTGGCCCTTGGGCAGTGCCTAAGTGCATAGTTGCCAACATTTCAAAAATATTTTCAGGGATACTTTTTTTTACAAGTGCTATATTTAGAGTAGCTGAGATCCCCTGTGTTCCTCTATACATCACAGTAGTAATCACAAAATTAAATGAGTACTAATAATGGGGCAGAACCTACGCAATCTGCACTGTGCCCAAAATGCCAGCAGTCCATAGGAACATTTTATCACGTTACCTGGGACTGCCCTGTCATTCAGGAGTATTGGAGGGAGGTGGTAGCGGAGATCAACACCACTGCCAACCTTTCGGTCTCACTGGACCCTAGGGTTCTTCTTCTGGGTATCACGAAATTGGTGACACATTCCACACATGCCAAGCTGCAACTGGTTTATCTATGTTTCTATGCCAGAAAGGTGTTACTACAACAGTGGAAGTTGGTGGCTCCCCCCACGGTGACCCAATGGCGTGCACTGGTGGACTCCGTACTACCTCTTTACAAATTGACGTATATGGGACGCAAATGCCCTCAAAAATTTGATAAAGTCTGGAAATCATGGGTGACTGCTAGATCACTAACTATGTAATGGTATAACTGATGTTAGCCTTGACAACTGGGACTTTTCCATGTGTGGGTGATAGACTGCTACCCCCCTTTTTTTTTTTCAGTGTACTGCGGTCTCCTCCACTCACGAGAGCTGTCGTCTCTTCCTGCCAACCTCCTTTTACCTCACATTGTTGAAGGTCAAATACTACTGACTTAAGTTCAGCGGATTGGGATCCTGGCACCTCCCGGACCCTCAGACCCCCCCCCTCCCCCCATCATGATTGGTACCTCCCAACCTGAACTATTCTTACGATAGAATCACATCTTGTTGCTCATTCTGGACCTTGCAGGGTCTAGCATTGCCTATTATTCTATGATTATCCTGGTAATCCTAATGTCTTGTATGTCTTACTATGCTGAACCTATGCTGTACCGCTGTTTTGTTTAATTTTTTTGTATTTTCTTTTTGTTACAATAAAACCTTTCTGTTAAAAAAATAATAATAATGGGGATGAACAAATATGAGGACTGAGAAGGTTTCCTTTAGTTGAACTAACAAAAGTGTACCCATTCTAGAGCTGGTAACATTGAGGATATTCAATATAATTTTAAAGAACTGTTTTTGTGGGTAAGAGGCATAGGGGAGGAGTATGGACGGTATAAAAGTGGGAAGTATGTGCAGGTGAGGTAGAGGAATGTGGAGGGTCTAACAGTGGGCGCTATGTACAGGAGAGGAGTGCGAAGGGTATGGCAGAATGCACTATGTACAGGTGAGGAGTGTGAAGGGTATGACTGTGGGCAGTATGCACAGCAGAGGATTATGGAGGGTATGCCAGTGGGCAGTATGTACAGGAGAGGAGTGTGGGGGGTATGCCAGTGGGCAGTATGTACAGGAGAGGAGTGTGGGGGGTAAGACAGTGGGCAGTATGTACAGGAGAGGAGTGTGGGGTGTATGAAAGTGGGCAGTATGTACAGGAGAGAAGTATAGAGGGTATGATGGGGGCAGTATGTACAGGAGAGGAATGTGGAGAGAAAGATAGTTGGCAGTATGTACAGGAGAGGAGTGTGGAGGGTAAAATTGGGTTACAGTATGTACAGGAGAGGAGTGTGGAGGGTATGACAGTGGGCAGTATGTACAGGAGAGGAGTGTGGATGGTATGATAGTGGGCAGTATGCACAGGAGAGGAGTGTGGAGGGACGGTGGGCACTATGTATAGGAGAGGAGTGTGGAGGGTATGACAGTGGTAACTATGTATAGGAGAGGAGTGTGGAGGGTATGACAGTGGGAACTATGTATAGGAGAGGAGTGTGGAGGGTATGACAGTGAGCAGTATGTACAGGAGAGGAGTGTGGAGGGTAGGATGGTGGGCAGTATGCACAGGAGAGGAGTGTGGAGGGTATGACAGGGAGCAGTATGTACAGGAGAGGAGTATGGAGGGTATGACGGTGGGCACTATGTATAGGAGAGAAGTGTGGAGGGTATGACAGTGGGAACTATGGATAGGCGAGGAGTGTGGAGGGTATGACAGTGAGCAGTATGTACAGGAGAGGAGTGTATGACAGCGAGCACTATTTACAGGAGAGGAGTGTGTAGGGTATGACAGCATGCACTATGTATAGGAGAGAAGTGTGGAGGGTATGACAGTGAGCAGTATGTACAGGAGAGAAGTGTGGAGAGTATGACAGTGGGCACTATGAACAGGTGAGGAGGATGAAGGAATCTGGGAAGGAAAAATGTAAAGGTTTGTGGAAGGATGTTTAGGGACTGCGTAGTGGTTAAGCGGGTCATACATAGATTGAAATTAAGCCAATTAAGCAGAGACCAGCCATAGTCGATCTATGTATGGGCTAGCTGGTTTTACACAAGTCAATTAACCTACTTGAGTACACCCTGCCTGTCAGGTTTTTCCCAAAACAATCTGTGCTGCCAGCTATAGTTAGCAACACTGATCATTGTATTCACTGGCAGAACACAATAACACGGCAGGAGTAATTTCCCCACCCACATGTCAGCAGGTGAGAGGGTGTGTGGGGACAGGCTGGGGAGAGATACTAGTCAGTGGCTGGTGAGTAGGGATGAGCCGAACACCCCCCGGTTCGGTTCGCACCAGAACCTGCGAACGGACCGAAAGTTCGCGCAAACTTTAGAACCCTATTAAAGTCTATGGGACTCAAACGTTCGAAATCAAAAGTGCTAATTATGAAGGCTAATATGCAAGTTATTGTCCTAAAAAGGGATTGGGGACCTGGGTCCTGCCCCAGGGTACATGTATCAATGCAAAAAAAGTTTTAAAAAACAGCCGTTTTTTAGGGAGCAGTGATTTTGATGATGCATACAGTGAAAACAAATTTTGCTATAATAAATATCCCCAAAAAATATATAAATTTTTTTTTTTCCACAGTTTAGGCCGATACGTATTCTTCTACTTATTTTTGGTAAAAAAAAAAATTGCAGTCGGCGTTTATTGATTGGTTTGCGCAAAAGTTATAGCGTTTACAAAATAGGGGGTAGTTTTATGGCATTTTTATATATATTTTTTTTTTTTTTTACTAGTAATGGCGGCTATCAGCGATTTTTTTTGTGACTGCGACATTATGGCGGACACATCGGACACTTTTGACACATTTTTGGGACCATTGTCATTTTCACAGCGATCAGTGCAATAAAAATGCACTGTTTACGGTAAAAATGACACTGGCAGTGAAGGGGTTAACCACTAGGGGCGCTGGAGGGGTTAAGTGTGCCTAGGGGAGTGATTACTACTGTGTGGGGGCGTGGCTACGAGTGACACGTCACAGAGCGGAGATCGCTGACAGTGTCAGTAGCGAAGCGGGGAGATGTGTTTACACACACATCTCTCCGCTCCATGCCTGCGTGAGATGATCGCTGGGATGCCCGCGGCGATCGAGTCCGCGGGACCCGACTCACGGGGAAGGGCAACCCCGACGTCAGCAGTTAAAGGGCCACATACAGGTACGTGATTGTGCCTCCAGGTGCCCTTCTGCTGACGTATATATACAGTGGCTGGTTAATGTAATGTCTGGTCCCGGCAATATGGATGAAAATCATTGAGAAAACCGGAGTTAAACTTACCGGTAACTCTTTTTCTAGGAGTCTTCCAGGACAGCCTCTGAGACATAGGGCTCCTCCCTCCGGGACAGGAAACACACACACCCATCATCTTTAAAGGTGGTCCTCCAGGCCTCCCTCTTCAGTTTACCAAAGAACTACCGGAAGGCTCTGAAAGACATAACACACTGACACATCGTTAGTATATAACTCCAACACCTAGTTAATAGCAAACACCGCGTGGGAAAACCAGGCTGTCCTGGAAGACTCCTAGAAAAAGAGTTACCGGTAAGTCTAACTCCGGTTTTCTCCTTTCGTCTTCCAGGGCAGCCTCTAAGATGATAAGCAAGGAACTTACTTGGTCAGGGCGGGACCACTGCCTGGAGGACCATTCGTCCAAATGTCTGCTCCTTGTCAGACAACAAATCCAGACAGTAATGTCTTGCAAAAGTCGAATATGATGAGCATGTTGCTGCCTTGCAGATGGCCTACGGGGAGGCTCCGGCCCTCTCTGCCCAAGATGCTGAGACTGCCCTGGTAGAATGTGCCTTAACCAATGGTGCTTGTCTCCCTTCTAACTGATAAGTTTCTAAAATCGCCATCCTTATCCATCTGGCAATGGTCAATTTAGATGCTCTATAACCTTTGCGGACCCCCGCAAAATTAACAAAAAGTGAATCTGAGATTCTGAAACGCTTAGTGACTTCTAAATAAATTAAAAGACATCTTTTGACGTCTAACAAACTTAAAGATTCCTCATCTTCCTCTGAGGTGGGGCGAAACGTAGGTAGGACAATGTCCTGCGTCCTATGAAACATAGATGCCACTTTAGGGAGGAAACTAGGATCTGTCTTAAGTATGATCCTGTCCTCCAAAATTAACAAAAAAGGCTCCCATATGGACAGAGCCTGTAGATCACTCACCCGTCTGGCTGATGTGTTCGCTATCAAAAAAAAACAGTTTTGAGTACAATCCATTTTAGTAATGATTTCTCCAGGGGTTCAAAAGGACTACCCGTAAGAGCCCTGAGAACCAAAGACAGATCCCAAGTGGGGCAGGTTGTAACCTTCACCGGCCTAGATCTCGCTAGAGCCTTGAAAAAATGTCTAACTAATTGATTTTGCTGTAGTGAAGTCTGGAGGAAAATGCTTAAGGCTGCGGTCTGAACCTTTAGGGTACTGATAGACAGGCCCAGTTCTACACCTGCCTGGAGGAAATCCAATACCGCCGGAATCCCAGGATGATCCAGACCCTGCTCTCCTAGCCAGGAAATAAATCTTTTCCATGCCTTGGCTTAAATTGCCCTGGTTACTGGCTTACGGCACTCCAGCAGAGTTTTGATCACTCGGTCTGAAAAACCCTGAGCTTTTAGCAGTTGTTCCTCAGATACCAGGCCGTTAATTTTAGGTTCTTTATCTGTGGGTGGAGAACAGATCTTCCCTGACTGGAAGAGTCAATGGGGGACAAATGGCCAGTCTCTTCAAGTTGGCAAACCACAGCCTCTTTGGCCAGAATGGAGTAATTATGATTAGGTCCGTAGATTCTGACAGGAATCTTTGAAGAACCGCGGCTATCAGCCTCACTGGAGGGAAGGCATAACACAGGTTGAACTGCCAAGGATTGGCGAAGGCGTCTATTCCTGTGGCCTGGTCCAACGGGTGGATAGAAAAGAACTGAGGCGCTTTCTTGTTGGCCTCCGAGGCGAAGAGGTCCACCTCTGGCTGGTGGGGGGAGAGAGAGAGGGGAGAGAGAGGGGGAGAGAGAGAGGGGGGGGGGAAAGAGAGAGGGAGAGAGAGGGGGGGGGGGAAGAGAGAGGGAGAGAGAGTGGGGAGAGAGGGGAGAGAGAGAGGGGAGAGAGAGGGGAGAGAGGGGGTGAAAGAGAGGGGAGAGAGAGAGGGGGAGAGAGAGGGGAGAGAGAGAGAGAGGGTAGAGAGAGAGAGGGGAGAGAGAGGGGGAGAGAGGAGAGGGGGAGAGAGGAGAGGGGGAGAGAGGAGAGGGGGAGAGAGGAGAGGGGGAGAGAGGAGAGGGGAGAGAGAGAGAGAGAGGGGAGAGAGAGAGGGGAGAGAGAGGGGGGAGAGAGAGGGGGAGGGGGGGGAGAGAGAGGGGGGGGGGGGGAGAGAGGGGGGGAGAGAGGGAGGGGGAGAGGGAGGGGGAGAGAGGGAGGGAGAGTGGAGAGAGAGAGGGGGAGAGAGATTGGGGAGAGAGAGGGGGAGAGAGAGGGGGAGAGAGGGGGGATAGAGGGGGAGATGGAGAGAGAGAGGGGGGAGAGGTGGGAGAGAGAGAGGGGGAGAGAGAGGGGCGGAAGAGAGAGGGGGAGAGGGGAGAGAGAGGGGGGAGAGAGATTGGGGAGAGGGAGGGGGAGAGAGGGGGTGAGAGAGGGGGAGAGGGAGGGGGGGAGAGAGGGGGCAAAAGAGAGAGAAGGGGAGAGAGAGAAGGGGAGAGAGAGAAGGGGAGAGAGAGAAGGGGAGAGAGAGGGGGAGAGAGCGAGGGGGGCGAAAGAGAGAGGGGGAGAGGGGGAGAGAGGGGGGGGAAAGAGGGAGGGGAGAGAGAGAGGGGAGGGAGAGAGGGGGAAGAGAGAGAGGGGGGAGAGAGAGAGGGAGAGAGAGGGAGTGAGGGGGGAGAGAGAGAGGGGGAGGAGGCGAAAGAGAGAGGGGGAGAGAGGGGGAGAGGGAGAGAGAGAGGGAGAGAGAGAGGGGGAGAGAGAGGGGAGAGAGAGAGGGGAGAGAGAGGGGAGAGAGAGGGAGGGGAGAGAGAGGGGGAGAGAGATGGGAGAGAGAGGTGGGAGAGAGAGAGAGGTGGGGGAGAGAGAGAGGTGGGGAGAGGGGGAGGTGGGGGGAGAGAGGGGGGCAAAAGAGAGAGGGGAGAGAGAGGGGAGAGAGAGAGGGGGAGAGAGAGGGGGGAGAGAAAGAAGGAGAGGGAGAGAGAGGGGGGAGAGAGAGGGGGAGGGAGGGAGAGGGAGGGAGAGAGAGGGGGAGGGAGAGAGGGGGAGGGGGAGGGAGAGAGGGGGAGGGAGAGAGGGAGGAGAGAGAGGGGGGGGGCAAAAGAGAGGGAAAGGGGGAGAAGAGGGGAGGGAGAGTGGGAGAGAGATTGGGGAGAGTGGGGGGAGAGAGAGAGGGGGAGAGAGATTGGGGAGAGAGGGGGAGAGAGAGGGGGGCGACAGAGAGAGGGGGAGAGAGAGAGGGGGGGTGAGAGGGGGAGAGAGAGAGAGGGGGAGAGAGAGAGGGGAGAGAGAGGGGGAGAGAGAGGGAGAGGGGAGAGAGAGGGGAGAGAGAGGGGAGAGAGAGAGGGGAGAGAGAGGGGGAGAGAGAGGGAAGAGAGAGGGGAGAGAGAGAAGAGGGGGAGAGAGAGAGGGGAGAGTGGGGAGGAGAGAGAGGGGGAGAGAGAGAGAGGGGGAGAGAGAGAGAGGGAGAGAGAGAGGGAGAGAGAGAGGGGGAGGGAGAGTGGGAGAGAGGGGGAGGGGAGAGTGGGAGAGAGAGAGGGGGAGAGAGGGTGGAGAGAGAGGGGAAGAGAGAGAGGGGAAGAGAGAGAGGGGAAGAGAGAGAGGGAGGGGGGAGAGAGGGGGGAGAGAGAGGGGGAGAGGTGGGGGGAGAGAGAGGTGGGGGGAGAGAGAGGTGGGGGAGAGAGAGGGGGAGAGGAGGAGAGAGGGAGAGAGAGTGGAGAGAGAGGGGGGAGAGAGAAGGGGAGAGAGATTGGGGAGAGAGAGGGGGCGAAAGAGAGAGGGGGCGAAAGGGGGGAGAGAGGGAGAGAGAGGGGGGGAGAGAGAGAGGGAGAGAGGCGAGAGAGGGCAGAGAGAGAGGGGGAGAGGGAGAGGGAGGGGAGAGAGGGAGGGGGAGAGAGAGAGGGGGAGAGAGGGGGGAGAGAGGGAGGGGAGAGAGGGGGAGAGGGAGAGGTGGGGTGGGAGAGAGAGGGGGAGGGAGAGAGAGGTGGGGGAGAGGTGGGGGAGAGAGGTGGGGGAGAGAGTGGGGGAGAGAGGGGGAGAGAGAGGGGGGAGAGAGAGAGAGAGGGGGAGATAGGGGAGAGAGAGGGGGGAGGGGGAGAGAGAGAGGGGAGAGAGAGGGGGGAGAGAGAGGTGGGGGGAGAGAGGGAGAGAGAGGGAGGGGGGAGAGAGGGGGAGAGAGGGGAGAGAGAGGGGGAGAGAGAGGGGGGCAAAGAGAGAGGGGAGAGGGGAGAGAGATTGGGGAGAGAGGGGCGAAGGAGAGGGGGGGAGAGAGAGGGGGAGAGAGAGGGGCGAAGCGAGAGGGGAGAGAGAGGGAAGAGAGAGGGGAGAGAGGGGGGGAGAGGGGAGGGGAGAGAGGGAGGGGAGAGAGAGAGGGGGAGAGAGGGAGGGGGAGAGAGAGGGGGAGAGAGAGAGGGGAGAGAGAGAGGGGGGGAGAGAGAGGGGGAGAGAGGTGGGAGAGAGAGAGGGGGAGAGAGAGGGGGAGAGAGGTGGGAGAGAGAGAGGGGGCGAAGAGAGAGGGGGAGAGGGGGAGGGAGAGGGGGTGGGAGAGGGGAGAGAGAGAGAGGGGGAGAGAGATTGGGGAGAGGGAGGGGGAGAGAGAGGGGGCGAAAGAGAGAGGGGAGAGAGAGGGGAGAGAGAGGGGGGAGAAGAGGTGGGGGAGAGAGGTGGAGAGAGAGGGCAAGAGGAGAGAGAGGGGGAGAGAGAGGGAGAGAGGGGGAGAGAGAGGGGGAGAGAGGGGGAGGGGAGAGGGGGGAGAGAGAGGGGGAGGGGAGAGAGAGGGGAGGGATGAGAGGGGCGAGAGAGAGAGAGAGAGAGGGGGGAGAGAGAGGGGGAGGGAGGAGAGAGGGGGGCAAAAGAGAGAAGGGGTTAGGGGATAGAGGGAAAGGGGGAGAGAGGGGGAGGGAGAGTGGAGGAGAGAGAGGGGAGAGAGGGGGAGGAGAGTGGAGAGAGAGAGGGGGAGAGAGAGAGAGAGAAGGGGGGAGACAGAAGGGGGAGAGAAGAGGGAGAGAGAGGGAGAGAGGGGGAGAGAGAGGGGAGGAGAGGGGAGAGAGGGGGAGAGAGAGGGAGAGAGGGAGAGAGGGAGTGGAGAGAGAGAGGGGAGAGATAGGGGGAGAGAGAGAGGGGGAGAGAGAGGGGGCAAATAGAGAGGGGGCGAGGGGAGAGAGGGAAAGGGGGAAAGAGTGGGGGGAGAGAGTGGGGAGAGAGATGGAGAGAGAGAGGGGGAGAGAGATTGGGGAGAGAGGGGGGAGAGAGGGGGGAGGAGAGAGGGGGCGACAGAGAAGAGGGGGGAGAGAGGGAGACAGAGGGGGAGAGAGAGGGGAGAGAGAGGGGAGGGAGAGAGGGGGATAGACGGGAGGGGGAGAGAGATTGGGGAGAGAGATTGGGGCGAGAGAGGGGGAGAGGGGAGAGAGGGGAGAGAGAGAGAGGTGGGGAAGAGAGAGGGGGAGAGAGAGGGAGAAAGGGGAGAGAGAGGGAGAAAGGGGAGAGAGGGAGAGAGAGAGAGAGGTGGGGGAGAGAGGGCAAGAGGAGAGAGGGGAAGAGAGAGGGGGAGGGGGAGAGAGGGGAGGGAGAGAGAGGGGGGGGAGAGAGGGGGAGAGAGAGAGAGAGAGAGGGGGAGAGAGAGAGAAGGGGAGGGAGAGAGGGGGAGAGAGGGGGAGGGAGAGGGAGGAGAGAGGGGGAAAAAGAGAGAGGGGGAGAGAGAGAGGGGGAGAGAGAGAGGGGGAGAGAGAGGGGGAGAGAGATTGGGGAGAGGGAGGGGGAGAGAGAGGGGGTGAAAGAGAGAGGGGAGAGAGAGGTGGGGGGAGAGAGAGGGGGAGAGAGAGGGCAAGAGGACAGAGAGGGGGAGGGGGAGAGAGGGGGAGAGGGGAGAGAGAGAGGGGGAGAGAGAGAGGTGGGGGAGAGAGGTGGGGGAGAGAGGGGGAGAGAGAGGTGGGGGGAGAGAGAGGTGGGGGAGAGGTGGGGGGAGAGAGAGGGCAAGAGAGGGGGAGAGAGAGGGGAAGAGAGAAGGGGAGAGAGAGGGGGAGGGAGAGAGGGGAGAGAGGGGAAGAGAGAGGGGAAGAGAGAGGGGGAGAGAGAGGGGGAGAGAGAGGGGGGAGAGAGGGGGGAGGGAGAGAGAGGGGGGAGGGAGAGAGAGGGGGAGGGAGAGAGGGGAGAGAGAGGGGAGAGAGAGAGGGGGAGAGAGAGGTGGGGGAGAGAGAGGGGAGAGGGGGAGGGAGAGGGGGGGAGAGAGGGGGAGAGAGAGGGGGAGAGAGGGAGGGAGCGGGGGAGAGAGAGGGGGGAGAGAGAGGGAGAGAGAGAGAGGGGGAGAGATAGGGGAGAGGGGAAGGGAGAGGGGGAGAGGGGAGAGAGAGGGGAGAGAGAGGGGGAGAGAGGGAGGGAGAGGGGGAGAGAGAGAGGGGGAGAGAGAGGGGGAGAGAGAGGGGGAGAGAGAGGGGGAGAGAGAGAGGGGGAGAGAGAGAGGGGGAGAGAGATTGGGGCGAGAGAGGGGGGAGAGAGGGGAGAGAGGGGGAGGGAGAGGGGAGAGAGAGGGGGAGAGAGAGGGGAGAGAGAGAGGGGAGAGGGGGAGGGGAGAGAGAGAGGGAGAGAGAGAGGGGAGAGAGAGAGGGGAGAGAGAGAGGGGAGAGAGAGGGGAGAGGGAGGGGAGAGAGGGAGGGGAGAGAGGGAGGGGAGAGAGGGAGGGGAGAGGGGGGAGAGAGAGGTGGGGGGGAGAGAGAGGGGGGGGGAGAGAGAGGGGGGAGAGAGAGAGGGGAGAGAGAGAGGGGAGAGAGGGAGGGGAGGGAGAGAGAGGAGAGAGGGGGCAAAAGAGAGAGGGGGTTAGGGGAGAGAGGGAAATGGGGAGAGAGGGGGAGGGAGAGTGGAGAGAGAGAGGGGGAGAGAGATTGGGGAGAGAGAGGGGGAGAGAGAGGGGGCGACAGAGAGGGGGAGAGAGAGGGGGGAGACAGAGGGGGAGAGAGAGGGGGAGGGGGAGAGAGAGGGGGAGAGGGAGGGGGGAGAGAGAGGGGAGGAATAGGAGGGGGAGATAGGGGAGAGGGAGGGGGAGAGAGGGGAGAGAGAGAGGGGAGGAATAGGAGGGGGAGAGAGGGGAGAGGGAGGGGGAGAGAGAGGGGGGAGAGAGAGGGGGGGAATTGGAGGGGGAGAGAGGGGAGGAGAGAGGGGAGGGAGAGAGGGGAGGAGAGAGGGGAGAGAGAGAGAGGGAAGAGAGAGGGAAGAGAGAGGGAAGAGAGAGAGGGAAGAGAGAGAGGAAGAGAGAGAGGGGGCGAAAGAGAGAGGGGGGGAGAGAGAGGGGGGAGAGAGAGGGGGAGAGAGATTGGGGAGAGGGAGGGGGAGAGAGAGGGGGTGAAAGAGAGAGGGGAGAGAGAGGTGGGGGGAGAGAGAGGGGGAGAGAGAGGGCAAGAGGACAGAGAGGGGGAGGGGGAGAGAGGGGGAGAGGGGAGAGAGAGAGGGGGAGAGAGAGAGGTGGGGGAGAGAGGTGGGGGAGAGAGGGGGAGAGAGAGGTGGGGGGAGAGAGAGGTGGGGGAGAGGTGGGGGGAGAGAGAGGGCAAGAGAGGGGGAGAGAGAGGGGAAGAGAGAAGGGGAGAGAGAGGGGGAGGGAGAGAGGGGAGAGAGGGGAAGAGAGAGGGGAAGAGAGAGGGGGAGAGAGAGGGGGAGAGAGGGGGGAGGGAGAGAGAGGGGGGAGGGAGAGAGAGGGGGAGGGAGAGAGGGGAGAGAGAGGGGAGAGAGAGAGGGGGAGAGAGAGGTGGGGGAGAGAGAGGGGAGAGGGGGAGGGAGAGGGGGGGAGAGAGGGGGAGAGAGAGGGGGAGAGAGAGGGGGAGAGAGGGAGGGAGCGGGGGAGAGAGAGGGGGGAGAGAGAGGGAGAGAGAGAGAGGGGGAGAGATAGGGGAGAGGGGAAGGGAGAGGGGGAGAGGGGGAGAGAGAGGGGAGAGAGAGGGGAGAGAGGGAGGGAGAGGGGGAGAGAGAGAGGGGGAGAGAGAGGGGGAGAGAGAGGGGGAGAGAGAGGGGGAGAGAGAGAGGGGGAGAGAGAGAGGGGGAGAGAGATTGGGGCGAGAGAGGGGGGAGAGAGGGGAGAGAGGGGGAGGGAGAGGGGAGAGAGAGGGGGAGAGAGAGGGGAGAGAGAGAGGGGAGAGGGGGAGGGGAGAGAGAGAGGGGAGAGAGAGAGGGGAGAGAGAGAGGGGAGAGAGAGAGGGGAGAGAGAGGGGAGAGGGAGGGGAGAGAGGGAGGGGAGAGAGGGAGGGGAGAGAGGGAGGGGAGAGGGGGGAGAGAGAGGTGGGGGGGAGAGAGAGGAGGGGGAGAGAGAGGGGGGAGAGAGAGAGGGGAGAGAGAGAGGGGAGAGAGGGAGGGGAGGGAGAGAGAGGAGAGAGGGGGCAAAAGAGAGAGGGGGTTAGGGGAGAGAGGGAAATGGGGAGAGAGGGGGAGGGAGAGTGGAGAGAGAGAGGGGGAGAGAGATTGGGGAGAGAGAGAGGGGGCGACAGAGAGGGGGAGAGAGAGGGGGGAGACAGAGGGGGAGAGAGAGGGGGAGGGGGAGAGAGAGGGGGAGAGGGAGGGGGGAGAGAGAGGGGAGGAATAGGAGGGGGAGATAGGGGAGAGGGAGGGGGAGAGAGGGGAGAGAGAGAGGGGAGGAATAGGAGGGGGAGAGAGGGGAGAGGGAGGGGGAGAGAGAGGGGGGAGAGAGAGGGGGGAATTGGAGGGGGAGAGAGGGGAGGAGAGAGGGGAGGGAGAGAGGGGAGGAGAGAGGGGAGAGAGAGAGAGGGAAGAGAGAGGGAAGAGAGAGGGAAGAGAGAGAGGGAAGAGAGAGAGGGGGCGAAAGAGAGAGGGGGAGAGAGGGGAGAGAGGAGAGAGAGAGGGGTGAAAGAGAGAGGGGAGAGGGAGAGAGGGGGAGAGAGAGAGGAGGGAGAGGGGGAGAGAGAGGGGGAGAGGGAGAGGGGAGAGAGAGAGGGAGAGAGAGAGAGGGGGAGAGAGAGGGGGAGAGAGGGGAGAGAGAGGGGAGAGAGAGGGGGGAGAGAGAGGGGGAGAGAGAGGGGGAGAGAGAGGGGGAGAGAGAGAGGGGAGAGAGAGGGGGAGAGAGGGGGCAAAAGAGAGAGGGGGAGAGAGGGAGAGTGGAGAGAGAGAGGGGAGAGAGAAAATAGGATTTTTATAACAGCTTACCTGTAAAATCCTTTTCTTGGAGTACATCACGGGACACAGAGCGACATAGTCATTACTAATGGGTTATATAGATACCGTCAGGTGCTGGCACTGGCAACTTCCAAAACCGGAAGTACCCTCCCCTATATAAGCCCCTCCCATCCGGGAGCACCTCAGTTTTGTAGCAAAGCAATAAGTGTCCCCAAAGAGGGGCGGGAGCTCTGTGTCCCGTGATGTACTCCAAGAAAAGGATTTTACAGGTAAGCTGTTATAAAAATCCTATTTTCTTTCTCGTACATCACGGGACACAGAGCGACATAGTCATTACTAATGGGATGTCCTAAAGCAATGCCAAATGAGGGGGGGGATACACCATATATAAGCTGAGCGCTATCAGACATGAGGATCTTTTGCGGCCTGCAACACACTGCGCCCAAAGGCGACATCCTCCTGACTTCTAACGTCCACCTGGTAGAACCTAGTAAACGTGTGTACTGAAGACCATGTTGCGGCCTTACAGATTTGAGCCAGGGAGGCCTGGTGATGCACTGCCCATGAAGTTCCAACTGCTCTCGTGGAGTGCGCTCTAACTTTGAACGGAGGCGGTCTCCTTCTCAAGCCATAAGCTTGCATAATGACCTGTCGAATCCACTTGGCTAAAGTAGATTTTGACGCTGCCTGACCCTTTCTGGGGCCTTCCGGCAGAATAAACAAAGTATCCGTTCTGCGAATCTGAGCAGTGGCTTTTAGATAAGCTTTAACTGCTCTTACTACATCCAAAGAATGCAATAACTTTTCCTCTACCGAAGTAGGTTTGGGGAAAAAAGAAGGAAGAACCACATCTTGGTTCAAATGAAACCTCGATACCACCTTAGGAAGAAAGGCTGGATGAGGACGTAACACTACTCTGTCCTTATGGATAACCAGATATGGCTCCTTACAGGACATAGCTGCTAATTCCGACACTCTTTTAGCCGAACAAATGGCTACTAGAAAAATCAATTTCCTGGTGAGAAGAACCAAAGAAATATGCTGTAATGGTTCAAATGGTTGTTTCTGTAGAACCGACAGAACCAAGTTTAGATCCCATGGACATATGGGGATATTAACCGGAGGACTAATACGCATCACTCCTTGTATAAAGGCTTTGACTAGTGAATGCGAAGCCAAGGGCCTTTGAAAAAATATTGACAAGGCCGAAATCTGACCCTTGATAGTACTCAAGGCAAGCTTCCTATCTACAGCCCATTGTAGGAAGTCCAGAATCCTACCTATTACGTATTTACGTGGATGCCATTTCCTGGCCTCACACCAGGCGATGTACGCCTTCCAGATTCTATAGAAGATCTGCCTGGATACCGGCTTCCTGGCATTGATCATGGTAGATACCACAGAATTAGAGAGCCCCCTCTTTTTTAGAATGTGGGCTTCAATAGCCAGGCCGTCAAACCTAGGGCTGGTAAGGAAGGGTGGTATATCGGTCCTTGCGAAAGCAGGTCCGGACGACGTGGGAGAGTCCAAGGACTCCCCACTGATATTTTACAATCTCCATGTACCACGCTCTTCGGGCCACACTGGAGCCACCAGAATCACTGGTTTCTTTTCTACCCTGATTCTGCGGAGTAATCGAAGTAACAATTGTGGCGGTGGAAATGCATATATCAGCTTGAACTGATCCCAAGGGAACACTAGGGCATCCAAGCCGCAAGCTAGGGGATCCCTTGTCCGAGAGACAAACCTGTCCACCTTTGCGTTGATGCTAGAAAATCTACATCCGATGTTCCCCACCGCTGACATATTGTCCAGAAAACCTCGGGGTGAAGGGACCCTTCCTCTGGGCATAATTGCTGGCGACTTAGAAAGTCCGCCTTCCAATTCTCCACTCCTGGAATGAATACCGCAGATATGGCTGGGGACATATCTTTCTGCCCATTTCAGGATGTAATTTACTTCCCTCTGGGCTGCACGACTCCTGGTGCCCCCCTGATGATTGATATATGCCACTGCTGTGGCATTGTCTGATTGAATTCTGACAGGGGACCCTTGGAGTTTGGATGTCCATGCTACTAGGGCATACCGGGCTCTCGTATCTCTAAGAGATTGATGGGCAGGGCCTTTTCTGCATCCGACCATCTGCCCTGGAGAGACTATTGCTCCAGTACAGCTCCCCAGCCTATAAGGCTGGCATCTGTAGTGACCACCTTCCAAGAAATCGGACTGAAGGATTTCCCTTTTTCCAGATTCTGGGGAACCAACCACCAACGGAGGCTCTTGCGAACGGAAGGGGACAAGGACATTGTAAGTCTAGGGCCTGAACTTTTTTGTTCCAGGCTGACAGTATGGCCCCTTGCAAATTCCTTGAATGGAATTGACCGTAGGGTACTGCTTCGAATGATGCCACCATTTTTCCCAGCAGCCTCATGCACAGGCGTATGGACGGCTGTCTTTTTTGTACCCACTAAGTGGATAAAATCTTTCAAAGACAACACCTTTCCTCGAGGCAAGAATATTTTTCTCTGGCCTGAATCCAACCTTAGCCCCAAGTATTCCAGACTTTTGACTGGTTTTAGGGCTGACTTGTCTCGGTTGATAATCCAACCGTGATATTCCAGATACTTGATTGTCTCGTGAACAACCACTTCTAGTTTTTTCACTGAGTGGTCTATCAGCAACAAGTCATCTAGATATGCCATTATCATTACACCTTGTGTTCTTAGATTGGCCAATAAAGGGCCAGAATTTTTGTAAACACTCGTGGTGCTGTGGCCAAACCGAAGGGTAAGGCTCTGAACTGAAAATGGCGCCCTTCTACTGCAAAGCGTAGAAATTTTTGGTGGACTGGAAAGATGGGAATGTGCAAATAAGCATCTTTGATGTCGATCGCGGCTAACCAATCCTCCCCTTGTAGGGTAGTGGCCACTGATCGGATCGACTCCATCGGAAAGTCCTGATATACAGGAATTTGTATAGCCCTTTTAGAATTAATATGGGCCTCCCGTCCGCGTTTGCTTCGGGACTGTAAAGAGGTTTGAGTAAAACCCGAACCCTCATTCTTCCAGGGGAACCTCCATAATTACTCCTTGGAGCAATAGTTGTTCTAGTGCCACAGGAGGGACTCTCTCTTCCGGGGATCCCTTGGCACGTTTGACCTCAAAAATGGGAAGGAGGAGAGTCTTTTAACTCCAAACTGTATCCCAAACATACCGCGGAGAGCACCTATCTGCTTGATCGTGTCCCGCCAGGTCTCTTGCGAACAACTGGAGTCCTCCCCCCACCCGACTGAGTGGGGGCAACCCTTCAATGAATTTAACTTTGGGGAGGTTTTGTACCTCCCCTGACCCAGGGTTTCTCATTACCCTGCTATTGTCCCTGTTTTTTACCCCCGGGAATTGACCGAGGAGGCCGTCGGAACTGTTACACAGCCGATGCCTCAGGGACTGGAGAAGCAGGCCTCTTAAAGAGGGACCTCTAACTCTGTTTTTAACCGGCAAGAGCGTATTTACCGCTGGAAATTTTCTGGATATATTTGTCCAGGTTTTCCCTGAATAAGCGTTCACCATGAAATGGGACGCTAACCAGCCATTCTTTACAGGGAGCTTCAGCAGACCAGTTTTTGAGCCATAGAAGCCTACGCCTATGTACTATAGACAGCGTAAGGCGGGAGGCGTGATGGACTGAATCCTTTATGGCGTCAACCGCAAAGCCTAAGGCTCTAGGTAGATCAGCTAGGGCAAAGCCTGCTGATCTGTCAAGTCCCTCAAGACCTGTTTCAACTGATCCTTCACTGCTTAGCAGACCCCAATAGCTGCTTCTGCTGGTTGTGTCACCAAGCTTGCTGTAGAAAGAAGCAGACTTTCATAAGGACTCCAATCTTTTATCTATTGGGTTCTTGAACATTTGGACATTATCCACTGGACATGTCAGTGATTTATACATACAAGAGATGGCTGCGTCCACTGTAGGGACCTTCCATTTTTTTTTTTTTTTGATGAACTTATCCTCCATGGGATAGACCACCGGAAATCTCTTGGGGGAATAAAGGGATTTTTATAACAGCTTACCTGTAAAATCCTTTTCTTGGAGTACATCACGGGACACAGAGCGACTTAGTCATTACTAATGGGTTATATAGATTACCTTCAGGTGTTGGCACTGGCCAATTCCAAACCGGAAGTACCCTCCCCTATATAAGCCCCTCCCACCCGGGAGCACCTCAGTTTTGTAGCCAAGCAATAAGTGTCCCAAAAAGAGGGGTGGGAGCTCTGTGTCCCGTGATGTACTCCAAGAAAAGGATTTTACAGGTAAGCTGTTATAAAAATCCCTTTTTCTTTTTCGTACATCACGGGACACAGAGCGACTTAGTCATTACTAATGGGACGTCCCAAAGCAATGCCAAATGAGGGGAGGGATACACCATACATAAGCTGGGCGCCATCAGGCATGAGGCTCTTTTGCGGCCTGCAACACACTGCGCCCAAAGGCGACATCCTCCTGACTTCTGACGTCTACCTGGTAGAATCTAGTAAACGTGTGTACTAAGGACCATGTTGTGGCCTTACAGTACTTGAGCCAGGGAGGCTTGGTGATGCACTGCCCATGAAGTTCCAACTGCTCTCGTGGAGTGCGCTCTAACTTTGAACGGAGGCGGTCTCCTTTTCAAGCCATAGGCTTGTATTATGACCTGTCGAATCCACTTGGCTAAAGTAGATTTTTGATGCTGCCTGACCCTTTCTGGGGCCTTCCGGCAGAACAAACAAAGTATCCGTTCTGCGAATCTGAGCAGTGGCTTTTAGATAAGTTTTAACTGCTCTTACTACATCCAAAGAATGCAATAACTTTTCCTCTACCAAACTAGGTTTGGGGAAAAAGGAAGGAAGAACCACATCTTGGTTCAAATGGAACCTCGATACCACCTTAGGAAGAAGGCTGGATGAGGACGTAATACTACTCTGTCCTTATGGACAACCAGAAATGGCTCCTTACAGGACAAGGCGGCTAATTCCGATACTCTTTTAGCCGAACAAATGGCTACTAAGAAAATCAATTTCCTGGTGAAAAGAACCAAGAAAATGTGCCGCAATGGTTCAAATGGTTGTTTCTGTAGAACCGACAGAACCAGGTTTAAGTCCCAGGACATATGGGAATACTAACCGGAGGGCTAATACGCATCACTCCTTGTATGAAAGCTTTGATTAATGAATGCAAAGCCAAGGGCCTTTGAAAAAAAAATATTGACAAGGCCGTCTGACCCTTGATAGTACTCAAGGCAAGCTTCCTATGTACAGCCCACTGTAGGAAGTCCAGAATCCTACCTATTACGTACTTACGTGGATGCCATTTCCTGGCCTCACCCCACGTGATGTACGCCTTCTAGATCCTATAATAGATCTGCCTGGATACCGGCTTCCTGGCATTGATCATGGTAGATACCACAGGATTAGAGAGCCCTCTCTTTTTTAGAATGTGGGCTTCTATAGCCAGGCCGTCAACCTAGGGCTGGTAAGGAAGGGTAGTATATCGGTCCCTGCGAAAGCAGGTCCGGACGATGTGGGAGGGTCCAAGGACTTCCCACTGACATTTTTACAATCTCCGCGTACCATGCCCTTCGGGGCCACGCTGGAGCCACCAGAATCACTGGTTTCTTTTCTACCCTGATTCTGCGGATTAATCGCGGTGGGAATGCATATATCAGCTTGAACTGATCCCAAGGGAACACTAGGGCATCCGAACCGCAAGCTAGGGGATCCTTTGTGCGAGACACAAATCTGTCCACCTTTGCGTTGAATCTGGATGCTAGCAGATCTACATCCGGTGTTCCCCACCGCTGGCATATTGCCTGGAAAACCTCGGGGTGAAGAGACCATTCCCCCGGGCATAATTGCTGGCGACTTAAAAAAGTCCGCTCTCCAATTTTCCACTCCTGGGATGAAAACCGCGGATATGGCTGTGACATACCTTTCTGCCCATTCCAGGATGCATTTCGCTTCCCTCTGGGCTGCATGACTCCTGGTGCCACCCTGGAGATTGATATATGCCACTGCTGTGGCATTGTCTGATTGAATTCTGACAGGTGACCCTTGGAGTTTGGATGTCCATGCTACTAGGGCATACCGGGCTGCTCGTATCTCTAAGAGATTGGTGGGCAGGGCCTTCTCTGCTTCTGACCACTTGCCCTGGAGAGACCATTGCTCCAGTACTGCCCCCCAGCCTATGAGGCTGGCAACTGTAGTGACCACCTTCCAAGAAACCGGACTGAAGGGTTTCCCTTCCCAGATTCTGGGGCACCAACCACCAATGGAGGCTCTTGCGAACGGAAGGGGACAGGGACATTGGTAAGTCTAAAGCCTGAACTTTTTTGTTCCAGGCTGACAGTATGGCCCTCTGCAAGTTCCTTGAATGGAATTGACCGTAGGGTACCGCTTCGAATGAAGCCACCATTTTTCCCAGCAGCCTTATACACAGGCGTATGGATGGTTTTTCTTTTTTGTACCCACTAAGTGGGTCAAATCTTTCAAAGACGACACCTTCTCTGGAGGTAAGAAAATCTTTCTCTGATTTGAATCCAGTCTTAGCCCCCAAGTATTCCAGGCTTTTGACTGGTTTTAGGGCTGACTTGTCTCGGTTGATAATGCAACCGTGAGATTCCAGATACTTGATTATCTTGTGAACGACCACTTCTAGTTTTTTTCACTGAGTGGTCTATCAGCAACAAGTCGTCTAGATATGCCATTATCGTTACACCTTGTGTTCCTAGTTTGGCCAATCGTAGGGCCAGAATTTTTGTGAACACTCGTGGTGCCGTGGCCAGACCGAAAGGTAAGGCTCTGAACTGAAAATGGCGCCCTTCTACTGCAAGGCGTAGAAATTTCTGGTGGGCCGGACAGATGGGAATATGCAAATAAGCATCCCTTATGTCGATCGAGGCTAACCATTCCTGCCCTTGTAGGGCGGTGGCCACCGATCGGATCGACTCCATCCAAAAAAAGTCCTGATATGTAGGAACTTGTTTAGCCCTTTTATATTCAATATGGGCCTCATGTCCCCATTTGGTTTGGGGACTGTGACAAGGTTCGAGAAAAACCCGAACCCGTTTTCTTTCAAGGGAACCTTCATGATTACCCTTGGGGCAATAGTTGCTCTAGTGCCAGAAGGAGGGATCCACTCTTCTGGGGATCGCTTGGCACGTTTGACCTTATAAAATGGGCAGGAGGAATGTCTTTTAACTCCAGCCTGTATCCCAGACTTACTGCGGGGATCACCCATCTCTGATGGTGTCCCGCCAGGTCTCTGTGAACAACTGAAGTCTTCCCCTCACCCGACTGAGTGGGGGCAACCCTTCATGACTTAGGGGGAGGTTTTGTACCTCTCTTGACCCAGGGTTTCTTGATACCCTGTGATTGTCCCTGATTTCTGCCCCCTGGATTTGACCACGGAGGCCGTCAGAACTGTTTTACAGCCGATGTGCCAGGGACTGGAGAAGTAGGCCTCTTAAAAGAAGGACTTCTACCCTTGTTCTTAACCGGTAAGAGTGAACTTTTACCGGCAGAAATTTTCTGGATATATTTGTCCAGATCTTCTCCAAATAAGCGTTCTCCATGAAATGGGAAGCTAACCAGCAGTTTTTTACAGGGAGCTTCAGCAGACCAGTTTTTGAGCCACAGAAGCCTACGCATATGTACTATAGACAGCGTAAAAAGCGGGAGGCCTGTTGGATTGTATCCTTTATGGCGTCTACCGCAAAACACAAGGCTCTAGGCAGGTCAGCTAGGGCAAGAGCCTGCTGATCTGGTAAGTCCCTTAAGACTTGTTTCAACTGATCCTTCACTGATTGGCAGACTCCAATAGCTGCTACCGCAGGTTGTGTCACTATGCTTGCTGAAGAGAAAGCAGATTTTAGTAAAGACTCCAATTTTTTATCTATTGGGTCTTTGAACATTGGAACATTATCTACTGGACATGTCAGTGATTTGTTAACAGAAGAGATGGCTGCGTCCACTGTAGGGACCCTCCATTTTTTTATGAACTTATCCTCCATGGGATAGATCACCGGAAATCTCTTGGGGGGGAGCAAATATTTTATCAGGATGCTCCCAATCCTGGTAAATAAGCCCTTCTAATAAAGGGTGGATTGGGAAGGAACAGACAGCCTGGGGAGCTTTTAGCGACCCCAGCGAGGAAACCGTAGTGGATGGTGGTTCCGCCAGAGGCATTTTAAATGCTGATCGGACCATATTAGTCAGAGACTGAACCCATAATCTTTCAGCCTGAGATGCTGAGAAAGGTTCTTCCACTGTTGATTCCTCCATAACTGAATCAACCTCATCCTGATCCCCTTCAGGTAGGTCGATCTCTGGGACTGTTCCTCCACTAACAGGCACTCTGAAGGAGGAGACGGAGATCGGACGCGCTTTTCCTGAGACAGGGAAGCAGCGATCAATGCTGTTAATCTCTCTTCCAATCCTCCCAGAGTTGAGGATAAAACCTCCTCTGTTATATATACAGGAGCAGGTGGACTGGGGACAGCCGCAGCACCAGGCATTCCTGCGGGGTTTCTACGGCTACTGACCTCTGAATTCTCAGGGGAGATTGGTGCAGTACAAGCATGCCCAATATCCTCAGAGCCCGATGGAGACCCCTTTGGCTTCCTGGAAGATCTATTTCCGGAGCGTCTGGACGACATATCTTTAAGCACAAAGCTGAGGTATTCCCGTCGTCATACACCAATTTTGCTGGTAATAATCTAACACAGGTGCTGCTATATACCAGCTGGTGTCCACTAAAGTGCCTTTCTATGGGGATGCCTGCATCAACCGCCTCTGTGTGCCACTGTTTGTTGCTAGCTCTGTTTGCATCCAGCTGACACTTGTACTGTGTCTTTTAACTATGCTGGGACGCCCGCACATGCGCAGAAGCGCCGCGGCGCGCATCGAGCGTCATCCACCCGCCCCGCCCCTTTTTTTCATAGGAGGCGCGTGCACGCGCCCGCGCTGCGCGCCCGTGCGCCATTGGCGCCCTTTTCGAAATCAAACAGGGGACTAGGAGCCAGGGCCCTTTTTGCCGGAGGGCCTGTGCGGTGGATGAGCGCAGCAACAGGGCAGAGGAAGTGGATTCCCACAGAGAAACTTACCAGCTGCCTGGATCTTTTGACTTGAGAAAACCAAAGATCCACATGACAAGAAAAATGGACTACAGCGGCCTCTAGTGGTTTAACACAGGTACCGCGGTCCCTTTTTTTTTTTTTTTCTTGACTACTATTAAAATTTTACATTTTCAGTAGTTACAGGCAAACACAGATATTTAGCGGGAATACCGTTAGGTAACAGACAGAAAGACAAATTAGGCTTGGGGGTCCCCCAATAGAACCAAGTTCCTGGGGGCCCCCACTTACCTGATCCCCGCCGCAGGACTTTGTTTGGTCCACAGAAGTCCAAACTTCACCTATCACGGCAGGCATTGTAATTAAACCTTCAGGGACCGGGTTCCCAAGGATTCCACTCCCCTGGACCTGTATAGCACCCTGCACAGACAACATCTTGGTCGTGGGTATGACCAGAGCTCTGGATCCCAGGGTCCAGCCCTCCTAAGAGAGGCATTACGGGCAAAACCTTGCTCTTCTGCTGCAAGGCCCGGGTACCGACCGTTTAGCTATGAAGCTTTTTTGGTGGGATCCGGAACAGCTTACTAAGGCCCAAAAGAACCTGTACGCAAGCCCAGTGAAAACACATGTTACTCTTTGGCCAACACCTTAGACACTGGCAAAAAACTGAGGTGCTCCCGGGTGGGAGGGGCTTATATAGGGGAGGGTACTTCCGGTTTGGAATTGGCCAGTGCCAACACCTGAAGGTAATCTATATAACCCATTAGTAATGACTAAGTCGCTCTGTGTCCCGTGATGTACGAAAAAGAAAAATATTTTCTCAGGACGTTCCCAATCCTGGTAAATAAGCCCTTTCAGTAAAGGGTGAAGTGGAAAAGAACAGACAGTCTGGGGGCTTCTAGCGACCCCAACGAGGATACAGTAGTGGTTGATGGTTCCGCAAGGTGCATTTTTAAATGCTGATCGGACCATGTTAGTCAGAGACTGAACCCATAATCTTTCAGCTTGAGATGCTGAGAAAAGGTTCCCCCACTGTTGATTCCTCTATAACAGAATCAACCTCATCCTGATCCCCTTCAGGCAGGTCGATCCCTGTATGGGACTGTTGCTCTGCTAACAGGCACTCTGAAGGAGGAGACGGAGATCGGGCGTGCTTTCCCTGACAGGGAGGCAGCGATCAATGTTGACAATCTCTCTCTAATCCTCCCAGAGCTGAGGAAAAAACCTCCTCTGTTACATACACAGGAGCAGGTGAACTGAGGACAGCCACAGTACCAAGTACCCCTGCGGGGTCTCTACGGTCACTTACCTCTGAACTTCAGGGGAGACTGGTGCAGCAGAAGTATGCCCAAGATCCTCAGAGCCCGATGAGACCCCCTTCGCTTCCTGGAAGATTCAGTTCCGGAGCTACTGGACGGCATATTCCTAAGCCTAAAGCTGAGGTATTCCAGCCGTAATACACCACTTTTACTGAGAATAGTCTAGCACAATTGCTGCTATATCACAGTTGGTGTCTACTAAAGTGCCTTTCTAGGGGATGCCTGCATCAACCGCCTCTGTGTGCCTTTATATTGTTGCTAGCTCTGTCTGTGCACTTCAACAGCCAGCTATAATGTGCTTTAAAACACGCTGGACGCCCGCACATGCGCAGTAGCGCCGCGGCGCACACCTGAGCGTCATCCACCCGCTCCGCCCCTTTTTCCAGATCGCCTCTATGAATAGAGGTGCGTGCGCGCGGGCACGTGCGCCTTCGGCGCCTTTTTTGAAAACAACAAGGAGCTAGATGGGAGCCAGGGTCCCTTTGCCGCAGGGCCCAGGGATGGATGAGCGCAGCAACAGGGCAGAGGAGACAGCTTCCCAGGAGAGAACATACCAACTGCCTGGATTTGATTCTGGAAGAAAAAAATCCACATTACAAGAAAAAAGAACCATAGCGGCCTCTAGTGTCTAACACAGGTACCGCGGTCTTACATTTTTTTTTTTTTTTTTCTTGCCTACTATTAAAATTTTTACATTTTCTCAGTAGTAACAGGCATACACAGAATATTAGCGGGAATACCTTAGGTAACAGGCAGAAAGACAAAATAGGCTTGGGGGTCCCTCAATAGAACCAAGTTCCCGAGGGCCCCCACTTACCTTTTCCTCGCCGCAGGACTCTGTTTGGTCCACAGAAGCCCAAACTTCACCTATCACGGCAGGCATTGTAATCAAACCTTCAGGGACCGGGTTCCCAAGGATTCCACTCCCCTGGACCTGTATAGCACCCTGCACAGAAAACATCTTGGTCGTGGGTATGACCAGAGCTCTGGATCCCAGGGTCCAGCTCTCCTAAGAGAAGCATTACAGGCAAAACCTTGCTCTTCTCTGCAAGGCCCGGGTACCGACCGTTTAGCTATGAAGCTTTTTTGGTCGGATCCGGAATAGCTTACTGAGGCCCAAAAGAACCTGTACGCAAGCTCAGTGAAAAACACATGTTTCTTCTTGGCCAACACCTTAGACACTGGCAAAAAAACTGAGGTGCTCCCGGATGGGAGGGGCTTATATAGGGGAGGGTACTTCCGGTTTTGGAAGTTGCCAGTGCCAGCACCTGACGGTATCTATATAACCCATTAGTAATGACTATGTCGCTCTGTGTCCCGTGATGTACGAGAAAGAAAGGGGGAGAGAGAGGGGGAGAGAGGGGAGAGAGAGGGGGAGAGGGGGAGAGAAAGGGGGAGAGAGAGAGGGGGGAGAGAGAGAGGGGGAGAGAGATTGGAGAGAGAGATTGGGGAGAGAGGGGGAGAGAGGGGGGAGACAGAGGGGGAGAGAGAGAGGGGGAGAGAGAGAGGGGGAGAGAGACAGGGGGAGAGAGAGGGGGAGAGAGAGGGGGAGAGAGGGGGGGAGAGAGAGGGGGGGAGAGAGAGGGGGGGAGAGAGGGGGAGAGAGAGGGGGAGAGAGAGGGGGAGAGAGAGGAGGAGAGAGAGAGGAGGAGAGAGAGAGGGGAGAGAGAGGGGAGAGAGAGAGGGGGAGGGAGGGGAGAGAGAGGGGGAGAGAGAGGTGGGAGAGAGAGAGGGGGAGGGGAGAGAGAGAGAGATTGGGGAGAGGGAGGG